>OX375870.1:42817766-43105871 GCA_947359475.1 Heligmosomoides polygyrus bakeri | reverse complement strand
CCATGGAAGGGAGGCCTTGGAATGGTAGCTTTCTTTCTGATGTGGATCCTCTTTATCGGGCATTGTACTCGCATGACTCCCACTCCATTCGGTCGAATAGGGAGGAAAACCCGATAAGACCAATCATGAAATCGATAGCACTCATCAATGGGAGGCCTTGGAATGGTAGCTTTCTTTCTGATGTGGAGCCTTTTAATCGGGCATGATACTCGCATGACTCCCACTCCATTCGGTCGAATAGGAAGGAAAACCCGATAAGACCAATCATGAAATCGATAGCACTCATCAATGGGAGGCCTTGGAATGGTAGCTTTCTTTCTTATGTGGAGCCTTTTAATCGGGCATGATAATCGCGGCACTCCCATACCGTACGGTTGAATTGGAAGGAGAATTGGCAAAACTGGTCATGAAATCGATTACGCCCATGGATGGGAGGCCTTGGAATGGTAGCTTTCTTTCTGATGTGGAGCCTCTTTATCGGGCATTGTATTCACGGGACTCCTATTCTATTCGGTCAAATAGGGAGGAAAACCCGATAAGACCAATTATGAAATCGATTGCACTCATCAATGGGATGCCTTGGAATGGTAGCTTTCTTTCTGATGTGAAGCCTCTTTATCGGGCATGATACTCGCATGACTCCCACTCCGTTCGGTCGAATAGGGAGGAGAACTGGCAAAACTGGTCATGAAATCGACTACGTCTATGAATGGGAGGTCTTAGAATGGTAGCTTTCTTTCGGATGTGGAGCCTCTTCATCGGGTATGATACTAGCATGACTCCCACTCCGTTGGTGGAATTGGAAGGAGAACTGGCAAAGCTGGTCATGAAATCGATTACGCCCATGGATGGGAGGCCTTGGAATGGTAGCTTTCTTTCTGATGTAGAGCCTCTTTATCGGGCATTGTACTCGCATGACTCCCACTCCATTCGGTCGAATAGGGAGGAAAACCCGATTAGACCAATCATAAAATCGATAGCACTCATCAATGGGAGGCCTTGGAATGGTAGCTTTCTTTCTGATGTGGAGCCTCTTTATCGGGCATGATACTCGCGGTACTCCCATACCGTTCGGTTGAATTGGAAGGAATACCCGATAAGACCAATCATGAAATCGATAGCACTCATCAATGGGAGGCCTTGGAATGGTAGCTTTCTTTCTGACGTGGAGCCTCTTTATCGGGCATGATACTCGCGGCACTCCCATACCGTTCGGTTGAATTGGAAGGAAAACCCGATAAGACCAATCATGAAATCGATAGCACTCATCAATTGGAGGCCTTGGAATGGTAGCTTTCTTTCTGATGTGGAGCCTTTTAATCGGGCATGATACTCGCGGCACTCCCATACGGTTCGGTTGGATTGGAAGGAGAATTGGCAAAACTGGTCATGAAATCGATTACGCCCATGGATGGTAGGCCTTGGAACGGTAGCTTTCTTTCTGATGTGGAGCCTCTCTATCGGGCATGATACTCGCGGCACTCCCATACCGCTCGGTTGAATTGGAAGGAAAACTCGATAAGACCAAACATGAAATCGATAGCACTCATCAATGGGAGGCCTTGGAATGGTAGCTTTCTTTCTGATGTGGAGCCTCTTTATCGGGCATTGTACTCGCATGACTCCCACTCCGTTCGGTCGAATAGGGAGGAACACCCGATAAGACCAATCATGAAATCGATAGCACTCATCAATGGGAGGCCTTGGAATGGTAGCTTTCTTTCTGATGTGGAGCCTCTTTATCGGGCATTGTACTCGCATGACTCCCCCTCCGTTTGGTGGAATTGGAAGGAGAACTCGCAAAACTGGTCATGAAATCCATTACGCCCATGGATGGGAGGCCTTGGAATGGTAGCTTTCTTTCTGATGTGGAGCCTCTTTAACGGGCATTATACTCGCATGACCCCCACTCCGTTCGGTCGAATAGGAGGAGAACTGGCAAAACTGGTCATGAAATCGATTACGTCCATGGATGGGAAGCCTTGGAATGGTAGCTTTCTTTCTGATGTGGAGCCTCTTTATCGGGCATTGTACTCACGGGACTCCCACTCCGCTTGGTGGAATTGGAAGGAGAACTGGCAAAACTGGTCATGAAATCGATTACGCCCATGGATGGGAGGCCTTGAAATGGTAGCTTTCCTTCTGATGTGGAGCCTCTCTATCGGGCATGATACTCGCGGCACTCGCATACCGTTCGGTTGAATTGGAAGGAGAACTGGCAAAACTGGTCATGAAACCGATTACGCCCATGGATGGGAGGCCTTGGAATCGTAGTTTTCTTTCTGATGTAGAGCCTCTTTATCGGGCATTGTACCCGCATGACTCCCACTCCATTCGGTCGAATAGGAAGGAAAACCCGATAAGACCAATAATGAAATCGATAGCACTCATCAATGGGAGGCCTTGGAATGGTAGCTTTCTTTCTGATGTGGAGCCTTTTAATCGGGCATGATACTCGCGGCACTCCCATACCGTTCGGTTGAATTGGAAGGAGAATTGGCAAAACTGGTCATGAAATCGATTACGCCCATGGATGGGAGGCCTTGGAATGGTAGCTTTCTTTCTGATGTGGAGCCTCTTTATCGGGCATTGTATTCACGGGACTCCTATTCTATTCGGTCAAATAGGGAGGAAAACCCGATAAGACCAATCATGAAATCGATTGCACTCATCAATGGGATGCCTTGGAATGGTAGCTTTCTTTCTGATGTGGAGCCTCTTTATCGGGCATGATACTCGCATGACTCCCACTCCGTTCGGTCGAATAGGGAGGAGAACTGGCAAAACTGGTCATGAAATCGATTACGCCCATGGAAGGGAGGCCTTGGAATGGTAGCTTTCTTTCTGATGTGGATCCTCTTTATCGGGCATTGTACTCGCATGACTCCCACTCCATTCGGTCGAATAGGGAGGAAAACCCGATAAGACCAATCATGAAATCGATAGCACTCATCAATGGGAGGCCTTGGAATGGTAGCTTTCTTTCTGATGTGGAGCCTTTTAATCGGGCATGATACTCGCATGACTCCCACTCCATTCGGTCGAATAGGAAGGAAAACCCGATAAGACCAATCATGAAATCGATAGCACTCATCAATGGGAGGCCTTGGAATGGTAGCTTTCTTTCTGATGTGGAGCCTTTTAATCGGGCATGATAATCGCGGCACTCCCATACCGTACGGTTGAATTGGAAGGAGAATTGGCAAAACTGGTCATGAAATCGATTACGCCCATGGATGGGAGGCCTTGGAATGGTAGCTTTCTTTCTGATGTGGAGCCTCTTTATCGGGCATTGTATTCACGGGACTCCTATTCTATTCGGTCAAATAGGGAGGAAAACCCGATAAGACCAATTATGAAATCGATTGCACTCATCAATGGGATGCCTTGGAATGGTAGCTTTCTTTCTGATGTGAAGCCTCTTTATCGGGCATGATACTCGCATGACTCCCACTCCGTTCGGTCGAATAGGGAGGAGAACTGGCAAAACTGGTCATGAAATCGACTACGTCTATGAATGGGAGGTCTTAGAATGGTAGCTTTCTTTCTGATGTGGAGCCTCTTTATCGGGCATTGTATTCACGGGACTCCTATTCTATTCGGTCAAATAGGGAGGAAAACCCGATAAGACCAATCATGAAATCGATTGCACTCATCAATGGGATGCCTTGGAATGGTAGCTTTCTTTCTGATGTGGAGCCTCTTTATCGGGCATGATACTCGCATGACTCCCACTCCGTTCGGTCGAATAGGGAGGAGAACTGGCAAAACTGGTCATGAAATCGATTACGCCCATGGATGGGAGGCCTTGGAATGGTAGCTTTCTTTCTGATGTAGAGCCTCTTTATCGGGCATTGTACTCGCATGACTCCCACTCCATTCGGTCGAATAGGGAGGAAAACCCGATTAGACCAATCATAAAATCGATAGCACTCATCAATGGGAGGCCTTGGAATGGTAGCTTTCTTTCTGATGTGGAGCCTCTTTATCGGGCATGATACTCGCGGTACTCCCATACCGTTCGGTTGAATTGGAAGGAATACCCGATAAGACCAATCATGAAATCGATAGCACTCATCAATGGGAGGCCTTGGAATGGTAGCTTTCTTTCTGACGTGGAGCCTCTTTATCGGGCATGATACTCGCGGCACTCCCATACCGTTCGGTTGAATTGGAAGGAAAACCCGATAAGACCAATCATGAAATCGATAGCACTCATCAATTGGAGGCCTTGGAATGGTAGCTTTCTTTCTGATGTGGAGCCTTTTAATCGGGCATGATACTCGCGGCACTCCCATACGGTTCGGTTGGATTGGAAGGAGAATTGGCAAAACTGGTCATGAAATCGATTACGCCCATGGATGGTAGGCCTTGGAACGGTAGCTTTCTTTCTGATGTGGAGCCTCTCTATCGGGCATGATACTCGCGGCACTCCCATACCGCTCGGTTGAATTGGAAGGAAAACTCGATAAGACCAAACATGAAATCGATAGCACTCATCAATGGGAGGCCTTGGAATGGTAGCTTTCTTTCTGATGTGGAGCCTCTTTATCGGGCATTGTACTCGCATGACTCCCACTCCGTTCGGTCGAATAGGGAGGAACACCCGATAAGACCAATCATGAAATCGATAGCACTCATCAATGGGAGGCCTTGGAATGGTAGCTTTCTTTCTGATGTGGAGCCTCTTTATCGGGCATTGTACTCGCATGACTCCCCCTCCGTTTGGTGGAATTGGAAGGAGAACTCGCAAAACTGGTCATGAAATCCATTACGCCCATGGATGGGAGGCCTTGGAATGGTAGCTTTCTTTCTGATGTGGAGCCTCTTTAACGGGCATTATACTCGCATGACCCCCACTCCGTTCGGTCGAATAGGAGGAGAACTGGCAAAACTGGTCATGAAATCGATTACGTCCATGGATGGGAAGCCTTGGAATGGTAGCTTTCTTTCTGATGTGGAGCCTCTTTATCGGGCATTGTACTCACGGGACTCCCACTCCGCTTGGTGGAATTGGAAGGAGAACTGGCAAAACTGGTCATGAAATCGATTACGCCCATGGATGGGAGGCCTTGAAATGGTAGCTTTCCTTCTGATGTGGAGCCTCTCTATCGGGCATGATACTCGCGGCACTCGCATACCGTTCGGTTGAATTGGAAGGAGAACTGGCAAAACTGGTCATGAAACCGATTACGCCCATGGATGGGAGGCCTTGGAATCGTAGTTTTCTTTCTGATGTAGAGCCTCTTTATCGGGCATTGTACCCGCATGACTCCCACTCCATTCGGTCGAATAGGAAGGAAAACCCGATAAGACCAATAATGAAATCGATAGCACTCATCAATGGGAGGCCTTGGAATGGTAGCTTTCTTTCTGATGTGGAGCCTTTTAATCGGGCATGATACTCGCGGCACTCCCATACCGTTCGGTTGAATTGGAAGGAGAACTGGCAAAACTGGTCATGAAACCGATTACGCCCATGGATGGGAGGCCTTGAAATGGTAGCTTTCTTTCTGATGTGGAGCCTCTTTATCGGGCATGATACTCGCGGCACTCCCATACCGTTAGGTTGAATTGGAAGGAGAACTGGCAAAACTGGTCATGAAACCGATTACGCCCATGGATGGGAGGCCTTGGAATGGTAGTTTTCTTTCTGATGTAGAGCCTCTTTATCGGGCATGATACTCGCGGCACTTCTATACCGTTCGGTCGAATAGGGAGGAAAACTCGATAAGACCAAACATGAAATCGATAGCACTCATCAATGGGAGGCCTTGGAATGGTAGCTTTCTTTCTGATGTGGAGCCTCTTTATCGGGCATTGTACTCGCATGACTCCCACTCCGTTCGGTCGAATGGGGAGGAACACCCGATAAGACCAATCATGAAATCGATAGCACTCATCAATGGGAGGCCTTGGAATGGTAGCTTTCTTTCTGATGTGGAGCCTCTTTATCGGGCATGATACTCGCGGCACTCCTATACCGTTCGGTTGAATTGGAAGGAGAACTGGCAAAACTGGTCATGAAATCGATTACGCCCGTGGATGGGAGGCCTTGGAATGGTAGCTTTCTTTCTGATGTGGAGCCTCTTTATCGAACACTGTACTCGCATGACTCCCACTCCGTTCGGTCGAATAGGGAGGAAAACCCGATAAGACCAATCATGAAATCGATAGCACTCATCAATGGGAGGCCTTGGAATGGTAGCTTTCTTTCTGACGTGGAGCCTCTTTATCGGGCATGATACTCGCGGCACTCCCATACCGTTCGGTTGAATTGGAAGGAGAATTGGCAAAACTGGTCATGAAATCGATTACGCCCGTGGATGGGAGGCCTTGGAATGGTGGCTTCCTTTCTGATGTGGAGCCTCTCTATCGGGCATGATAATCGCGGCACTTCTATACCGTTCGGTTGAATTGGAAGGAGAACTGGCAAAACTGGTCATGAAATCGATTACGCCCATGGATGGGAGGCCTTGGAATGGTAGCTTTCTTTCTGATGTGGAGCCTCTTTATCGGGCATTGTACTCGCATGACTCCCACTCCATTCGGTCGAATAGGGAGGAAAACCCGATTAGACCAATCATAAAATCGATAGCACTCATCAATGGGAGGCCTTGGAATGGTAGCTTTCTTTCTGATGTGGAGCCTTTTAATCGGGCATGATACTCGCATGACTCCCACTCCATTCGGTCGAATAGGAAGGAAAACACGATAAGACCAATCATGAAATCGATAGCACTCATCAATGGGAGGCCTTGGAATGGTAGCTTTCTTTCTGATGTGGAGCCTTTTAATCGGGCATGATACTCGCGGCACTCCCATACCGTTCGGTTGAATTGGAAGGAGAACTGGCAAAACTGGTCATGAAATCGATTACGCCCGTGGATGGGAGGCCTTGGAATGGTGGCTTCCTTTCTGATGTGGAGCCTCTCTATCGGGCATGATATTCGCGGCACTTCTATACCGTTCGGTTGAATTGGAAGGAGAACTGGCAAAACTGGTCATGAAATCGATTACGCCCATGGATGGGAGGCCTTGGAATGGTAGCTTTCTTTCTGATGTGGAGCCTTTTAATCGGGCATGATACTCGCGGCACTCCCATACGGTTCGGTTGAATTGGAAGGAGAATTGGCAAAACTGGTCATGAAATCGATTACGCCCATGGATGGGAGGCCTTGGAATGGTAGCTTTCTTTCTGATGTGGAGCCTCTTTATCGGGCATGATACTCGCATGACTCCCACTCCATTCGGTCGAATAGGAAGGAAAACCCGATTAGACCAATCATGAAATCGATAGCACTCATCAATGGGAGGCCTTGGAATGGTAGCTTTCTTTCTGATGTGGAGCCTTTTAATCGGGCATGATACTCGCATGACTCCCACTCCATTCGGTCGAATAGGAAGGAAAACCCGATAAGACCAATCATGAAATCGATAGCACTCATCAATGGGAGGCCTTGGAATGGTAGCTTTCTTTCTGATGTGGAGCCTTTTAATCGGGCATGATACTCGCGGCACTCCCATACCGTTCGGTTGAATTGGAAGGAGAATTGGCAAAACTGGTCATGAAATCGATTACGCCCATGGATGGGAGGCCTTGGAATGGTAGCTTTCTTTCTGATGTGGAGCCTCTTTAACGGGCATTGTACTCGCATGACTCCCACTCCATTCGGTCGAATAGGGAGGAAAACCCGATTAGACCAATCATAAAATCGATAGCACTCATCAATGGTAGGCCTTGGAATGGTAGCTTTCTTTCTGATGTGGAGCCTCTCTATCGGGCATGATACTCGCGGCACTCCCATACCGTTCGGTTCAATTGGAAGGAGAACTGGCAAAACTGGTCATGAAATCGATTACGCCCATGGATGGGAGGCCTTGAAATGGTAGCTTTCCTTCTGATGTGGAGCCTCTCTATCGGGCATGATACTCGCGGCACTCGCATACCGTTCGGTTGAATTGGAAGGAGAACTGGCAAAACTGGTCATGAAACCGATTACGCCCATGGATGGGAGGCCTTGGAATCGTAGTTTTCTTTCTGATGTAGAGCCTCTTTATCGGGCATTGTACCCGCATGACTCCCACTCCATTCGGTCGAATAGGAAGGAAAACCCGATAAGACCAATAATGAAATCGATAGCACTCATCAATGGGAGGCCTTGGAATGGTAGCTTTCTTTCTGATGTGGAGCCTTTTAATCGGGCATGATACTCGCGGCACTCCCATACCGTTCGGTTGAATTGGAAGGAGAATTGGCAAAACTGGTCATGAAATCGATTACGCCCATGGATGGGAGGCCTTGGAATGGTAGCTTTCTTTCTGATGTGGAGCCTCTTTATCGGGCATTGTATTCACGGGACTCCTATTCTATTCGGTCAAATAGGGAGGAAAACCCGATAAGACCAATCATGAAATCGATTGCACTCATCAATGGGATGCCTTGGAATGGTAGCTTTCTTTCTGATGTGGAGCCTCTTTATCGGGCATGATACTCGCATGACTCCCACTCCGTTCGGTCGAATAGGGAGGAGAACTGGCAAAACTGGTCATGAAATCGATTACGCCCATGGAAGGGAGGCCTTGGAATGGTAGCTTTCTTTCTGATGTGGATCCTCTTTATCGGGCATTGTACTCGCATGACTCCCACTCCATTCGGTCGAATAGGGAGGAAAACCCGATAAGACCAATCATGAAATCGATAGCACTCATCAATGGGAGGCCTTGGAATGGTAGCTTTCTTTCTGATGTGGAGCCTTTTAATCGGGCATGATACTCGCATGACTCCCACTCCATTCGGTCGAATAGGAAGGAAAACCCGATAAGACCAATCATGAAATCGATAGCACTCATCAATGGGAGGCCTTGGAATGGTAGCTTTCTTTCTGATGTGGAGCCTTTTAATCGGGCATGATAATCGCGGCACTCCCATACCGTACGGTTGAATTGGAAGGAGAATTGGCAAAACTGGTCATGAAATCGATTACGCCCATGGATGGGAGGCCTTGGAATGGTAGCTTTCTTTCTGATGTGGAGCCTCTTTATCGGGCATTGTATTCACGGGACTCCTATTCTATTCGGTCAAATAGGGAGGAAAACCCGATAAGACCAATTATGAAATCGATTGCACTCATCAATGGGATGCCTTGGAATGGTAGCTTTCTTTCTGATGTGAAGCCTCTTTATCGGGCATGATACTCGCATGACTCCCACTCCGTTCGGTCGAATAGGGAGGAGAACTGGCAAAACTGGTCATGAAATCGACTACGTCTATGAATGGGAGGCCTTGGAATGGTAGCTTTCTTTCTGATGTAGAGCCTCTTTATCGGGCATTGTACTCGCATGACTCCCACTCCATTCGGTCGAATAGGGAGGAAAACCCGATTAGACCAATCATAAAATCGATAGCACTCATCAATGGGAGGCCTTGGAATGGTAGCTTTCTTTCTGATGTGGAGCCTCTTTATCGGGCATGATACTCGCGGTACTCCCATACCGTTCGGTTGAATTGGAAGGAATACCCGATAAGACCAATCATGAAATCGATAGCACTCATCAATGGGAGGCCTTGGAATGGTAGCTTTCTTTCTGACGTGGAGCCTCTTTATCGGGCATGATACTCGCGGCACTCCCATACCGTTCGGTTGAATTGGAAGGAAAACCCGATAAGACCAATCATGAAATCGATAGCACTCATCAATTGGAGGCCTTGGAATGGTAGCTTTCTTTCTGATGTGGAGCCTTTTAATCGGGCATGATACTCGCGGCACTCCCATACGGTTCGGTTGGATTGGAAGGAGAATTGGCAAAACTGGTCATGAAATCGATTACGCCCATGGATGGTAGGCCTTGGAACGGTAGCTTTCTTTCTGATGTGGAGCCTCTCTATCGGGCATGATACTCGCGGCACTCCCATACCGCTCGGTTGAATTGGAAGGAAAACTCGATAAGACCAAACATGAAATCGATAGCACTCATCAATGGGAGGCCTTGGAATGGTAGCTTTCTTTCTGATGTGGAGCCTCTTTATCGGGCATTGTACTCGCATGACTCCCACTCCGTTCGGTCGAATAGGGAGGAACACCCGATAAGACCAATCATGAAATCGATAGCACTCATCAATGGGAGGCCTTGGAATGGTAGCTTTCTTTCTGATGTGGAGCCTCTTTATCGGGCATTGTACTCGCATGACTCCCCCTCCGTTTGGTGGAATTGGAAGGAGAACTCGCAAAACTGGTCATGAAATCCATTACGCCCATGGATGGGAGGCCTTGGAATGGTAGCTTTCTTTCTGATGTGGAGCCTCTTTAACGGGCATTATACTCGCATGACCCCCACTCCGTTCGGTCGAATAGGAGGAGAACTGGCAAAACTGGTCATGAAATCGATTACGTCCATGGATGGGAAGCCTTGGAATGGTAGCTTTCTTTCTGATGTGGAGCCTCTTTATCGGGCATTGTACTCACGGGACTCCCACTCCGCTTGGTGGAATTGGAAGGAGAACTGGCAAAACTGGTCATGAAATCGATTACGCCCATGGATGGGAGGCCTTGAAATGGTAGCTTTCCTTCTGATGTGGAGCCTCTCTATCGGGCATGATACTCGCGGCACTCGCATACCGTTCGGTTGAATTGGAAGGAGAACTGGCAAAACTGGTCATGAAACCGATTACGCCCATGGATGGGAGGCCTTGGAATCGTAGTTTTCTTTCTGATGTAGAGCCTCTTTATCGGGCATTGTACCCGCATGACTCCCACTCCATTCGGTCGAATAGGAAGGAAAACCCGATAAGACCAATAATGAAATCGATAGCACTCATCAATGGGAGGCCTTGGAATGGTAGCTTTCTTTCTGATGTGGAGCCTTTTAATCGGGCATGATACTCGCGGCACTCCCATACCGTTCGGTTGAATTGGAAGGAGAACTGGCAAAACTGGTCATGAAACCGATTACGCCCATGGATGGGAGGCCTTGAAATGGTAGCTTTCTTTCTGATGTGGAGCCTCTTTATCGGGCATGATACTCGCGGCACTCCCATACCGTTAGGTTGAATTGGAAGGAGAACTGGCAAAACTGGTCATGAAACCGATTACGCCCATGGATGGGAGGCCTTGGAATGGTAGTTTTCTTTCTGATGTAGAGCCTCTTTATCGGGCATGATACTCGCGGCACTTCTATACCGTTCGGTCGAATAGGGAGGAAAACTCGATAAGACCAAACATGAAATCGATAGCACTCATCAATGGGAGGCCTTGGAATGGTAGCTTTCTTTCTGATGTGGAGCCTCTTTATCGGGCATTGTACTCGCATGACTCCCACTCCGTTCGGTCGAATGGGGAGGAACACCCGATAAGACCAATCATGAAATCGATAGCACTCATCAATGGGAGGCCTTGGAATGGTAGCTTTCTTTCTGATGTGGAGCCTCTTTATCGGGCATGATACTCGCGGCACTCCTATACCGTTCGGTTGAATTGGAAGGAGAACTGGCAAAACTGGTCATGAAATCGATTACGCCCGTGGATGGGAGGCCTTGGAATGGTAGCTTTCTTTCTGATGTGGAGCCTCTTTATCGAACACTGTACTCGCATGACTCCCACTCCGTTCGGTCGAATAGGGAGGAAAACCCGATAAGACCAATCATGAAATCGATAGCACTCATCAATGGGAGGCCTTGGAATGGTAGCTTTCTTTCTGACGTGGAGCCTCTTTATCGGGCATGATACTCGCGGCACTCCCATACCGTTCGGTTGAATTGGAAGGAGAATTGGCAAAACTGGTCATGAAATCGATTACGCCCGTGGATGGGAGGCCTTGGAATGGTGGCTTCCTTTCTGATGTGGAGCCTCTCTATCGGGCATGATAATCGCGGCACTTCTATACCGTTCGGTTGAATTGGAAGGAGAACTGGCAAAACTGGTCATGAAATCGATTACGCCCATGGATGGGAGGCCTTGGAATGGTAGCTTTCTTTCTGATGTGGAGCCTCTTTATCGGGCATTGTACTCGCATGACTCCCACTCCATTCGGTCGAATAGGGAGGAAAACCCGATTAGACCAATCATAAAATCGATAGCACTCATCAATGGGAGGCCTTGGAATGGTAGCTTTCTTTCTGATGTGGAGCCTTTTAATCGGGCATGATACTCGCATGACTCCCACTCCATTCGGTCGAATAGGAAGGAAAACACGATAAGACCAATCATGAAATCGATAGCACTCATCAATGGGAGGCCTTGGAATGGTAGCTTTCTTTCTGATGTGGAGCCTTTTAATCGGGCATGATACTCGCGGCACTCCCATACCGTTCGGTTGAATTGGAAGGAGAACTGGCAAAACTGGTCATGAAATCGATTACGCCCGTGGATGGGAGGCCTTGGAATGGTGGCTTCCTTTCTGATGTGGAGCCTCTCTATCGGGCATGATATTCGCGGCACTTCTATACCGTTCGGTTGAATTGGAAGGAGAACTGGCAAAACTGGTCATGAAATCGATAACGCCCATGGATGGGAGGCCTTGGAATGGTAGCTTTCTTTCTGATGTGGAGCCTTTTAATCGGGCATGATACTCGCGGCACTCCCATACGGTTCGGTTGAATTGGAAGGAGAATTGGCAAAACTGGTCATGAAATCGATTACGCCCATGGATGGGAGGCCTTGGAATGGTAGCTTTCTTTCTGATGTGGAGCCTCTTTATCGGGCATGATACTCGCATGACTCCCACTCCATTCGGTCGAATAGGAAGGAAAACCCGATTAGACCAATCATGAAATCGATAGCACTCATCAATGGGAGGCCTTGGAATGGTAGCTTTCTTTCTGATGTGGAGCCTTTTAATCGGGCATGATACTCGCATGACTCCCACTCCATTCGGTCGAATAGGAAGGAAAACCCGATAAGACCAATCATGAAATCGATAGCACTCATCAATGGGAGGCCTTGGAATGGTAGCTTTCTTTCTGATGTGGAGCCTTTTAATCGGGCATGATACTCGCGGCACTCCCATACCGTTCGGTTGAATTGGAAGGAGAATTGGCAAAACTGGTCATGAAATCGATTACGCCCATGGATGGGAGGCCTTGGAATGGTAGCTTTCTTTCTGATGTGGAGCCTCTTTAACGGGCATTGTACTCGCATGACTCCCACTCCATTCGGTCGAATAGGGAGGAAAACCCGATTAGACCAATCATAAAATCGATAGCACTCATCAATGGTAGGCCTTGGAATGGTAGCTTTCTTTCTGATGTGGAGCCTCTCTATCGGGCATGATACTCGCGGCACTCCCATACCGTTCGGTTCAATTGGAAGGAGAACTGGCAAAACTGGTCATGAAATCGATTACGCCCATGGATGGGAGGCCTTGGAATGGTAGCTTTCTTTCTGATGTGGAGCCTCTCTATCGGGCATGATAATCGCGGCACTCCCATACCGTACGGTTGAATTGGAAGGAGAATTGGCAAAACTGGTCATGAAATCGATTACGCCCATGGATGGGAGGCCTTGGAATGGTAGCTTTCTTTCTGATGTGGAGCCTCTTTATCGGGCATTGTATTCACGGGACTCCTATTCTATTCGGTCAAATAGGGAGGAAAACCCGATAAGACCAATTATGATATCGATTGCACTCATCAATGGGATGCCTTGGAATGGTAGCTTTCTTTCTGATGTGAAGCCTCTTTATCGGGCATGATACTCGCATGACTCCCACTCCGTTCGGTCGAATAGGGAGGAGAACTGGCAAAACTGGTCATGAAATCGACTACGTCTATGAATGGGAGGTCTTAGAATGGTAGCTTTCTTTCGGATGTGGAGCCTCTTCATCGGGTATGATACTAGCATGACTCCCACTCCGTTGGTGGAATTGGAAGGAGAACTGGCAAAGCTGGTCATGAAATCGATTACGCCCATGGATGGGAGGCCTTGGAATGGTAGCTTTCTTTCTGATGTAGAGCCTCTTTATCGGGCATTATACTCGCATGACTCCCACTCCATTCGGTCGAATAGGGAGGAAAACCCGATTAGACCAATCATAAAATCGATAGCACTCATCAATGGGAGGCCTTGGAATGGTAGCTTTCTTTCTGATGTGGAGCCTCTTTATCGGGCATGATACTCGCGGTACTCCCATACCGTTCGGTTGAATTGGAAGGAATACCCGATAAGACCAATCATGAAATCGATAGCACTCATCAATGGGAGGCCTTGGAATGGTAGCTTTCTTTCTGACCTGGAGCCTCTTTATCGGGCATGATACTCGCGGCACTCCCATACCGTTCGGTTGAATTGGAAGGAAAACCCGATAAGACCAATCATGAAATCGATAGCACTCATCAATTGGAGGCCTTGGAATGGTAGCTTTCTTTCTGATGTGGAGCCTTTTAATCGGGCATGATACTCGCGGCACTCCCATACGGTTCGGTTGGATTGGAAGGAGAATTGGCAAAACTGGTCATGAAATCGATTACGCCCATGGATGGTAGGCCTTGGAACGGTAGCTTTCTTTCTGATGTGGAGCCTCTCTATCGGGCATGATACTCGCGGCACTCCCATACCGCTCGGTTGAATTGGAAGGAAAACTCGATAAGATCAAATATGAAATCGATAGCACTCATCAATGGGAGGCCTTGGAATGGTAGCTTTCTTTCTGATGTGGAGCCTCTTTATCGGGCATTGTACTCGCATGACTCCCACTCCGTTCGGTCGAATAGGGAGGAACACCCGATAAGACCAATCATGAAATCGATAGCACTCATCAATGGGAGGCCTTGGAATGGTAGCTTTCTTTCTGATGTGGAGCCTCTTTATCGGGCATTGTACTCGCATGACTCCCCCTCCGTTTGGTGGAATTGGAAGGAGAACTCGCAAAACTGGTCATGAAATCCATTACGCCCATGGATGGGAGGCCTTGGAATGGTAGCTTTCTTTCTGATGTGGAGCCTCTTTAACGGGCATTATACTCGCATGACCCCCACTCCGTTCGGTCGAATAGGAGGAGAACTGGCAAAACTGGTCATGAAATCGATTACGTCCATGGATGGGAAGCCTTGGAATGGTAGCTTTCTTTCTGATGTGGAGCCTCTTTATCGGGCATTGTACTCACGGGACTCCCACTCCGCTTGGTGGAATTGGAAGGAGAACTGGCAAAACTGGTCATGAAATCGATTACGCCCATGGATGGGAGGCCTTGAAATGGTAGCTTTCCTTCTGATGTGGAGCCTCTCTATCGGGCATGATACTCGCGGCACTCGCATACCGTTCGGTTGAATTGGAAGGAGAACTGGCAAAACTGGTCATGAAACCGATTACGCCCATGGATGGGAGGCCTTGGAATCGTAGTTTTCTTTCTGATGTAGAGCCTCTTTATCGGGCATTGTACCCGCATGACTCCCACTCCATTCGGTCGAATAGGAAGGAAAACCCGATAAGACCAATAATGAAATCAATAGCACTCATCAATGGGAGGCCTTGGAATGGTAGCTTTCTTTCTGATGTGGAGCCTTTTAATCGGGCATGATACTCGCGGCACTCCCATACCGTTCGGTTGAATTGGAAGGAGAACTGGCAAAACTGGTCATGAAACCGATTACGCCCATGGATGGGAGGCCTTGAAATGGTAGCTTTCTTTCTGATGTGGAGCCTCTTTATCGGGCATGATACTCGCGGCACTCCCATACCGTTAGGTTGAATTGGAAGGAGAACTGGCAAAACTGGTCATGAAACCGATTACGCCCATGGATGGGAGGCCTTGGAATGGTAGTTTTCTTTCTGATGTAGAGCCTCTTTATCGGGCATGATACTCGCGGCACTTCTATACCGTTCGGTCGAATAGGGAGGAAAACTCGATAAGACCAAACATGAAATCGATAGCACTCATCAATGGGAGGCCTTGGAATGGTAGCTTTCTTTCTGATGTGGAGCCTTTTAATCGGGCATGATACTCGCATGACTCCCACTCCATTCGGTCGAATAGGGAGGAAAACTCGATAAGACCAAACATGAAATCGATAGCACTCATCAATGGGAGGCCTTGGAATGGTAGCTTTCTTTCTGATGTGGAGCCTCTTTATCGGGCATTGTACTCGCATGACTCCCACTCCGTTCGGTCGAATAGGGAGAAACACCCGATAAGACCAATCATGAAATCGATAGCACTCATCAATGGGAGGCCTTGGAATGGTAGCCTTCTTTCTGACGTGGAGCCTCTTTATCGGGCATGATACTCGCGGCACTCCCATACCGTTCGGTTGAATTGGAAGTAGAATTGGCAAAACTGGTCATGAAATCGATTACGCCCGTGGATGGGAGGCCTTGGAATGGTGGCTTCCTTTCTGATGTGGAGCCTCTCTATCGGGCATGATAATCGCGGCACTTCTATACCGTTCGGTTGAATTGGAAGGAGAACTGGCAAAACTGGTCATGAAATCGATAGCACTCATCAATGGGAGGCCTTGGAATGGTAGCTTTCTTTCTGATGTGGAGCCTTTTAATCGGGCATGATACTCGCGGCACTCCCATACCGTTCGGTTGAATTGGAAGGAGAATTGGCAAAACTGGTCATGAAATCGATTACGCCCATGGAAGGGAGGCCTTGGAATGGTAGCTTTCTTTCTGATGTGGAGCCTCTTTATCGGGCATTGTACTCGCATGACTCCCACTCCATTCGGTCGAATAGGAAGGAAAACCCGATAAGACCGATCATGAAATCGATAGCACTCATCAATGGGAGGCCTTGGAATGGTAGCTTTCTTTCTGATGTGGAGCCTTTTAATCGGGCATGATACTCGCATGACTCCCACTCCATTCGGTCGAATAGGAAGGAAAACCCGATAAGACCAATCATGAAATCGATAGCACTCATCAATGGGAGGCCTTGGAATGGTAGCTTTCTTTCTGATGTGGAGCCTCTTTATCGGGCATTGTACTCGCATGACTCCCCCTCCGTTTGGTGGAATTGGAAGGAGAACTCGCAAAACTGGTCATGAAATCCATTACGCCCATGGATGGGAGGCCTTGGAATGGTAGCTTTCTTTCTGATGTGGAGCCTCTTTAACGGGCATTATACTCGCATGACCCCCACTCCGTTCGGTCGAATAGGAGGAGAACTGGCAAAACTGGTCATGAAATCGATTACGTCCATGGATGGGAAGCCTTGGAATGGTAGCTTTCTTTCTGATGTGGAGCCTCTTTATCGGGCATTGTACTCACGGGACTCCCACTCCGCTTGGTGGAATTGGAAGGAGAACTGGCAAAACTGGTCATGAAATCGATTACGCCCATGGATGGGAGGCCTTGAAATGGTAGCTTTCCTTCTGATGTGGAGCCTCTCTATCGGGCATGATACTCGCGGCACTCGCATACCGTTCGGTTGAATTGGAAGGAGAACTGGCAAAACTGGTCATGAAACCGATTACGCCCATGGATGGGAGGCCTTGGAATCGTAGTTTTCTTTCTGATGTAGAGCCTCTTTATCGGGCATTGTACCCGCATGACTCCCACTCCATTCGGTCGAATAGGAAGGAAAACCCGATAAGACCAATAATGAAATCAATAGCACTCATCAATGGGAGGCCTTGGAATGGTAGCTTTCTTTCTGATGTGGAGCCTTTTAATCGGGCATGATACTCGCGGCACTCCCATACCGTTCGGTTGAATTGGAAGGAGAACTGGCAAAACTGGTCATGAAACCGATTACGCCCATGGATGGGAGGCCTTGAAATGGTAGCTTTCTTTCTGATGTGGAGCCTCTTTATCGGGCATGATACTCGCGGCACTCCCATACCGTTAGGTTGAATTGGAAGGAGAACTGGCAAAACTGGTCATGAAACCGATTACGCCCATGGATGGGAGGCCTTGGAATGGTAGTTTTCTTTCTGATGTAGAGCCTCTTTATCGGGCATGATACTCGCGGCACTTCTATACCGTTCGGTCGAATAGGGAGGAAAACTCGATAAGACCAAACATGAAATCGATAGCACTCATCAATGGGAGGCCTTGGAATGGTAGCTTTCTTTCTGATGTGGAGCCTTTTAATCGGGCATGATACTCGCATGACTCCCACTCCATTCGGTCGAATAGGGAGGAAAACTCGATAAGACCAAACATGAAATCGATAGCACTCATCAATGGGAGGCCTTGGAATGGTAGCTTTCTTTCTGATGTGGAGCCTCTTTATCGGGCATTGTACTCGCATGACTCCCACTCCGTTCGGTCGAATAGGGAGAAACACCCGATAAGACCAATCATGAAATCGATAGCACTCATCAATGGGAGGCCTTGGAATGGTAGCCTTCTTTCTGACGTGGAGCCTCTTTATCGGGCATGATACTCGCGGCACTCCCATACCGTTCGGTTGAATTGGAAGTAGAATTGGCAAAACTGGTCATGAAATCGATTACGCCCGTGGATGGGAGGCCTTGGAATGGTGGCTTCCTTTCTGATGTGGAGCCTCTCTATCGGGCATGATAATCGCGGCACTTCTATACCGTTCGGTTGAATTGGAAGGAGAACTGGCAAAACTGGTCATGAAATCGATAGCACTCATCAATGGGAGGCCTTGGAATGGTAGCTTTCTTTCTGATGTGGAGCCTTTTAATCGGGCATGATACTCGCGGCACTCCCATACCGTTCGGTTGAATTGGAAGGAGAATTGGCAAAACTGGTCATGAAATCGATTACGCCCATGGAAGGGAGGCCTTGGAATGGTAGCTTTCTTTCTGATGTGGAGCCTCTTTATCGGGCATTGTACTCGCATGACTCCCACTCCATTCGGTCGAATAGGAAGGAAAACCCGATAAGACCGATCATGAAATCGATAGCACTCATCAATGGGAGGCCTTGGAATGGTAGCTTTCTTTCTGATGTGGAGCCTTTTAATCGGGCATGATACTCGCATGACTCCCACTCCATTCGGTCGAATAGGAAGGAAAACCCGATAAGACCAATCATGAAATCGATAGCACTCATCAATGGGAGGCCTTGGAATGGTAGCTTTCTTTCTGATGTGGAGCCTTTTAATCGGGCATGATACTCGCATGACTCCCAGTCCATTCGGTCGAATAGGAAGGAAAACCCGATAAGACCAATCATGAAATCGATAGCACTCATCAATGGGAGGCCTTGGAATGGTAGCTTTCTTTCTGATGTGGAGCCTTTTAATCGGGCATGATACTCGCGGCACTCCCATACCGTTCGGTTGAATTGGAAGGAGAATTGGCAAAACTGGTCATGAAATCGATTACGCCCATGGATGGGAGGCCTTGGAATGGTAGCTTTCTTTCTGATGTGGAGCCTCTTTATCGGGCATTGTATTCACGGGACTCCTATTCTATTCGGTCAAATAGGGAGGAAAACCCGATAAGACCAATCATGAAATCGATTGCACTCATCAATGGGATGCCTTGGAATGGTAGCTTTCTTTCTGATGTGGAGCCTCTTTATCGGGCATGATACTCGCATGACTCCCACTCCGTTCGGTCGAATAGGGAGGAGAACTGGCAAAACTGGTCATGAAATCGATTACGCCCATGGAAGGGAGGCCTTGGAATGGTAGCTTTCTTTCTGATGTGGATCCTCTTTATCGGGCATTGTACTCGCATGACTCCCACTCCATTCGGTCGAATAGGGAGGAAAACCCGATAAGACCAATCATGAAATCGATAGCACTCATCAATGGGAGGCCTTGGAATGGTAGCTTTCTTTCTGATGTGGAGCCTTTTAATCGGGCATGATACTCGCATGACTCCCACTCCATTCGGTCGAATAGGAAGGAAAACCCGATAAGACCAATCATGAAATCGATAGCACTCATCAATGGGAGGCCTTGGAATGGTAGCTTTCTTTCTTATGTGGAGCCTTTTAATCGGGCATGATAATCGCGGCACTCCCATACCGTACGGTTGAATTGGAAGGAGAATTGGCAAAACTGGTCATGAAATCGATTACGCCCATGGATGGGAGGCCTTGGAATGGTAGCTTTCTTTCTGATGTGGAGCCTCTTTATCGGGCATTGTATTCACGGGACTCCTATTCTATTCGGTCAAATAGGGAGGAAAACCCGATAAGACCAATTATGAAATCGATTGCACTCATCAATGGGATGCCTTGGAATGGTAGCTTTCTTTCTGATGTGAAGCCTCTTTATCGGGCATGATACTCGCATGACTCCCACTCCGTTCGGTCGAATAGGGAGGAGAACTGGCAAAACTGGTCATGAAATCGACTACGTCTATGAATGGGAGGTCTTAGAATGGTAGCTTTCTTTCGGATGTGGAGCCTCTTCATCGGGTATGATACTAGCATGACTCCCACTCCGTTGGTGGAATTGGAAGGAGAACTGGCAAAGCTGGTCATGAAATCGATTACGCCCATGGATGGGAGGCCTTGGAATGGTAGCTTTCTTTCTGATGTAGAGCCTCTTTATCGGGCATTGTACTCGCATGACTCCCACTCCATTCGGTCGAATAGGGAGGAAAACCCGATTAGACCAATCATAAAATCGATAGCACTCATCAATGGGAGGCCTTGGAATGGTAGCTTTCTTTCTGATGTGGAGCCTCTTTATCGGGCATGATACTCGCGGTACTCCCATACCGTTCGGTTGAATTGGAAGGAATACCCGATAAGACCAATCATGAAATCGATAGCACTCATCAATGGGAGGCCTTGGAATGGTAGCTTTCTTTCTGACGTGGAGCCTCTTTATCGGGCATGATACTCGCGGCACTCCCATACCGTTCGGTTGAATTGGAAGGAAAACCCGATAAGACCAATCATGAAATCGATAGCACTCATCAATTGGAGGCCTTGGAATGGTAGCTTTCTTTCTGATGTGGAGCCTTTTAATCGGGCATGATACTCGCGGCACTCCCATACGGTTCGGTTGGATTGGAAGGAGAATTGGCAAAACTGGTCATGAAATCGATTACGCCCATGGATGGTAGGCCTTGGAACGGTAGCTTTCTTTCTGATGTGGAGCCTCTCTATCGGGCATGATACTCGCGGCACTCCCATACCGCTCGGTTGAATTGGAAGGAAAACTCGATAAGACCAAACATGAAATCGATAGCACTCATCAATGGGAGGCCTTGGAATGGTAGCTTTCTTTCTGATGTGGAGCCTCTTTATCGGGCATTGTACTCGCATGACTCCCACTCCGTTCGGTCGAATAGGGAGGAACACCCGATAAGACCAATCATGAAATCGATAGCACTCATCAATGGGAGGCCTTGGAATGGTAGCTTTCTTTCTGATGTGGAGCCTCTTTATCGGGCATTGTACTCGCATGACTCCCCCTCCGTTTGGTGGAATTGGAAGGAGAACTCGCAAAACTGGTCATGAAATCCATTACGCCCATGGATGGGAGGCCTTGGAATGGTAGCTTTCTTTCTGATGTGGAGCCTCTTTAACGGGCATTATACTCGCATGACCCCCACTCCGTTCGGTCGAATAGGAGGAGAACTGGCAAAACTGGTCATGAAATCGATTACGTCCATGGATGGGAAGCCTTGGAATGGTAGCTTTCTTTCTGATGTGGAGCCTCTTTATCGGGCATTGTACTCACGGGACTCCCACTCCGCTTGGTGGAATTGGAAGGAGAACTGGCAAAACTGGTCATGAAATCGATTACGCCCATGGATGGGAGGCCTTGAAATGGTAGCTTTCCTTCTGATGTGGAGCCTCTCTATCGGGCATGATACTCGCGGCACTCGCATACCGTTCGGTTGAATTGGAAGGAGAACTGGCAAAACTGGTCATGAAACCGATTACGCCCATGGATGGGAGGCCTTGGAATCGTAGTTTTCTTTCTGATGTAGAGCCTCTTTATCGGGCATTGTACCCGCATGACTCCCACTCCATTCGGTCGAATAGGAAGGAAAACCCGATAAGACCAATAATGAAATCGATAGCACTCATCAATGGGAGGCCTTGGAATGGTAGCTTTCTTTCTGATGTGGAGCCTTTTAATCGGGCATGATACTCGCGGCACTCCCATACCGTTCGGTTGAATTGGAAGGAGAATTGGCAAAACTGGTCATGAAATCGATTACGCCCATGGATGGGAGGCCTTGGAATGGTAGCTTTCTTTCTGATGTGGAGCCTCTTTATCGGGCATTGTATTCACGGGACTCCTATTCTATTCGGTCAAATAGGGAGGAAAACCCGATAAGACCAATCATGAAATCGATTGCACTCATCAATGGGATGCCTTGGAATGGTAGCTTTCTTTCTGATGTGGAGCCTCTTTATCGGGCATGATACTCGCATGACTCCCACTCCGTTCGGTCGAATAGGGAGGAGAACTGGCAAAACTGGTCATGAAATCGATTACGCCCATGGAAGGGAGGCCTTGGAATGGTAGCTTTCTTTCTGATGTGGATCCTCTTTATCGGGCATTGTACTCGCATGACTCCCACTCCATTCGGTCGAATAGGGAGGAAAACCCGATAAGACCAATCATGAAATCGATAGCACTCATCAATGGGAGGCCTTGGAATGGTAGCTTTCTTTCTGATGTGGAGCCTTTTAATCGGGCATGATACTCGCATGACTCCCACTCCATTCGGTCGAATAGGAAGGAAAACCCGATAAGACCAATCATGAAATCGATAGCACTCATCAATGGGAGGCCTTGGAATGGTAGCTTTCTTTCTGATGTGGAGCCTTTTAATCGGGCATGATAATCGCGGCACTCCCATACCGTACGGTTGAATTGGAAGGAGAATTGGCAAAACTGGTCATGAAATCGATTACGCCCATGGATGGGAGGCCTTGGAATGGTAGCTTTCTTTCTGATGTGGAGCCTCTTTATCGGGCATTGTATTCACGGGACTCCTATTCTATTCGGTCAAATAGGGAGGAAAACCCGATAAGACCAATTATGAAATCGATTGCACTCATCAATGGGATGCCTTGGAATGGTAGCTTTCTTTCTGATGTGAAGCCTCTTTATCGGGCATGATACTCGCATGACTCCCACTCCGTTCGGTCGAATAGGGAGGAGAACTGGCAAAACTGGTCATGAAATCGACTACGTCTATGAATGGGAGGTCTTAGAATGGTAGCTTTCTTTCTGATGTGGAGCCTCTTTATCGGGCATTGTATTCACGGGACTCCTATTCTATTCGGTCAAATAGGGAGGAAAACCCGATAAGACCAATCATGAAATCGATTGCACTCATCAATGGGATGCCTTGGAATGGTAGCTTTCTTTCTGATGTGGAGCCTCTTTATCGGGCATGATACTCGCATGACTCCCACTCCGTTCGGTCGAATAGGGAGGAGAACTGGCAAAACTGGTCATGAAATCGATTACGCCCATGGATGGGAGGCCTTGGAATGGTAGCTTTCTTTCTGATGTAGAGCCTCTTTATCGGGCATTGTACTCGCATGACTCCCACTCCATTCGGTCGAATAGGGAGGAAAACCCGATTAGACCAATCATAAAATCGATAGCACTCATCAATGGGAGGCCTTGGAATGGTAGCTTTCTTTCTGATGTGGAGCCTCTTTATCGGGCATGATACTCGCGGTACTCCCATACCGTTCGGTTGAATTGGAAGGAATACCCGATAAGACCAATCATGAAATCGATAGCACTCATCAATGGGAGGCCTTGGAATGGTAGCTTTCTTTCTGACGTGGAGCCTCTTTATCGGGCATGATACTCGCGGCACTCCCATACCGTTCGGTTGAATTGGAAGGAAAACCCGATAAGACCAATCATGAAATCGATAGCACTCATCAATTGGAGGCCTTGGAATGGTAGCTTTCTTTCTGATGTGGAGCCTTTTAATCGGGCATGATACTCGCGGCACTCCCATACGGTTCGGTTGGATTGGAAGGAGAATTGGCAAAACTGGTCATGAAATCGATTACGCCCATGGATGGTAGGCCTTGGAACGGTAGCTTTCTTTCTGATGTGGAGCCTCTCTATCGGGCATGATACTCGCGGCACTCCCATACCGCTCGGTTGAATTGGAAGGAAAACTCGATAAGACCAAACATGAAATCGATAGCACTCATCAATGGGAGGCCTTGGAATGGTAGCTTTCTTTCTGATGTGGAGCCTCTTTATCGGGCATTGTACTCGCATGACTCCCACTCCGTTCGGTCGAATAGGGAGGAACACCCGATAAGACCAATCATGAAATCGATAGCACTCATCAATGGGAGGCCTTGGAATGGTAGCTTTCTTTCTGATGTGGAGCCTCTTTATCGGGCATTGTACTCGCATGACTCCCCCTCCGTTTGGTGGAATTGGAAGGAGAACTCGCAAAACTGGTCATGAAATCCATTACGCCCATGGATGGGAGGCCTTGGAATGGTAGCTTTCTTTCTGATGTGGAGCCTCTTTAACGGGCATTATACTCGCATGACCCCCACTCCGTTCGGTCGAATAGGAGGAGAACTGGCAAAACTGGTCATGAAATCGATTACGTCCATGGATGGGAAGCCTTGGAATGGTAGCTTTCTTTCTGATGTGGAGCCTCTTTATCGGGCATTGTACTCACGGGACTCCCACTCCGCTTGGTGGAATTGGAAGGAGAACTGGCAAAACTGGTCATGAAATCGATTACGCCCATGGATGGGAGGCCTTGAAATGGTAGCTTTCCTTCTGATGTGGAGCCTCTCTATCGGGCATGATACTCGCGGCACTCGCATACCGTTCGGTTGAATTGGAAGGAGAACTGGCAAAACTGGTCATGAAACCGATTACGCCCATGGATGGGAGGCCTTGGAATCGTAGTTTTCTTTCTGATGTAGAGCCTCTTTATCGGGCATTGTACCCGCATGACTCCCACTCCATTCGGTCGAATAGGAAGGAAAACCCGATAAGACCAATAATGAAATCGATAGCACTCATCAATGGGAGGCCTTGGAATGGTAGCTTTCTTTCTGATGTGGAGCCTTTTAATCGGGCATGATACTCGCGGCACTCCCATACCGTTCGGTTGAATTGGAAGGAGAACTGGCAAAACTGGTCATGAAACCGATTACGCCCATGGATGGGAGGCCTTGAAATGGTAGCTTTCTTTCTGATGTGGAGCCTCTTTATCGGGCATGATACTCGCGGCACTCCCATACCGTTAGGTTGAATTGGAAGGAGAACTGGCAAAACTGGTCATGAAACCGATTACGCCCATGGATGGGAGGCCTTGGAATGGTAGCTTTCTTTCTGATGTAGAGCCTCTTTATCGGGCATTGTACTCGCATGACTCCCACTCCATTCGGTCGAATAGGGAGGAAAACCCGATTAGACCAATCATAAAATCGATAGCACTCATCAATGGGAGGCCTTGGAATGGTAGCTTTCTTTCTGATGTGGAGCCTCTTTATCGGGCATGATACTCGCGGTACTCCCATACCGTTCGGTTGAATTGGAAGGAATACCCGATAAGACCAATCATGAAATCGATAGCACTCATCAATGGGAGGCCTTGGAATGGTAGCTTTCTTTCTGACGTGGAGCCTCTTTATCGGGCATGATACTCGCGGCACTCCCATACCGTTCGGTTGAATTGGAAGGAAAACCCGATAAGACCAATCATGAAATCGATAGCACTCATCAATTGGAGGCCTTGGAATGGTAGCTTTCTTTCTGATGTGGAGCCTTTTAATCGGGCATGATACTCGCGGCACTCCCATACGGTTCGGTTGGATTGGAAGGAGAATTGGCAAAACTGGTCATGAAATCGATTACGCCCATGGATGGTAGGCCTTGGAACGGTAGCTTTCTTTCTGATGTGGAGCCTCTCTATCGGGCATGATACTCGCGGCACTCCCATACCGCTCGGTTGAATTGGAAGGAAAACTCGATAAGACCAAACATGAAATCGATAGCACTCATCAATGGGAGGCCTTGGAATGGTAGCTTTCTTTCTGATGTGGAGCCTCTTTATCGGGCATTGTACTCGCATGACTCCCACTCCGTTCGGTCGAATAGGGAGGAACACCCGATAAGACCAATCATGAAATCGATAGCACTCATCAATGGGAGGCCTTGGAATGGTAGCTTTCTTTCTGATGTGGAGCCTCTTTATCGGGCATTGTACTCGCATGACTCCCCCTCCGTTTGGTGGAATTGGAAGGAGAACTCGCAAAACTGGTCATGAAATCCATTACGCCCATGGATGGGAGGCCTTGGAATGGTAGCTTTCTTTCTGATGTGGAGCCTCTTTAACGGGCATTATACTCGCATGACCCCCACTCCGTTCGGTCGAATAGGAGGAGAACTGGCAAAACTGGTCATGAAATCGATTACGTCCATGGATGGGAAGCCTTGGAATGGTAGCTTTCTTTCTGATGTGGAGCCTCTTTATCGGGCATTGTACTCACGGGACTCCCACTCCGCTTGGTGGAATTGGAAGGAGAACTGGCAAAACTGGTCATGAAATCGGTTACGCCCATGGATGGGAGGCCTTGAAATGGTAGCTTTCCTTCTGATGTGGAGCCTCTCTATCGGGCATGATACTCGCGGCACTCGCATACCGTTCGGTTGAATTGGAAGGAGAACTGGCAAAACTGGTCATGAAACCGATTACGCCCATGGATGGGAGGCCTTGGAATCGTAGTTTTCTTTCTGATGTAGAGCCTCTTTATCGGGCATTGTACCCGCATGACTCCCACTCCATTCGGTCGAATAGGAAGGAAAACCCGATAAGACCAATAATGAAATCGATAGCACTCATCAATGGGAGGCCTTGGAATGGTAGCTTTCTTTCTGATGTGGAGCCTTTTAATCGGGCATGATACTCGCGGCACTCCCATACCGTTCGGTTGAATTGGAAGGAGAACTGGCAAAACTGGTCATGAAACCGATTACGCCCATGGATGGGAGGCCTTGAAATGGTAGCTTTCTTTCTGATGTGGAGCCTCTTTATCGGGCATGATACTCGCGGCACTCCCATACCGTTAGGTTGAATTGGAAGGAGAACTGGCAAAACTGGTCATGAAACCGATTACGCCCATGGATGGGAGGCCTTGGAATGGTAGTTTTCTTTCTGATGTAGAGCCTCTTTATCGGGCATGATACTCGCGGCACTTCTATACCGTTCGGTCGAATAGGGAGGAAAACTCGATAAGACCAAACATGAAATCGATAGCACTCATCAATGGGAGGCCTTGGAATGGTAGCTTTCTTTCTGATGTGGAGCCTCTTTATCGGGCATTGTACTCGCATGACTCCCACTCCGTTCGGTCGAATGGGGAGGAACACCCGATAAGACCAATCATGAAATCGATAGCACTCATCAATGGGAGGCCTTGGAATGGTAGCTTTCTTTCTGATGTGGAGCCTCTTTATCGGGCATGATACTCGCGGCACTCCTATACCGTTCGGTTGAATTGGAAGGAGAACTGGCAAAACTGGTCATGAAATCGATTACGCCCGTGGATGGGAGGCCTTGGAATGGTAGCTTTCTTTCTGATGTGGAGCCTCTTTATCGAACACTGTACTCGCATGACTCCCACTCCGTTCGGTCGAATAGGGAGGAAAACCCGATAAGACCAATCATGAAATCGATAGCACTCATCAATGGGAGGCCTTGGAATGGTAGCTTTCTTTCTGACGTGGAGCCTCTTTATCGGGCATGATACTCGCGGCACTCCCATACCGTTCGGTTGAATTGGAAGGAGAATTGGCAAAACTGGTCATGAAATCGATTACGCCCGTGGATGGGAGGCCTTGGAATGGTGGCTTCCTTTCTGATGTGGAGCCTCTCTATCGGGCATGATAATCGCGGCACTTCTATACCGTTCGGTTGAATTGGAAGGAGAACTGGCAAAACTGGTCATGAAATCGATTACGCCCATGGATGGGAGGCCTTGGAATGGTAGCTTTCTTTCTGATGTGGAGCCTCTTTATCGGGCATTGTACTCGCATGACTCCCACTCCATTCGGTCGAATAGGGAGGAAAACCCGATTAGACCAATCATAAAATCGATAGCACTCATCAATGGGAGGCCTTGGAATGGTAGCTTTCTTTCTGATGTGGAGCCTTTTAATCGGGCATGATACTCGCATGACTCCCACTCCATTCGGTCGAATAGGAAGGAAAACACGATAAGACCAATCATGAAATCGATAGCACTCATCAATGGGAGGCCTTGGAATGGTAGCTTTCTTTCTGATGTGGAGCCTTTTAATCGGGCATGATACTCGCGGCACTCCCATACCGTTCGGTTGAATTGGAAGGAGAACTGGCAAAACTGGTCATGAAATCGATTACGCCCGTGGATGGGAGGCCTTGGAATGGTGGCTTCCTTTCTGATGTGGAGCCTCTCTATCGGGCATGATATTCGCGGCACTTCTATACCGTTCGGTTGAATTGGAAGGAGAACTGGCAAAACTGGTCATGAAATCGATTACGCCCATGGATGGGAGGCCTTGGAATGGTAGCTTTCTTTCTGATGTGGAGCCTTTTAATCGGGCATGATACTCGCGGCACTCCCATACGGTTCGGTTGAATTGGAAGGAGAATTGGCAAAACTGGTCATGAAATCGATTACGCCCATGGATGGGAGGCCTTGGAATGGTAGCTTTCTTTCTGATGTGGAGCCTCTTTATCGGGCATGATACTCGCATGACTCCCACTCCATTCGGTCGAATAGGAAGGAAAACCCGATTAGACCAATCATGAAATCGATAGCACTCATCAATGGGAGGCCTTGGAATGGTAGCTTTCTTTCTGATGTGGAGCCTTTTAATCGGGCATGATACTCGCATGACTCCCACTCCATTCGGTCGAATAGGAAGGAAAACCCGATAAGACCAATCATGAAATCGATAGCACTCATCAATGGGAGGCCTTGGAATGGTAGCTTTCTTTCTGATGTGGAGCCTTTTAATCGGGCATGATACTCGCGGCACT
Source organism: Heligmosomoides polygyrus bakeri (assembly GCA_947359475.1). Classification (NCBI taxonomy): domain Eukaryota; kingdom Metazoa; phylum Nematoda; class Chromadorea; order Rhabditida; family Heligmosomidae; genus Heligmosomoides; species Heligmosomoides polygyrus. Next base: position 43,077,004 of record OX375870.1, on the reverse strand, counting down.
CCCATACCGTTCGGTTGAATTGGAAGGAGAATTGGCAAAACTGGTCATGAAATCGATTACGCCCATGGATGGGAGGCCTTGGAATGGTAGCTTTCTTTCTGATGTGGAGCCTCTTTAACGGGCATTGTACTCGCATGACTCCCACTCCATTCGGTCGAATAGGGAGGAAAACCCGATTAGACCAATCATAAAATCGATAGCACTCATCAATGGTAGGCCTTGGAATGGTAGCTTTCTTTCTGATGTGGAGCCTCTCTATCGGGCATGATACTCGCGGCACTCCCATACCGTTCGGTTCAATTGGAAGGAGAACTGGCAAAACTGGTCATGAAATCGATTACGCCCATGGATGGGAGGCCTTGAAATGGTAGCTTTCTTTCTGATGTGGAGCCTCTTTATCGGGCATGATACTCGCGGCACTCCCATACCGTTAGGTTGAATTGGAAGGAGAACTGGCAAAACTGGTCATGAAACCGATTACGCCCATGGATGGGAGGCCTTGGAATGGTAGTTTTCTGTCTGATGTAGAGCCTCTTTATCGGGCATTGTCATCGCCTGACTCCCACTCCGTTCGGTCGAATAGGGAGGAAAACCTGATAAGACCAATCATGAAATCGATAGCACTCATCAATGGGAGGCCTTGGAATGGTAGCTTTCTTTCTGATGTGGAGCCTCTTTATCGCGCATGATACTCGCGGCACTCCCATACCGTTAGGTTGACTTGGAAGGAGAACTGGCAAAACTGGTCATGAAATCGATTACGCCCATGGGTGGGAGGCCTTGGAATGGTGGCTTTCTTTTTGATGTGGAGCCTCTTTATCGGGCATGATACTCGCGGCACTCCCATACCGTTCGGTTGAATTGGAAGGAGAACTGGCAAAACTGGTCATGAAATCGATTACGCCCATGGATGGGAGGCCTTGGAATGGTAGCTTTCTTTCTGATGTGGAGCCTCTTTATCGGGCATGATACTCGCGGCACTTCTATACCGTTCGGTCGAATAGGGAGGAAAACTCGATAAGACCAAACATGAAATCGATAGCACTCATCAATGGGAGGCCTTGGAATGGTAGCTTTCTTTCTGATGTGGAGCCTCTTTATCGGGCATTGTACTCGCATGACTCCCACTCCGTTCGGTCGAATAGGGAGGAACACCCGATAAGACCAATCATGAAATCGATAGCACTCATCAATGGGAGGCCTTGGAATGGTAGCTTTCTTTCTGATGTGGAGCCTCTTTATCGGGCATGATACTCGCGGCACTCCCATACCGTTCGGTTGAATTGGAAGGAGAACTGGCAAAACTGGTCATGAAATCGATTACGCCCATGGATGGGAGGCCTTGGAATGGTAGCTTTCTTTCTGATGTGGAGCCTTTTAATCGGGCATGATACTCGCATGACTCCCACTCCATTCGGTCGAATAGGAAGGAAAACACGATAAGACCAATCATGAAATCGATAGCACTCATCAATGGGAGGCCTTGGAATGGTAGCTTTCTTTCTGATGTGGAGCCTTTTAATCGGGCATGATACTCGCGGCACTCCCATACCGTTCGGTTGAATTGGAAGGAGAACTGGCAAAACTGGTCATGAAATCGACTACGCCCGTGGATGGGAGGCCTTGGAATGGTGGCTTCCTTTCTGATGTGGAGCCTCTCTATCGGGCATGATATTCGCGGCACTTCTATACCGTTCGGTTGAATTGGAAGGAGAACTGGCAAAACTGGTCATGAAATCGATTACGACCATGGATGGGAGGCCTTGGAATGGTAGCTTTCTTTCTGATGTGGAGCCTTTTAATCGGGCATGATACTCGCGGCACTCCCATACGGTTCGGTTGAATTGGAAGGAGAATTGGCAAAACTGGTCATGAAATCGATTACGCCCATGGATGGGAGGCCTTGGAATGGTAGCTTTCTTTCTGATGTGGAGCCTCTTTATGGGGCATGATACTCGCATGACTCCCACTCCATTCGGTCGAATAGGAAGGAAAACCCGATTAGACCAATCATGAAATCGATAGCACTCATCAATGGGAGGCCTTGGAATGGTAGCTTTCTTTCTGATGTGGAGCCTTTTAATCGGGCATGATACTCGCATGACTCCCACTCCATTCGGTCGAATAGGAAGGAAAACCCGATAAGACCAATCATGAAATCGATAGCACTCATCAATGGGAGGCCTTGGAATGGTAGCTTTCTTTCTGATGTGGAGCCTTTTAATCGGGCATGATACTCGCGGCACTCCCATACCGTTCGGTTGAATTGGAAGGAGAATTGGCAAAACTGGTCATGAAATCGATTACGCCCATGGATGGGAGGCCTTGGAATGGTAGCTTTCTTTCTGATGTGGAGCCTCTTTAACGGGCATTGTACTCGCATGACTCCCACTCCATTCGGTCGAATAGGGAGGAAAACCCGATTAGACCAATCATAAAATCGATAGCACTCATCAATGGTAGGCCTTGGAATGGTAGCTTTCTTTCTGATGTGGAGCCTCTCTATCGGGCATGATACTCGCGGCACTCCCATACCGTTCGGTTCAATTGGAAGGAGAACTGGCAAAACTGGTCATGAAATCGATTACGCCCATGGATGGGAGGCCTTGAAATGGTAGCTTTCTTTCTGATGTGGAGCCTCTTTATCGGGCATGATACTCGCGGCACTCCCATACCGTTAGGTTGAATTGGAAGGAGAACTGGCAAAACTGGTCATGAAACCGATTACGCCCATGGATGGGAGGCCTTGGAATGGTAGTTTTCTGTCTGATGTAGAGCCTCTTTATCGGGCATTGTCATCGCCTGACTCCCACTCCGTTCGGTCGAATAGGGAGGAAAACCTGATAAGACCAATCATGAAATCGATAGCACTCATCAATGGGAGGCCTTGGAATGGTAGCTTTCTTTCTGATGTGGAGCCTCTTTATCGCGCATGATACTCGCGGCACTCCCATACCGTTAGGTTGAATTGGAAGGAGAACTGGCAAAACTGGTCATGAAATCGATTACGCCCATGGGTGGGAGGCCTTGGAATGGTGGCTTTCTTTTTGATGTGGAGCCTCTGTATCGGGCATGATACTCGCGGCACTTCTATACCGTTCGGTCGAATAGGGAGGAAAACTCGATAAGACCAAACATGAAATCGATAGCACTCATCAATGGGAGGCCTTGGAATGGTAGCTTTCTTTCTGATGTGGAGCCTCTTTATCGGGCATTGTACTCGCATGACTCCCACTCCGTTCGGTCGAATAGGGAGGAACACCCGATAAGACCAATCATGAAATCGATAGCACTCATCAATGGGAGGCCTTGGAATGGTAGCTTTCTTTCTGATGTGGAGCCTCTTTATCGGGCATGATACTCGCGGCACTCCCATACCGTTCGGTTGAATTGGAAGGAGAACTGGCAAAACTGGTCATGAAATCGATTACGCCCATGGATGGGAGGCCTTGGAATGGTAGCTTTCTTTCTGATGTGGAGCCTCTTTATCGAACACTGTACTCGCATGACTCCCACTCCGTTCGGTCGAATAGGGAGGAAAACCCGATAAGACCAATCATGAAATCGATAGCACTCATCAATGGGAGGCCTTGGAATGGTAGCTTTCTTTCTGACGTGGAGCCTCTTTATCGGGCATGATACTCGCGGCACTCCCATACCGTTCGGTTGAATTGGAAGGAGAATTGGCAAAACTGGTCATGAAATCGATTACGCCCGTGGATGGGAGGCCTTGGAATGGTGGCTTCCTTTCTGATGTGGAGCCTCTTTATCGGGCATGATACTCGCGGCACTCCCATACCGTTAGGTTGAATTGGAAGGAGAACTGGCAAAACTGGTCATGAAACCGATTACGCCCATGGATGGGAGGCCTTGGAATGGTAGTTTTCTGTCTGATGTAGAGCCTCTTTATCGGGCATTGTCATCGCCTGACTCCCACTCCGTTCGGTCGAATAGGGAGGAAAACCTGATAAGACCAATCATGAAATCGATAGCACTCATCAATGGGAGGCCTTGGAATGGTAGCTTTCTTTCTGATGTGGAGCCTCTTTATCGCGCATGATACTCGCGGCACTCCCATACCGTTAGGTTGAATTGGAAGGAGAACTGGCAAAACTGGTCATGAAATCGATTACGCCCATGGGTGGGAGGCCTTGGAATGGTGGCTTTCTTTTTGATGTGGAGCCTCTGTATCGGGCATGATACTCGCGGCACTTCTATACCGTTCGGTCGAATAGGGAGGAAAACTCGATAAGACCAAACATGAAATCGATAGCACTCATCAATGGGAGGCCTTGGAATGGTAGCTTTCTTTCTGATGTGGAGCCTCTTTATCGGGCATTGTACTCGCATGACTCCCACTCCGTTCGGTCGAATAGGGAGGAACACCCGATAAGGCCAATCATGAAATCGATAGCACTCATCAATGGGAGGATTTGGAATGGTAGCTTTCTTTCTGGTGTGGAGCCTCTTTATCGGGCATGATACTCGCGGCACTCCCATACCGTTCGGTTGAATTGGAAGGAGAACTGGCAAAACTGGTCATGAAATCGATTACGCCCATGGGTGGGAGGCCTTGGAATGGTGGCTTTCTTTTTGATGTGGAGCCTCTGTATCGGGCATGATACTCGCGGCACTTCTATACCGTTCGGTCGAATAGGGAGGAAAACTCGATAAGACCAAACATGAAATCGATAGCACTCATCAATGGGAGGCCTTGGAATGGTAGCTTTCTTTCTGATGTGGAGCCTCTTTATCGGGCATTGTACTCGCATGACTCCCACTCCGTTCGGTCGAATAGGGAGGAAAACCCGATAAGACCAATCATGAAATCGATAGCACTCATCAATGGGAGGCCTTGGAATGGTAGCTTTCTTTCTGACGTGGAGCCTCTTTATCGGGCATGATACTCGCGGCACTCCCATACCGTTCGGTTGAATTGGAAGGAGAATTGGCAAAACTGGTCATGAAATCGATTACGCCCGTGGATGGGAGGCCTTGGAATGGTGGCTTCCTTTCTGATGTGGAGCCTCTTTATCGGGCATGATACTCGCGGCACTCCCATACCGTTAGGTTGAATTGGAAGGAGAACTGGCAAAACTGGTCATGAAACCGATTACGCCCATGGATGGGAGGCCTTGGAATGGTAGTTTTCTGTCTGATGTAGAGCCTCTTTATCGGGCATTGTCATCGCCTGACTCCCACTCCGTTCGGTCGAATAGGGAGGAAAACCTGATAAGACCAATCATGAAATCGATAGCACTCATCAATGGGAGGCCTTGGAATGGTAGCTTTCTTTCTGATGTGGAGCCTCTTTATCGCGCATGATACTCGCGGCACTCCCATACCGTTAGGTTGAATTGGAAGGAGAACTGGCAAAACTGGTCATGAAATCGATTACGCCCATGGGTGGGAGGCCTTGGAATGGTGGCTTTCTTTTTGATGTGGAGCCTCTGTATCGGGCATGATACTCGCGGCACTTCTATACCGTTCGGTCGAATAGGGAGGAAAACTCGATAAGACCAAACATGAAATCGATAGCACTCATCAATGGGAGGCCTTGGAATGGTAGCTTTCTTTCTGATGTGGAGCCTCTTTATCGGGCATTGTACTCGCATGACTCCCACTCCGTTCGGTCGAATAGGGAGGAACACCCGATAAGGCCAATCATGAAATCGATAGCACTCATCAATGGGAGGATTTGGAATGGTAGCTTTCTTTCTGGTGTGGAGCCTCTTTATCGGGCATGATACTCGCGGCACTCCCATACCGTTCGGTTGAATTGGAAGGAGAACTGGCAAAACTGGTCATGAAATCGATTACGCCCATGGGTGGGAGGCCTTGGAATGGTGGCTTTCTTTTTGATGTGGAGCCTCTGTATCGGGCATGATACTCGCGGCACTTCTATACCGTTCGGTCGAATAGGGAGGAAAACTCGATAAGACCAAACATGAAATCGATAGCACTCATCAATGGGAGGCCTTGGAATGGTAGCTTTCTTTCTGATGTGGAGCCTCTTTATCGGGCATTGTACTCGCATGACTCCCACTCCGTTCGGTCGAATAGGGAGGAAAACCCGATAAGACCAATCATGAAATCGATAGCACTCATCAATGGGAGGCCTTGGAATGGTAGCTTTCTTTCTGACGTGGAGCCTCTTTATCGGGCATGATACTCGCGGCACTCCCATACCGTTCGGTTGAATTGGAAGGAGAATTGGCAAAACTGGTCATGAAATCGATTACGCCCGTGGATGGGAGGCCTTGGAATGGTGGCTTCCTTTCTGATGTGGAGCCTCTTTATCGGGCATGATACTCGCGGCACTCCCATACCGTTAGGTTGAATTGGAAGGAGAACTGGCAAAACTGGTCATGAAACCGATTACGCCCATGGATGGGAGGCCTTGGAATGGTAGTTTTCTGTCTGATGTAGAGCCTCTTTATCGGGCATTGTCATCGCCTGACTCCCACTCCGTTCGGTCGAATAGGGAGGAAAACCTGATAAGACCAATCATGAAATCGATAGCACTCATCAATGGGAGGCCTTGGAATGGTAGCTTTCTTTCTGATGTGGAGCCTCTTTATCGCGCATGATACTCGCGGCACTCCCATACCGTTAGGTTGAATTGGAAGGAGAACTGGCAAAACTGGTCATGAAATCGATTACGCCCATGGGTGGGAGGCCTTGGAATGGTGGCTTTCTTTTTGATGTGGAGCCTCTGTATCGGGCATGATACTCGCGGCACTTCTATACCGTTCGGTCGAATAGGGAGGAAAACTCGATAAGACCAAACATGAAATCGATAGCACTCATCAATGGGAGGCCTTGGAATGGTAGCTTTCTTTCTGATGTGGAGCCTCTTTATCGGGCATTGTACTCGCATGACTCCCACTCCGTTCGGTCGAATAGGGAGGAACACCCGATAAGACCAATCATGAAATCGATAGCACTCATCAATGGGAGGCCTTGGAATGGTAGCTTTCTTTCTGATGTGGAGCCTCTTTATCGGGCATGATACTCGCGGCACTCCCATACCGTTCGGTTGAATTGGAAGGAGAACTGGCAAAACTGGTCATGAAATCGATTACGCCCATGGAAGGGAGGCCTTGGAATGGTAGCTTTCTTTCTGATGTGGAGCCTCTTTATCGAACACTGTACTCGCATGACTCCCACTCCGTTCGGTCGAATAGGGAGGAAAACCCGATAAGACCAATCATGAAATCGATAGCACTCATCAATGGGAGGCCTTGGAATGGTAGCTTTCTTTCTGACGTGGAGCCTCTTTATCGGGCATGATACTCGCGGCACTCCCATACCGTTCGGTTGAATTGGAAGGAGAATTGGCAAAAACTGGTCATGAAATCGATTACGCCCGTGGATGGGAGGCCTTGGAATGGTGGCTTCCTTTCTGATGTGGAGCCTCTCTATCGGGCATGATATTCGCGGCACTTCTATACCGTTCGGTTGAATTGGAAGGAGAACTGGCAAAACTGGTCATGAAATCGATTACGCCCATGGATGGGAGGCCTTGGAATGGTAGCTTTCTTTCTGATGTGGAGCCTTTTAATCAGGCATGATACTCGCGGCACTCCCATACGGTTCGGTTGAATTGGAAGGAGAATTGGCAAAACTGGTCATGAAATCGATTACGCCCATGGACGGGAGGCCTTGGAATGGTAGCTTTCTTTCTGATGTGGAGCCTCTTTATCGGGCATGATACTCGCATGACTCCCACTCCATTCGGTCGAATAGGGAGGAAAACCCGATTAGACCAATCATGAAATCGATAGCACTCATCAATGGGAGGCCTTGGAATGGTAGCTTTCTTTCTGATGTGGAGCCTCTTTATCGCGCATGATACTCGCGGCACTCCCATACCGTTAGGTTGAATTGGAAGGAGAATTGGCAAAACTGGTCATGAAATCGATTACGCCCGTGGATGGGAGGCCTTGAAATGGTAGCTTTCTTTCTGATGTGGAGCCTCCTTATCGGGCATGATACTCGCGGCACTCCCATACCGTTAGGTTGAATTGGAATTAGAACTGGCAAAACTGGTCATGAAACCGATTACGCCCATGGATGGGAGGCCTTGGAATGGTAGTTTTCTTTCTGATGTAGAGCCTCTTTATCGGGCATTGTCATCGCATGACTCCCACTCCGTTCGGTCGAATAGGGAGGAAAACCCGATAAGACCAATCATGAAATCGATAGCACTCATCAATGGGAGGCCTTGGAATGGTAGCTTTCTTTCTGATGTGGAGCCTCTTTATCGCGCATGATAGTCGCGGCACTCCCATACCGTTAGGTTGAATTGGAAGGAGAACTGGCAAAACTGGTCATGAAATCGATTACGCCCATGGGTGGGAGGCCTTGGAATGGTGGCTTTCTTTTTGATGTGGAGCCTCTGTATCGGGTATGATACTCGCGCCACTTCTATACCGTTCGGTCGAATAGGGAGGAAAACTCGATAAGACCAAACATGAAATCGATAGCACTCATCAATGGGAGGCCTTGGAATGGTAGCTTTCTTTCTGATGTGGAGCCTCTTTATCGGGCATTGTACTCGCATGACTCCCACTCCGTTCGGTCGAATAGGGAGGAAAACCCGATAAGACCAATCATGAAATCGATAGCACTCATCAATGGGAGGCCTTGGAATGGTAGCTTTCTTTCTGACGTGGAGCCTCTTTATCGGGCATGATACTCGCGGCACTCCCATACCGTTCGGTTGAATTGGAAGGAGAATTGGCAAAACTGGTCATGAAATCGATTACGCCCGTGGATGGGAGGCCTTGGAATGGTGGCTTCCTTTCTGATGTGGAGCCTCTCTATCGGGCATGATATTCGCGGCACTTCTATACCGTTCGGTTGAATTGGAAGGAGAACTGGCAAAACTGGTCATGAAATCGATTACGCCCATGGATGGGAGGCCTTGGAATGGTAGCTTTCTTTCTGATGTGGAGCCTTTTAATCGGGCATGATACTCGCGGCACTCCCATACGGTTCGGTTGAATTGGAAGGAGAATTGGCAAAACTGGTCATGAAATCGATTACGCCCATGGATGGGAGGCCTTGGAATGGTAGCTTTCTTTCTGATGTGGAGCCTCTTTATCGGGCATGATACTCGCGGCACTTCTATACCGTTCGGTCGAATAGGGAGGAAAACTCGATAAGACCAAACATGAAATCGATAGCACTCATCAATGGGAGGCCTTGGAATGGTAGCTTTCTTTCTGACGTGGAGCCTCTTTATCGGGCATGATACTCGCGGCACTCCCATACCGTTCGGTTGAATTGGAAGGAGAATTGGCAAAACTGGTCATGAAATCGATTACGCCCGTGGATGGGAGGCCTTGGAATGGTGGCTTCCTTTCTGATGTGGAGCCTCTCTATCGGGCATGATATTCGCGGCACTTCTATACCGTTCGGTTGAATTGGAAGGAGAACTGGCAAAACTGGTCATGAAATCGATTACGCCCATGGATGGGAGGCCTTGGAATGGTAGCTTTCTTTCTGATGTGGAGCCTTTTAATCGGGCATGATACTCGCGGCACTCCCATACGGTTCGGTTGAATTGGAAGGAGAATTGGCAAAACTGGTCATGAAATCGATTACGCCCATGGATGGGAGGCCTTGGAATGGTAGCTTTCTTTCTGATGTGGAGCCTCTTTATCGGGCATGATACTCGCGGCACTTCTATACCGTTCGGTCGAATAGGGAGGAAAACTCGATAAAACCAAACATGAAATCGATAGCACTCATCAATGGGAGGCCTTGGAATGGTAGCTTTCTTTCTGATGTGGAGCCTTTTAATCGGGCATGATACTCGCATGACTCCCACTCCATTCGGTCGAATAGGAAGGAAAACCCGATAAGACCAATCATGAAATCGATAGCACTCATCAATGGGAGGCCTTGGAATGGTAGCTTTCTTTCTGATGTGGAGCCTTTTAATCGGGCATGATACTCGCGGCACTCCCATACCGTTCGGTTGAATTGGAAGGAGAATTGGCAAAACTGGTCATGAAATCGATTACGCCCATGGATGGGAGGCCTTGGAATGGTAGCTTTCTTTCTGATGTGGAGCCTCTTTAACGGGCATTGTACTCGCATGACTCCCACTCCATTCGGTCGAATAGGAAGGAAAACCCGATAAGACCGATCATGAAATCGATAGCACTCATCAATGGGAGGCCTTGGAATGGTAGCTTTCTTTCTGATGTGGAGCCTTTTAATCGGGCATGATACTCGCGGCACTCCCATACCGTTAGGTTGAATTGGAAGGAGAACTGGCAAAACTGGTCATGAAATCGATTACGCCCATGGATGGGAGGCCTTGGAACGGTAGCTTTCTTTCTGATGTGGAGCCTCTTTATCGGGCATGATACTCGCATGACTCCCACTCCATTCGGTCGAATAGGGAGGAAAACCCGATTAGACCAATCATAAAATCGATAGCACTCATCAATGGTAGGCCTTGGAATGGTAGCTTTCTTTCTGATGTGGAGCCTCTTTATCGCGCATGATACTCGCGGCACTCCCATACCGTTAGGTTGAATTGGAAGGAGAACTGGCAAAACTGGTCATGAAATCGATTACGCCCATGGATGGGAGGCCTTGAAATGGTAGCTTTCTTTCTGATGTGGAGCCTCTTTATCGGGCATGATACTCGCGGCACTCCCATACCGTTAGGTTGAATTGGAAGGAGAACTGGCAAAACTGGTCATGAAACCGATTACGCCCATGGATGGGAGGCCTTGGAATGGTAGTTTTCTGTCTGATGTAGAGCCTCTGTATCGGGCATGATACTCGCGGCACTTCTATACCGTTCGGTCGAATAGGGAGGAAAACTCGATAAGACCAAACATGAAATCGATAGCACTCATCAATGGGAGGCCTTGGAATGGTAGCTTTCTTTCTGATGTGGAGCCTCTTTATCGGGCATTGTACTCGCATGACTCCCACTCCGTTCGGTCGATGAGGGAGGAACACCCGATAAGACCAATCATGAAATCGATAGCACTCATCAATGGGAGGCCTTGGAATGGTAGCTTTCTTTCTGATGTGGAGCCTCTTTATCGCGCATGATACTCGCGGCACTCCCATACCGTTAGGTTGAATTGGAAGGAGAACTGGCAAAACTGGTCATGAAATCGATTACGCCCATGGGTGGGAGGCCTTGGAATGGTGGCTTTCTTTTTGATGTGGAGCCTCTGTATCGGGCATGATACTCGCGGCACTTCTATACCGTTCGGTCGAATAGGGAGGAAAACTCGATAAGACCAAAAATGAAATCGATAGCACTCATCAATGGGAGGCCTTGGAATGGTAGCTTTCTTTCTGATGTGGAGCCTCTTTATCGGGCATTGTACTCGCATGACTCCCACTCCGTTCGGTCGAATAAGGAGGAACACCCGATAAGACCAATCATGAAATCGATAGCACTCATCAATGGGAGGCCTTGGAATGGTAGCTTTCTTTCTGATGTGGAGCCTCTTTATCGGGCATGATACTCGCGGCACTCCCATACCGTTCGGTTGAATTGGAAGGAGAACTGGCAAAACTGGTCATGAAATCGATTACGCCCATGGATGGGAGGCCTTGGAATGGTAGCTTTCTTTCTGATGTGGAGCCTCTTTATCGGGCATGATACTCGCGGCACTCCCATACCGTTAGGTTGAATTGGAAGGAGAACTGGCAAAACTGGTCATGAAACCGATTACGCCCATGGATGGGAGGCCTTGGAATGGTAGTTTTCTGTCTGATGTAGAGCCTCTGTATCGGGCATGATACTCGCGGCACTTCTATACCGTTCGGTCGAATAGGGAGGAAAACTCGATAAGACCAAACATGAAATCGATAGCACTCATCAATGGGAGGCCTTGGAATGGTAGCTTTCTTTCTGATGTGGAGCCTCTTTATCGGGCATTGTACTCGCATGACTCCCACTCCGTTCGGTCGAATAGGGAGGAACACCCGATAAGACCAATCATGAAATCGATAGCACTCATCAATGGGAGGCCTTGGAATGGTAGCTTTCTTTCTGATGTGGAGCCTCTTTATCGCGCATGATACTCGCGGCACTCCCATACCGTTAGGTTGAATTGGAAGGAGAACTGGCAAAACTGGTCATGAAATCGATTACGCCCATGGGTGGGAGGCCTTGGAATGGTGGCTTTCTTTTTGATGTGGAGCCTCTGTATCGGGCATGATACTCGCGGCACTTCTATACCGTTCGGTCGAATAGGGAGGAAAACTCGATAAGACCAAAAATGAAATCGATAGCACTCATCAATGGGAGGCCTTGGAATGGTAGCTTTCTTTCTGATGTGGAGCCTCTTTATCGGGCATTGTACTCGCATGACTCCCACTCCGTTCGGTCGAATAAGGAGGAACACCCGATAAGACCAATCATGAAATTGATAGCACTCATCAATGGGAGGCCTTGGAATGGTAGCTTTCTTTCTGATGTGGAGCCTCTTTATCGGGCATGATACTCGCGGCACTCCCATACCGTTCGGTTGAATTGGAAGGAGAACTGGCAAAACTGGTCATGAAATCGATTACGCCCATGGATGGGAGGCCTTGGAATGGTAGCTTTCTTTCTGATGTGGAGCCTCTTTATCGAACACTGTACTCGCATAACTCCCACTCCTTTCGGTCGAATAGGGAGGAAAACCCGATAAGACCAATCATGAAATCGATAGCACTCATCAATGGGAGGCCTTGGAATGGTAGCTTTCTTTCTGACGTGGAGCCTCTTTATCGGGCATGATACTCGCGGCACTCCCATACCGTTCGGTTGAATTGGAAGGAGAATTGGCAAAACTGGTCATGAAATCGATTACGCCCGTGGATGGGAGGCCTTGGAATGGTGGCTTCCTTTCTGATGTGGAGCCTCTCTATCGGGCATGATATTCGCGGCACTTCTATACCGTTCGGTTGAATTGGAAGGAGAACTGGCAAAACTGGTCATGAAATCGATTACGCCCATGGATGGGAGGCCTTGGAATGGTAGCTTTCTTTCTGATGTGGAGCCTTTTAATCGGGCATGATACTCGCGGCACTCCCATACGGTTCGGTTGAATTGGAAGGAGAATTGGCAAAACTGGTCATGAAATCGATTACGCATATGGATGGGAGGCCTTGGAATGGTAGCTTTCTTTCTGATGTGGAGCCTCTTTATCGTGCATGATACTCGCATGACTCCCACTCCATTCGGTCGAATAGGGAGGAAAACCCGATTAGACCAATCATGAAATCGATAGCACTCATCAATGGGAGGCCTTGGAATGGTAGCTTTCTTTCTGATGTGGAGCCTTTTAATCGGGCATGATACTCGCATGACTCCCACTCCATTCGGTCGAATAGGAAGGAAAACCCGATAAGACCAATCATGAAATCGATAGCACTCATCAATGGGAGGCCTTGGAATGGTAGCTTTCTTTCTGATGTGGAGCCTTTTAATCGGGCATGATACTCGCATGACTCCCACTCCATTCGGTCGAATAGGAAGGAAAACCCGATAAGACCAATCATGAAATCGATAGCACTCATCAATGGGAGGCCTTGGAATGGTAGCTTTCTTTCTGATGTGGAGCCTTTTAATCGGGCATGATACTCGCGGCACTCCCATACCGTTCGGTTGAATTGGAAGGAGAATTGGCAAAACTGGTCATGAAATCGATTACGCCCGTGGATGGGAGGCCTTGGAATGGTGGCTTCCTTTCTGATGTGGAGCCTCTCTATCGGGCATGATATTCGCGGCACTTCTATACCGTTCGGTTGAATTGGAAGGAGAACTGGCAAAACTGGTCATGAAATCGATTACGCCCATGGATGGGAGGCCTTGGAATGGTAGCTTTCTTTCTGATGTGGAGCCTTTTAATCGGGCATGATACTCGCGGCACTCCCATACGGTTCGGTTGAATTGGAAGGAGAATTGGCAAAACTGGTCATGAAATCGATTACGCCCATAGGTGGGAGGCCTTGGAATGGTGGCTTTCTCTTTGATGTGGAGCCTCTGTATCGGGCATGATACTCGCGGCACTTCTATACCGTTCGGTCGAATAGGGAGGAAAACTCGATAAGACCAAACATGAAATCGATAGCACTCATCAATGGGAGGCCTTGGAATGGTAGCTTTCTTTCTGATGTGGAGCCTTTTAATCGGGCATGATACTCGCATGACTTCCACTCCATTCGGTCGAATAGGAAGGAAAACCCGATAAGACCAATCATGAAATCGATAGCACTCATCAATGGGAGGCCTTGGAATGGTAGCTTTCTTTCTGATGTGGAGCCTTTTAATCGGGCATGATACTCGCATGACTCCCACTCCATTCGGTCGAATAGGAAGGAAAACCCGATAAGACCAATCATGAAATCGATAGCACTCATCAATGGGAGGCCTAGGAATGGTAGCTTTCTTTCTGATGTGGAGCCTTTTAATCGGGCATGATACTCGCGGCACTCCCATACCGTTCGGTTGAATTGGAAGGAGAATTGGCAAAACTGGTCATGAAATCGATTACGCCCATGGATAGGAGGCCTTGGAATGGTAGCTTTCTTTCTGATGTGGAGCCTCTTTAACGGGCATTGTACTCGCATGACTCCCACTCCATTCGGTCGAATAGGAAGGAAAACCCGATAAGACCGATCATGAAATCGATAGCACTCATCAATGGGAGGCCTTGGAATGGTAGCTTTCTTTCTGATGTGGAGCCTCTTTATCGCGCATGATACTCGCGGCACTCCCATACCGTTAGGTTGAATTGGAAGGAGAACTGGCAAAACTGGTCATGAAATCGATTACGCCCATGGATGGGAGGCCTTGAAATGGTAGCTTTCTTTCTGATGTGGAGCCTCTTTATCGGGCATGATACTCGCGGCACTCCCATACCGTTCGGTTGAATTGGAAGGAGAACTGGCAAAACTGGTCATGAAATCGATTACGCCCATGGATGGGAGGCCTTGGAATGGTAGCTTTCTTTCTGATGTGGAGCCTCTTTATCGAACACTGTACTCGCATGACTCCCACTCCGTTCGGTCGAATAGGGAGGAAAACCCGATAAGACCAATCATGAAATCAATAGCACTCATCAATGGGAGGCCTTGGAATGGTAGCTTTCTTTCTGACGTGGAGCCTCTTTATCGGGCATGATACTCGCGGCACTCCCATACCGTTCGGTTGAATTGGAAGGAGAATTGGCAAAACTGGTCATGAAATCGATTACGCCCGTGGATGGGAGGCCTTGGAATGGTGGCTTCCTTTCTGATGTGGAGCCTCTCTATCGGGCATGATATTCGCGGCACTTCTATACCGTTCGGTTGAATTGGAAGGAGAATTGGCAAAACTGGTCATGAAATCGATTACGCCCGTGGATGGGAGGCCTTGGAATGGTGGCTTCCTTTCTGATGTGGAGCCTCTCTATCGGGCATGATATTCGCGGCACTTCTATACCGTTCGGTTGAATTGGAAGGAGAACTGGCAAAACTGGTCATGAAATCGATTACGCCCATGGATGGGAGGAATTGGAATGGTAGCTTTCTTTCTGATGTGGAGCCTTTTAATCGGGCATGATACTCGCGGCACTCCCATACGGTTCGGTCGAATAGGGAGGAAAACTCGATAAGACCAAACATGAAATCGATAGCACTCATCAATGGGAGGCCTTGGAATGGTAGCTTTCTTTCTGATGTGGAGCCTTTTAATCGGGCATGATACTCGCATGACTCCCACTCCATTCGGTCGAATAGGAAGGAAAACCCGATAAGACCAATCATGAAATCGATAGCACTCATCAATGGGAGGCCTTGGAATGGTAGCTTTCTTTCTGATGTGGAGCCTTTTAATCGGGCATGATACTCGCATGACTCCCACTCCATTCGGTCGAATAGGAAGGAAAACCCGATAAGACCAATCATGAAATCGATAGCACTCATCAATGGGAGGCCTAGGAATGGTAGCTTTCTTTCTGATGTGGAGCCTTTTAATCGGGCATGATACTCGCGGCACTCCCATACCGTTCGGTTGAATTGGAAGGAGAATTGGCAAAACTGGTCATGAAATCGATTACGCCCATGGATAGGAGGCCTTGGAATGGTAGCTTTCTTTCTGATGTGGAGCCTCTTTAACGGGCATTGTACTCGCATGACTCCCACTCCATTCGGTCGAATAGGAAGGAAAACCCGATAAGACCGATCATGAAATCGATAGCACTCATCAATGGGAGGCCTTGGAATGGTAGCTTTCTTTCTGATGTGGAGCCTCTTTATCGCGCATGATACTCGCGGCACTCCCATACCGTTAGGTTGAATTGGAAGGAGAACTGGCAAAACTGGTCATGAAATCGATTACGCCCATGGATGGGAGGCCTTGAAATGGTAGCTTTCTTTCTGATGTGGAGCCTCTTTATCGGGCATGATACTCGCGGCACTCCCATACCGTTCGGTTGAATTGGAAGGAGAACTGGCAAAACTGGTCATGAAATCGATTACGCCCATGGATGGGAGGCCTTGGAATGGTAGCTTTCTTTCTGATGTGGAGCCTCTTTATCGAACACTGTACTCGCATGACTCCCACTCCGTTCGGTCGAATAGGGAGGAAAACCCGATAAGACCAATCATGAAATCAATAGCACTCATCAATGGGAGGCCTTGGAATGGTAGCTTTCTTTCTGACGTGGAGCCTCTTTATCGGGCATGATACTCGCGGCACTCCCATACCGTTCGGTTGAATTGGAAGGAGAATTGGCAAAACTGGTCATGAAATCGATTACGCCCGTGGATGGGAGGCCTTGGAATGGTGGCTTCCTTTCTGATGTGGAGCCTCTCTATCGGGCATGATATTCGCGGCACTTCTATACCGTTCGGTTGAATTGGAAGGAGAATTGGCAAAACTGGTCATGAAATCGATTACGCCCGTGGATGGGAGGCCTTGGAATGGTGGCTTCCTTTCTGATGTGGAGCCTCTCTATCGGGCATGATATTCGCGGCACTTCTATACCGTTCGGTTGAATTGGAAGGAGAACTGGCAAAACTGGTCATGAAATCGATTACGCCCATGGATGGGAGGCCTTGGAATGGTAGCTTTCTTTCTGATGTGGAGCCTTTTAATCGGGCATGATACTCGCGGCACTCCCATACGGTTCGGTTGAATTGGAAGGAGAATTGGCAAAACTGGTCATGAAATCGATTACGCCCATGGACGGGAGGCCTTGGAATGGTAGCTTTCTTTCTGATGTGGAGCCTCTTTATCGGGCATGATACTCGCATGACTCCCACTCCATTCGGTCGAATAGGGAGGAAAACCCGATTAGACCAATCATGAAATCGATAGCACTCATCAATGGGAGGCCTTGGAATGGTAGCTTTCTTTCTGATGTGGAGCCTCTTTATCGCGCATGATACTCGCGGCACTCCCATACCGTTAGGTTGAATTGGAAGGAGAATTGGCAAAACTGGTCATGAAATCGATTACGCCCGTGGATGGGAGGCCTTGAAATGGTAGCTTTCTTTCTGATGTGGAGCCTCCTTATCGGGCATGATACTCGCGGCACTCCCATACCGTTAGGTTGAATTGGAATTAGAACTGGCAAAACTGGTCATGAAACCGATTACGCCCATGGATGGGAGGCCTTGGAATGGTAGTTTTCTTTCTGATGTAGAGCCTCTTTATCGGGCATTGTCATCGCATGACTCCCACTCCGTTCGGTCGAATAGGGAGGAAAACCCGATAAGACCAATCATGAAATCGATAGCACTCATCAATGGGAGGCCTTGGAATGGTAGTTTCTTTCTGATGTGGAGCCTCCTTATCGGGCATGATACTCGCGGCACTCCCATACCGTTAGGTTGAATTGGAATTAGAACTGGCAAAACTGGTCATGAAACCGATTACGCCCATGGATGGGAGGCCTTGGAATGGTAGTTTTCTTTCTGATGTAGAGCCTCTTTATCGGGCATTGTCATCGCATGACTCCCACTCCGTTCGGTCGAATAGGGAGGAAAACCCGATAAGACCAATCATGAAATCGATAGCACTCATCAATGGGAGGCCTTGGAATGGTAGTTTCTTTCTGATGTGGAGCCTCTTTATCGCGCATGATACTCGCGGCACTCCCATACCGTTAGGTTGAATTGGAAGGAGAACTGGCAAAACTGGTCATGAAATCGATTACGCCCATGGGTGGGAGGCCTTGGAATGGTGGCTTTCTTTTTGATGTGGAGCCTCTGTATCGGGCATGATACTCGCGGCACTTCTATACCGTTCGGTCGAATAGGGAGGAAAACTCGATAAGACCAAACATGAAATCGATAGCACTCATCAATGGGAGGCCTTGGAATGGTAGCTTTCTTTCTGATGTGGAGCCTCTTTATCGGGCATTGTACTCGCATGACTCCCACTCCGTTCGGTCGAATAGGGAGGAAAACCCGATAAGACCAATCATGAAATCGATAGCACTCATCAATGGGAGGCCTTGGAATGGTAGCTTTCTTTCTGACGTGGAGCCTCTTTATCGGGCATGATACTCGCGGCACTCCCATACCGTTCGGTTGAATTGGAAGGAGAATTGGCAAAACTGGTCATGAAATCGATTACGCCCGTGGATGGGAGGCCTTGGAATGGTGGCTTCCTTTCTGATGTGGAGCCTCTCTATCGGGCATGATATTCGCGGCACTTCTATACCGTTCGGTTGAATTGGAAGGAGAACTGGCAAAACTGGTCATGAAATCGATTACGCCCATGGATGGGAGGCCTTGGAATGGTAGCTTTCTTTCTGATGTGGAGCCTTTTAATCGGGCATGATACTCGCGGCACTCCCATACGGTTCGGTTGAATTGGAAGGAGAATTGGCAAAACTGGTCATGAAATCGATTACGCCCATGGATGGGAGGCCTTGGAATGGTAGCTTTCTTTCTGATGTGGAGCCTCTTTATCGGGCATGATACTCGCGGCACTTCTATACCGTTCGGTCGAATAGGGAGGAAAACTCGATAAGACCAAACATGAAATCGATAGCACTCATCAATGGGAGGCCTTGGAATGGTAGCTTTCTTTCTGACGTGGAGCCTCTTTATCGGGCATGATACTCGCGGCACTCCCATACCGTTCGGTTGAATTGGAAGGAGAATTGGCAAAACTGGTCATGAAATCGATTACGCCCGTGGATGGGAGGCCTTGGAATGGTGGCTTCCTTTCTGATGTGGAGCCTCTCTATCGGGCATGATATTCGCGGCACTTCTATACCGTTCGGTTGAATTGGAAGGAGAACTGGCAAAACTGGTCATGAAATCGATTACGCCCATGGATGGGAGGCCTTGGAATGGTAGCTTTCTTTCTGATGTGGAGCCTTTTAATCGGGCATGATACTCGCGGCACTCCCATACGGTTCGGTTGAATTGGAAGGAGAATTGGCAAAACTGGTCATGAAATCGATTACGCCCATGGGTGGGAGGCCTTGGAATGGTGGCTTTCTTTTTGATGTGGAGCCTCTGTATCGGGCATGATACTCGCGGCACTTCTATACCGTTCGGTCGAATAGGGAGGAAAACTCGATAAGACCAAACATGAAATCGATAGCACTCATCAATGGGAGGCCTTGGAATGGTGGCTTCCTTTCTGATGTGGAGCCTCTCTATCGGGCATGATATTCGCGGCACTTCTATACCGTTCGGTTGAATTGGAAGGAGAACTGGCAAAACTGGTCATGAAATCGATTACGCCCGTGGATGGGAGGCCTTGGAATGGTGGCTTCCTTTCTGATGTGGAGCCTCTCTATCTGGCATGATATTCGCGGCACTTCTATACCGTTCGGTTGAATTGGAAGGAGAACTGGCAAAACTGGTCATGAAATCGATTACGCCCATGGATGGGAGGCCTTGGAATGGTAGCTTTCTTTCTGATGTGGAGCCTTTTAATCGGGCATGATACTCGCGGCACTCCCATACGGTTCGGTTGAATTGGAAGGAGAATTGGCAAAACTGGTCATGAAATCGATTACGCCCGTGGATGGGAGGCCTTGGAATGGTGGCTTCCTTTCTGATGTGGAGCCTCTCTATCGGGCATGATATTCGCGGCACTTCTATACCGTTCGGTTGAATTGGAAGGAGAACTGGCAAAACTGGTCATGAAATCGATTACGCCCATGGATGGGAGGCCTTGGAATGGTAGCTTTCTTTCTGATGTGGAGCCTTTTAATCGGGCATGATACTCGCGGCACTCCCATACGGTTAGGTTGAATTGGAAGGAGAACTGGCAAAACTGGTCATGAAATCGATTACGCCCATGGGTGGGAGGCCTTGGAATGGTGGCTTTCTTTTTGATGTGGAGCCTCTGTATCGGGCATGATACTCGCGGCACTTCTATACCGTTCGGTCGAATAGGGAGGAAAACTCGATAAGACCAAACATGAAATCGATAGCACTCATCAATGGGAGGCCTTGGAATGGTAGCTTTCTTTCTGATGTGGAGCCTCTTTATCGGGCATTGTACTCGCATGACTCCCACTCCGTTCGGTCGAATAGGGAGGAAAACCCGATAAGACCAAACATGAAATCGATAGCACTCATCAATGGGAGGCCTTGGAATGGTAGCTTTCTTTCTGACGTGGAGCCTCTTTATCGGGCATGATACTCGCGGCACTTCTATACCGTTCGGTCGAATAGGGAGGAAAACTCGATAAGACCAAACATGAAATCGATAGCACTCATCAATGGGAGGCCTTGGAATGGTGGCTTCCTTTCTGATGTGGAGCCTCTCTATCGGGCATGATATTCGCGGCACTTCTATACCGTTCGGTTGAATTGGAAGGAGAACTGGCAAAACTGGTCATGAAATCGATTACGCCCATGGATGGGAGGCCTTGGAATGGTAGCTTTCTTTCTGATGTGGAGCCTTTTAATCGGGCATGATACTCGCGGCACTCCCATACGGTTCGGTTGAATTGGAAGGAGAATTGGCAAAACTGGTCATGAAATCGATTACGCCCATGGATGGTAGGCCTTGGAATGGTAGCTTTCTTTCTGATGTGGAGCCTCTTTATCGGGCATGATACTCGCGGCACTTCTATACCGTTCGGTCGAATAGGGAGGAAAACTCGATAAGACCAAACATGAAATCGATAGCACTCATCAATGGGAGGCCTTGGAATGGTAGCTTTCTTTCTGATGTGGAGCCTTTTAATCGGGCATGATACTCGCATGACTCCCACTCCATTCGGTCGAATAGGAAGGAAAACCCGATAAGACCAATCATGAAATCGATAGCACTCATCAATGGGAGGCCTTGGAATGGTAGCTTTCTTTCTGATGTGGAGCCTTTTAATCGGGCATGATACTCGCATGACTCCCACTCCATTCGGTCGAATAGGAAGGAAAACCCGATAAGACCAATCATGAAATCGATAGCACTCATCAATGGGAGGCCTTGGAATGGTAGCTTTCTTTCTGATGTGGAGCCTTTTAATCGGGCATGATACTCGCGGCACTCCCATACCGTTCGGTTGAATTGGAAGGAGAATTGGCAAAACTGGTCATGAAATCGATTACGCCCATGGATGGGAGGCCTTGGAATGGTAGCTTTCTTTCTGATGTGGAGCCTCTTTAACGGGCATTGTACTCGCATGACTCCCACTCCATTCGGTCGAATAGGAAGGAAAACCCGATAAGACCGATCATGAAATCGATAGCACTCATCAATGGGAGGCCTTGGAATGGTAGCTTTCTTTCTGATGTGGAGCCTTTTAATCGGGCATGATACTCGCGGCACTCCCATACCGTTAGGTTGAATTGGAAGGAGAACTGGCAAAACTGGTCATGAAATCGATTACGCCCATGGATGGGAGGCCTTGGAACGGTAGCTTTCTTTCTGATGTGGAGCCTCTTTATCGGGCATGATACTCGCATGACTCCCACTCCATTCGGTCGAATAGGGAGGAAAACCCGATTAGACCAATCATAAAATCGATAGCACTCATCAATGGTAGGCCTTGGAATGGTAGCTTTCTTTCTGATGTGGAGCCTCTTTATCGCGCATGATACTCGCGGCACTCCCATACCGTTAGGTTGAATTGGAAGGAGAACTGGCAAAACTGGTCATGAAATCGATTACGCCCATGGATGGGAGGCCTTGAAATGGTAGCTTTCTTTCTGATGTGGAGCCTCTTTATCGGGCATGATACTCGCGGCACTCCCATACCGTTCGGTTGAATTGGAAGGAGAACTGGCAAAACTGGTCATGAAATCGATTACGCCCATGGATGGGAGGCCTTGGAATGGTAGCTTTCTTTCTGATGTGGAGCCTTTTAATCGGGCATGATACTCGCATGACTCCCACTCCATTCGGTCGAATAGGAAGGAAAAC
This sequence comes from Heligmosomoides polygyrus bakeri, assembly GCA_947359475.1. NCBI lineage: Eukaryota > Metazoa > Nematoda > Chromadorea > Rhabditida > Heligmosomidae > Heligmosomoides > Heligmosomoides polygyrus. The sequence continues at coordinate 43,054,641 of OX375870.1, read as the reverse complement.
CCGATAAGACCAATCATGAAATCGATAGCACTCATCAATGGGAGGCCTTGGAATGGTAGCTTTCTTTCTGATGTGGAGCCTTTTAATCGGGCATGATACTCGCATGACTCCCACTCCATTCGGTCGAATAGGAAGGAAAACCCGATAAGACCAATCATGAAATCGATAGCACTCATCAATGGGAGGCCTTGGAATGGTAGCTTTCTTTCTGATGTGGAGCCTTTTAATCGGGCATGATACTCGCGGCACTCCCATACCGTTATGTTGAATTGGAAGGAGAACTGGCAAAACTGGTCATGAAACCGATTACGCCCATGGATGGGAGGCCTTGGAATGGTAGTTTTCTGTCTGATGTAGAGCCTCTTTATCGGGCATTGTCATCGCATGACTCCCACTCCGTTCGGTCGAATAGGGAGGAAAACCCGATAAGACCAATCATGAAATCGATAGCACTCATCAATGGGAGGCCTTGGAATGGTAGCTTTCTTTCTGATGTGGAGCCTCTTTATCGCGCATGATACTCGCGGCACTCCCATACCGTTAGGTTGAATTGGAAGGAGAACTGGCAAAACTGGTCATGAAATCGATTACGCCCATGGGTGGGAGGCCTTGGAATGGTGGCTTTCTTTTTGATGTGGAGCCTCTGTATCGGGCATGATACTCGCGGCACTTCTATACCGTTCGGTCGAATAGGGAGGAAAACTCGATAAGACCAAACATGAAATCGATAGCACTCATCAATGGGAGGCCTTGGAATGGTAGCTTTCTTTCTGATGTGGAGCCTCTTTATCGGGCATTGTACTCGCATGACTCCCACTCCGTTCGGTCGAATAGGGAGGAACACCCGATAAGACCAATCATGAAATCGATAGCACTCATCAATGGGAGGCCTTGGAATGGTAGCTTTCTTTCTGATGTGGAGCCTCTTTATCGGGCATGATACTCGCGGCACTCCCATACCGTTCGGTTGAATTGGAAGGAGAACTGGCAAAACTGGTCATGAAATCGATTACGCCCATGGATGGGAGGCCTTGGAATGGTAGCTTTCTTTCTGATGTGGAGCCTCTTTATCGAACACTGTACTCGCATGACTCCCACTCCGTTCGGTCGAATAGGGAGGAAAACCCGATAAGACCAATCATGAAATCGATAGCACTCATCAATGGGAGGCCTTGGAATGGTAGCTTTCTTTCTGATGTGGAGCCTTTTAATCGGGCATGATACTCGCGGCACTCCCATACCGTTAGGTTGAATTGGAAGGAGAACTGGCAAAACTGGTCATGAAATCGATTACGCCCATGGATGGGAGGCCTTGGAACGGTAGCTTTCTTTCTGATGTGGAGCCTCTTTATCGGGCATGATACTCGCATGACTCCCACTCCATTCGGTCGAATAGGGAGGAAAACCCGATTAGACCAATCATAAAATCGATAGCACTCATCAATGGTAGGCCTTGGAATGGTAGCTTTCTTTCTGATGTGGAGCCTCTTTATCGCGCATGATACTCGCGGCACTCCCATACCGTTAGGTTGAATTGGAAGGAGAACTGGCAAAACTGGTCATGAAATCGATTACGCCCATGGATGGGAGGCCTTGAAATGGTAGCTTTCTTTCTGATGTGGAGCCTCTTTATCGGGCATGATACTCGCGGCACTCCCATACCGTTAGGTTGAATTGGAAGGAGAACTGGCAAAACTGGTCATGAAACCGATTACGCCCATGGATGGGAGGCCTTGGAATGGTAGTTTTCTGTCTGATGTAGAGCCTCTTTATCGGGCATTGTCATCGCATGACTCCCACTCCGTTCGGTCGAATAGGGAGGAAAACCCGATAAGACCAATCATGAAATCGATAGCACTCATCAATGGGAGGCCTTGGAATGGTAGCTTTCTTTCTGATGTGGAGCCTCTTTATCGCGCATGATACTCGCGGCACTCCCATACCGTTAGGTTGAATTGGAAGGAGAACTGGCAAAACTGGTCATGAAATCGATTACGCCCATGGGTGGGAGGCCTTGGAATGGTGGCTTTCTTTTTGATGTGGAGCCTCTGTATCGGGCATGATACTCGCGGCACTTCTATACCGTTCGGTCGAATAGGGAGGAAAACTCGATAAGACCAAACATGAAATCGATAGCACTCATCAATGGGAGGCCTTGGAATGGTAGCTTTCTTTCTGATGTGGAGCCTCTTTATCGGGCATTGTACTCGCATGACTCCCACTCCGTTCGGTCGAATAGGGAGGAACACCCGATAAGACCAATCATGAAATCGATAGCACTCATCAATGGGAGGCCTTGGAATGGTAGCTTTCTTTCTGATGTGGAGCCTCTTTATCGGGCATGATACTCGCGGCACTCCCATACCGTTCGGTTGAATTGGAAGGAGAACTGGCAAAACTGGTCATGAAATCGATTACGCCCATGGATGGGAGGCCTTGGAATGGTAGCTTTCTTTCTGATGTGGAGCCTCTTTATCGAACACTGTACTCGCATGACTCCCACTCCGTTCGGTCGAATAGGGAGGAAAACCCGATAAGACCAATCATGAAATCGATAGCACTCATCAATGGGAGGCCTTGGAATGGTAGCTTTCTTTCTGATGTGGAGCCTCTTTATCGCGCATGATACTCGCGGCACTCCCATACCGTTAGGTTGAATTGGAAGGAGAACTGGCAAAACTGGTCATGAAATCGATTACGCCCATGGGTGGGAGGCCTTGGAATGGTGGCTTTCTTTTTGATGTGGAGCCTCTGTATCGGGCATGATACTCGCGGCACTTCTATACCGTTCGGTCGAATAGGGAGGAAAACTCGATAAGACCAAACATGAAATCGATAGCACTCATCAATGGGAGGCTTTGGAATGGTAGCTTTCTTTCTGATGTGGAGCCTCTTTATCGGGCATTGTACTCGCATGACTCCCACTCCGTTCGGTCGAATAGGGAGGAACACCCGATAAGACCAATCATGAAATCGATAGCACTCATCAATGGGAGGCCTTGGAATGGTAGCTTTCTTTCTGATGTGGAGCCTCTTTATCGGGCATGATACTCGCGGCACTCCCATACCGTTCGGTTGAATTGGAAGGAGAACTGGCAAAACTGGTCATGAAATCGATTACGCCCATGGATGGGAGGCCTTGGAATGGTAGCTTTCTTTCTGATGTGGAGCCTCTTTATCGAACACTGTACTCGCATGACTCCCACTCCGTTCGGTCGAATAGGGAGGAAAACCCGATAAGACCAATCATGAAATCGATAGCACTCATCAATGGGAGGCCTTGGAATGGTAGCTTTCTTTCTGACGTGGAGCCTCTTTATCGGGCATGATACTCGCGGCACTCCCATACCGTTCGGTTGAATTGGAAGGAGAATTGGCAAAACTGGTCATGAAATCGATTACGCCCGTGGATGGGAGGCCTTGGAATGGTGGCTTCCTTTCTGATGTGGAGCCTCTCTATCGGGCATGATATTCGCGGCACTTCTATACCGTTCGGTTGAATTGGAAGGAGAACTGGCAAAACTGGTCATGAAATCGATTACGCCCATGGATGGGAGGCCTTGGAATGGTAGCTTTCTTTCTGATGTGGAGCCTTTTAATCGGGCATGATACTCGCGGCACTCCCATACGGTTCGGTTGAATTGGAAGGAGAATTGGCAAAACTGGTCATGAAATCGATTACGCCCATGGATGGGAGGCCTTGGAATGGTAGCTTTCTTTCTGATGTGGAGCCTCTTTATCGTGCATGATACTCGCATGACTCCCACTCCATTCGGTCGAATAGGGAGGAAAACCCGATTAGACCAATCATGAAATCGATAGCACTCATCAATGGGAGGCCTTGGAATGGTAGCTTTCTTTCTGATGTGGAGCCTTTTAATCGGGCATGATACTCGCATGACTCCCACTCCATTCGGTCGAATAGGAAGGAAAACCCGATAAGACCAATCATGAAATCGATAGCACTCATCAATGGGAGGCCTTGGAATGGTAGCTTTCTTTCTGATGTGGAGCCTTTTAATCGGGCATGATACTCGCATGACTCCCACTCCATTCGGTCGAATAGGAAGGAAAACCCGATAAGACCAATCATGAAATCGATAGCACTCATCAATGGGAGGCCTTGGAATGGTAGCTTTCTTTCTGATGTGGAGCCTTTTAATCGGGCATGATACTCGCGGCACTCCCATACCGTTCGGTTGAATTGGAAGGAGAATTGGCAAAACTGGTCATGAAATCGATTACGCCCGTGGATGGGAGGCCTTGGAATGGTGGCTTCCTTTCTGATGTGGAGCCTCTCTATCGGGCATGATATTCGCGGCACTTCTATACCGTTCGGTTGAATTGGAAGGAGAACTGGCAAAACTGGTCATGAAATCGATTACGCCCATGGATGGGAGGCCTTGGAATGGTAGCTTTCTTTCTGATGTGGAGCCTTTTAGTCGGGCATGATACTCGCATGACTCCCACTCCATTCGGTCGAATAGGAAGGAAAACCCGATAAGACCAATCATGAAATCGATAGCACTCATCAATGGGAGGCCTTGGAATGGTAGCTTTCTTTCTGATGTGGAGCCTTTTAATCGGGCATGATACTCGCATGACTCCCACTCCATTCGGTCGAATAGGAAGGAAAACCCGATAAGACCAATCATGAAATCGATAGCACTCATCAATGGGAGGCCTTGGAATGGTAGCTTTCTTTCTGATGTGGAGCCTTTTAATCGGGCATGATACTCGCGGCACTCCCATACCGTTCGGTTGAATTGGAAGGAGAATTGGCAAAACTGGTCATGAAATCGATTACGCCCATGGATGGGAGGCCTTGGAATGGTAGCTTTCTTTCTGATGTGGAGCCTCTTTAACGGGCATTGTACTCGCATGACTCCCACTCCATTCGGTCGAATAGGAAGGAAAACCCGATAAGACCGATCATGAAATCGATAGCACTCATCAATGGGAGGCCTTGGAATGGTAGCTTTCTTTCTGATGTGGAGCCTTTTAATCGGGCATGATACACGCGGCACTCCCATACCGTTAGGTTGAATTGGAAGGAGAACTGGCAAAACTGGTCATGAAATCGATTACGCCCATGGATGGGAGGCCTTGGAACGGTAGCTTTCTTTCTGATGTGGAGCCTCTTTATCGGGCATGATACTCGCATGACTCCCACTCCATTCGGTCGAATAGGGAGGAAAACCCGATTAGACCAATCATAAAATCGATAGCACTCATCAATGGTAGGCCTTGGAATGGTAGCTTTCTTTCTGATGTGGAGCCTCTTTATCGCGCATGATACTCGCGGCACTCCCATACCGTTAGGTTGAATTGGAAGGAGAACTGGCAAAACTGGTCATGAAATCGATTACGCCCATGGATGGGAGGCCTTGAAATGGTAGCTTTCTTTCTGATGTGGAGCCTCTTTATCGGGCATGATACTCGCGGCACTCCCATACCGTTAGGTTGAATTGGAAGGAGAACTGGCAAAACTGGTCATGAAATCGATTACGCCCATGGATGGGAGGCCTTGGAATGGTAGCTTTCTTTCTGATGTGGAGCCTTTTAATCGGGCATGATACTCGCAGCACTCCCATACGGTTCGGTTGAATTGGAAGGAGAATTGGCAAAACTGGTCATGAAATCGATTACGCCCATGGGTGGGAGGCCTTGGAATGGTGGCTTTCTTTTTGATGTGGAGCCTCTGTATCGGGCATGATACTCGCGGCACTTCTATACCGTTCGGTCGAATAGGGAGGAAAACTCGATAAGACCAAACATGAAATCGATAGCACTCATCAATGGGAGGCCTTGGAATGGTAGCTTTCTTTCTGATGTGGAGCCTTTTAGTCGGGCATGATACTCGCATGACTCCCACTCCATTCGGTCGAATAGGAAGGAAAACCCGATAAGACCAATCATGAAATCGATAGCACTCATCAATGGGAGGCCTTGGAATGGTAGCTTTCTTTCTGATGTGGAGCCTTTTAATCGGGCATGATACTCGCATGACTCCCACTCCATTCGGTCGAATAGGAAGGAAAACCCGATAAGACCAATCATGAAATCGATAGCACTCATCAATGGGAGGCCTTGGAATGGTAGCTTTCTTTCTGATGTGGAGCCTTTTAATCGGGCATGATACTCGCGGCACTCCCATACCGTTCGGTTGAATTGGAAGGAGAATTGGCAAAACTGGTCATGAAATCGATTACGCCCATGGATGGGAGGCCTTGGAATGGTAGCTTTCTTTCTGATGTGGAGCCTCTTTAACGGGCATTGTACTCGCATGACTCCCACTCCATTCGGTCGAATAGGAAGGAAAACCCGATAAGACCGATCATGAAATCGATAGCACTCATCAATGGGAGGCCTTGGAATGGTAGCTTTCTTTCTGATGTGGAGCCTTTTAATCGGGCATGATACACGCGGCACTCCCATACCGTTAGGTTGAATTGGAAGGAGAACTGGCAAAACTGGTCATGAAATCGATTACGCCCATGGATGGGAGGCCTTGGAACGGTAGCTTTCTTTCTGATGTGGAGCCTCTTTATCGGGCATGATACTCGCATGACTCCCACTCCATTCGGTCGAATAGGGAGGAAAACCCGATTAGACCAATCATAAAATCGATAGCACTCATCAATGGTAGGCCTTGGAATGGTAGCTTTCTTTCTGATGTGGAGCCTCTTTATCGCGCATGATACTCGCGGCACTCCCATACCGTTAGGTTGAATTGGAAGGAGAACTGGCAAAACTGGTCATGAAATCGATTACGCCCATGGATGGGAGGCCTTGAAATGGTAGCTTTCTTTCTGATGTGGAGCCTCTTTATCGGGCATGATACTCGCGGCACTCCCATACCGTTAGGTTGAATTGGAAGGAGAACTGGCAAAACTGGTCATGAAATCGATTACGCCCATGGATGGGAGGCCTTGGAATGGTAGCTTTCTTTCTGATGTGGAGCCTCTTTATCGAACACTGTACTCGCATGACTCCCACTCCATTCGGTCGAATAGGGAGGAAAACCCGATTAGACCAATCATAAAATCGATAGCACTCATCAATGGTAGGCCTTGGAATGGTAGCTTTCTTTCTGATGTGGAGCCTCTTTATCGCGCATGATACTCGCGGCACTCCCATACCGTTAGGTTGAATTGGAAGGAGAACTGGCAAAACTGGTCATGAAATCGATTACGCCCATGGATGGGAGGCCTTGAAATGGTGGCTTTCTTTTTGATGTGGAGCCTCTGTATCGGGCATGATACTCGCGGCACTTCTATACCGTTCGGTCGAATAGGGAGGAAAACTCGATAAGACCAAACATGAAATCGATAGCACTCATCAATGGGAGGCCTTGGAATGGTAGCTTTCTTTCTGATGTGGAGCCTTTTAGTCGGGCATGATACTCGCATGACTCCCACTCCATTCGGTCGAATAGGAAGGAAAACCCGATAAGACCAATCATGAAATCGATAGCACTCATCAATGGGAGGCCTTGGAATGGTAGCTTTCTTTCTGATGTGGAGCCTTTTAATCGGGCATGATACTCGCATGACTCCCACTCCATTCGGTCGAATAGGAAGGAAAACCCGATAAGACCAATCATGAAATCGATAGCACTCATCAATGGGAGGCCTTGGAATGGTAGCTTTCATTCTGATGTGGAGCCTTTTAATCGGGCATGATACTCGCGGCACTCCCATACCGTTCGGTTGAATTGGAAGGAGAATTGGCAAAACTGGTCATGAAATCGATTACGCCCATGGATGGGAGGCCTTGGAATGGTAGCTTTCTTTCTGATGTGGAGCCTCTTTAACGGGCATTGTACTCGCATGACTCCCACTCCATTCGGTCGAATAGGAAGGAAAACCCGATAAGACCGATCATGAAATCGATAGCACTCATCAATGGGAGGCCTTGGAATGGTAGCTTTCTTTCTGATGTGGAGCCTTTTAATCGGGCATGATACACGCGGCACTCCCATACCGTTAGGTTGAATTGGAAGGAGAACTGGCAAAACTGGTCATGAAATCGATTACGCCCATGGATGGGAGGCCTTGGAACGGTAGCTTTCTTTCTGATGTGGAGCCTCTTTATCGGGCATGATACTCGCATGACTCCCACTCCATTCGGTCGAATAGGGAGGAAAACCCGATTAGACCAATCATAAAATCGATAGCACTCATCAATGGTAGGCCTTGGAATGGTAGCTTTCTTTCTGATGTGGAGCCTCTTTATCGCGCATGATACTCGCGGCACTCCCATACCGTTAGGTTGAATTGGAAGGAGAACTGGCAAAACTGGTCATGAAATCGATTACGCCCATGGATGGGAGGCCTTGAAATGGTAGCTTTCTTTCTGATGTGGAGCCTCTTTATCGGGCATGATACTCGCGGCACTCCCATACCGTTAGGTTGAATTGGAAGGAGAACTGGCAAAACTGGTCATGAAATCGATTACGCCCATGGATGGGAGGCCTTGAAATGGTGGCTTTCTTTTTGATGTGGAGCCTCTGTATCGGGCATGATACTCGCGGCACTTCTATACCGTTCGGTCGAATAGGGAGGAAAACTCGATAAGACCAAACATGAAATCGATAGCACTCATCAATGGGAGGCCTTGGAATGGTAGCTTTCTTTCTGATGTGGAGCCTTTTAGTCGGGCATGATACTCGCATGACTCCCACTCCATTCGGTCGAATAGGAAGGAAAACCCGATAAGACCAATCATGAAATCGATAGCACTCATCAATGGGAGGCCTTGGAATGGTAGCTTTCTTTCTGATGTGGAGCCTTTTAATCGGGCATGATACTCGCATGACTCCCACTCCATTCGGTCGAATAGGAAGGAAAACCCGATAAGACCAATCATGAAATCGATAGCACTCATCAATGGGAGGCCTTGGAATGGTAGCTTTCTTTCTGATGTGGAGCCTTTTAATCGGGCATGATACTCGCGGCACTCCCATACCGTTCGGTTGAATTGGAAGGAGAATTGGCAAAACTGGTCATGAAATCGATTACGCCCATGGATGGGAGGCCTTGGAATGGTAGCTTTCTTTCTGATGTGGAGCCTCTTTAACGGGCATTGTACTCGCATGACTCCCACTCCATTCGGTCGAATAGGAAGGAAAACCCGATAAGACCGATCATGAAATCGATAGCACTCATCAATGGGAGGCCTTGGAATGGTAGCTTTCTTTCTGATGTGGAGCCTTTTAATCGGGCATGATACACGCGGCACTCCCATACCGTTAGGTTGAATTGGAAGGAGAACTGGCAAAACTGGTCATGAAATCGATTACGCCCATGGATGGGAGGCCTTGGAACGGTAGCTTTCTTTCTGATGTGGAGCCTCTTTATCGGGCATGATACTCGCATGACTCCCACTCCATTCGGTCGAATAGGGAGGAAAACCCGATTAGACCAATCATAAAATCGATAGCACTCATCAATGGTAGGCCTTGGAATGGTAGCTTTCTTTCTGATGTGGAGCCTCTTTATCGCGCATGATACTCGCGGCACTCCCATACCGTTAGGTTGAATTGGAAGGAGAACTGGCAAAACTGGTCATGAAATCGATTACGCCCATGGATGGGAGGCCTTGAAATGGTAGCTTTCTTTCTGATGTGGAGCCTCTTTATCGGGCATGATACTCGCGGCACTCCCATACCGTTCGGTTGAATTGGAAGGAGAACTGGCAAAACTGGTCATGAAATCGATTACGCCCATGGATGGGAGGCCTTGGAATGGTAGCTTTCTTTCTGATGTGGAGCCTCTTTATCGAACACTGTACTCGCATGACTCCCACTCCGTTCGGTCGAATAGGGAGGAAAACCCGATAAGACCAATCATGAAATCGATAGCACTCATCAATGGGAGGCCTTGGAATGGTAGCTTTCTTTCTGACGTGGAGCCTCTTTATCGGGCATGATACTCGCGGCACTCCCATACCGTTCGGTTGAATTGGAAGGAGAATTGGCAAAACTGGTCATGAAATCGATTACGCCCGTGGATGGGAGGCCTTGGAATGGTGGCTTCCTTTCTGATGTGGAGCCTCTCTATCGGGCATGATATTCGCGGCACTTCTATACCGTTCGGTTGAATTGGAAGCAGAACTGGCAAAACTGGTCATGAAATCGATTACGCCCATGGATGGGAGGCCTTGGAATGGTAGCTTTCTTTCTGATGTGGAGCCTTTTAATCGGGCATGATACTCGCGGCACTCCCATACGGTTCGGTTGAATTGGAAGGAGAATTGGCAAAACTGGTCATGAAATCGATTACGCCCATGGATGGGAGGCCTTGGAATGGTAGCTTTCTTTCTGATGTGGAGCCTCTTTATCGTGCATGATACTCGCATGACTCCCACTCCATTCGGTCGAATAGGGAGGAAAACCCGATTAGACCAATCATGAAATCGATAGCACTCATCAATGGGAGGCCTTGGAATGGTAGCTTTCTTTCTGATGTGGAGCCTTTTAATCGGGCATGATACTCGCATGACTCCCACTCCATTCGGTCGAATAGGAAGGAAAACCCGATAAGACCAATCATGAAATCGATAGCACTCATCAATGGGAGGCCTTGGAATGGTAGCTTTCTTTCTGATGTGGAGCCTTTTAATCGGGCATGATACTCGCGGCACTCCCATACCGTTCGGTTGAATTGGAAGGAGAATTGGCAAAACTGGTCATGAAATCGATTACGCCCATGGATGGGAGGCCTTGGAATGGTAGCTTTCTTTCTGATGTGGAGCCTCTTTAACGGGCATTGTACTCGCATGACTCCCACTCCATTCGGTCGAATAGGAAGGAAAACCCGATAAGACCGATCATGAAATCGATAGCACTCATCAATGGGAGGCCTTGGAATGGTAGCTTTCTTTCTGATGTGGAGCCTTTTAATCGGGCATGATACTCGCGGCACTCCCATACCGTTAGGTTGAATTGGAAGGAGAACTGGCAAAACTGGTCATGAAATCGATTACGCCCATGGATGGGAGGCCTTGGAACGGTAGCTTTCTTTCTGATGTGGAGCCTCTTTATCGGGCATGATACTCGCATGACTCCCACTCCATTCGGTCGAATAGGGAGGAAAACCCGATTAGACCAATCATAAAATCGATAGCACTCATCAATGGTAGGCCTTGGAATGGTAGCTTTCTTTCTGATGTGGAGCCTCTTTATCGCGCATGATACTCGCGGCACTCCCATACCGTTAGGTTGAATTCGAAGGAGAACTGGCAAAACTGGTCATGAAATCGATTACGCCCATGGATGGGAGGCCTTGGAATGGTGGCTTTCTTTTTGATGTGGAGCCTCTGTATCGGGCATGATACTCGCGGCACTTCTATACCGTTCGGTCGAATAGGGAGGAAAACTCGATAAGACCAAACATGAAATCGATAGCACTCATCAATGGGAGGCCTTGGAATGGTAGCTTTCTTTCTGATGTGGAGCCTCTTTATCGGGCATTGTACTCGCATGACTCCCACTCCGTTCGGTCGAATAGGGAGGAACACCCGATAAGACCAATCATGAAATCGATAGCACTCATCAATGGGAGGCCTTGGAATGGTAGCTTTCTTTCTGACGTGGAGCCTCTTTATCGGGCATGGTACTCGCGGCACTCCCATACCGTTCGGTTGAATTGGAAGGAGAACTGGCAAAACTATTCATGAAATCGATTACGCCCATGGATGGGAGGCCTTGGAATGGTAGCTTTCTTTCTGATGTGGAGCCTCTTTATCGAACACTGTACTCGCATGACTCCCACTCCGTTCGGTCGAATAGGGAGGAAAACCCGATAAGACCAATCATGAAATCGATAGCACTCATCAATGGGAGGCCTTGGAATGGTAGCTTTCTTTCTGACGTGGAGCCTCTTTATCGGGCATGATACTCGCGGCACTCCCATACCGTTCGGTTGAATTGGAAGGAGAATTGGCAAAACTGGTCATGAAATCGATTACGCCCGTGGATGGGAGGCCTTGGAATGGTGGCTTCCTTTCTGATGTGGAGCCTCTCTATCGGGCATGATATTCGCGGCACTTCTATACCGTTCGGTTGAATTGGAAGGAGAACTGGCAAAACTGGTCATGAAATCGATTACGCCCATGGATGGGAGGCCTTGGAATGGTAGCTTTCTTTCTGATGTGGAGCCTTTTAATCGGGCATGATACTCGCGGCACTCCCATACGGTTCGGTTGAATTGGAAGGAGAATTGGCAAAACTGGTCATGAAATCGATTACGCCCATGGATGGGAGGCCTTGGAATGGTAGCTTTCTTTCTGATGTGGAGCCTCTTTATCGGGCATGATACTCGCGGCACTTCTATACCGTTCGGTCGAATAGGGAGGAAAACTCGATAAGACCAAACATGAAATCGATAGCACTCATCAATGGGAGGCCTTGGAATGGTAGCTTTCTTTCTGATGTGGAGCCTTTTAATCGGGCATGATACTCGCATGACTCCCACTCCATTCGGTCGAATAGGAAGGAAAACCCGATAAGACCAATCATGAAATCGATAGCACTCATCAATGGGAGGCCTTGGAATGGTAGCTTTCTTTCTGATGTGGAGCCTTTTAATCGGGCATGATACTCGCATGACTCCCACTCCATTCGGTCGAATAGGAAGGAAAACCCGATAAGACCAATCATGAAATCGATAGCACTCATCAATGGGAGGCCTTGGAATGGTAGCTTTCTTTCTGATGTGGAGCCTTTTAATCGGGCATGATACTCGCGGCACTCCCATACCGTTCGGTTGAATTGGAAGGAGAATTGGCAAAACTGGTCATGAAATCGATTACGCCCATGGATGGGAGGCCTTGGAATGGTAGCTTTCTTTCTGATGTGGAGCCTCTTTAACGGGCATTGTACTCGCATGACTCCCACTCCATTCGGTCGAATAGGAAGGAAAACCCGATAAGACCGATCATGAAATCGATAGCACTCATCAATGGGAGGCCTTAGAATGGTAGCTTTCTTTCTGATGTGGAGCCTTTTAATCGGGCATGATACTCGCAGCACTCCCATACCGTTAGGTTGAATTGGAAGGAGAACTGGCAAAACTGGTCATGAAATCGATTACGCCCATGGATGGGAGGCCTTGGAATGGTAGCTTTCTTTCTGATGTGGAGCCTCTTTATCGGGCATGATACTCGCGGCACTTCTATACCGTTCGGTCGAATAGGGAGGAAAACTCGATAAGACCAAACATGAAATCGATAGCACTCATCAATGGGAGGCCTTGGAATGGTAGCTTTCTTTCTGATGTGGAGCCTTTTAATCGGGCATGATACTCGCATGACTCCCACTCCATTCGGTCGAATAGGAAGGAAAACACGATAAGACCAATCATGAAATCGATAGCACTCATCAATGGGAGGCCTTGGAATGGTAGCTTTCTTTCTGATGTGGAGCCTTTTAATCGGGCATGATACTCGCATGACTCCCACTCCATTCGGTCGAATAGGAAGGAAAACCCGATAAGACCAATCATGAAATCGATAGCACTCATCAATGGGAGGCCTTGGAATGGTAGCTTTCTTTCTGATGTGGAGCCTTTTAATCGGGCATGATACTCGCGGCACTCCCATACCGTTCGGTTGAATTGGAAGGAGAATTGGCAAAACTGGTCATGAAATCGATTACGCCCATGGATGGGAGGCCTTGGAATGGTAGCTTTCTTTCTGATGTGGAGCCTCTTTAACGGGCATTGTACTCGCATGACTCCCACTCCATTCGGTCGAATAGGAAGGAAAACCCGATAAGACCGATCATGAAATCGATAGCACTCATCAATGGGAGGCCTTAGAATGGTAGCTTTCTTTCTGATGTGGAGCCTTTTAATCGGGCATGATACTCGCGGCACTCCCATACCGTTAGGTTGAATTGGAAGGAGAACTGGCAAAACTGGTCATGAAATCGATTACGCCCATGGATGGGAGGCCTTGGAATGGTAGCTTTCTTTCTGATGTGGAGCCTCTTTATCGGGCATGATACTCGCGGCACTTCTATACCGTTCGGTCGAATAGGGAGGAAAACTCGATAAGACCAAACATGAAATCGATAGCACTCATCAATGGGAGGCCTTGGAATGGTAGCTTTCTTTCTGATGTGGAGCCTTTTAATCGGGCATGATACTCGCATGACTCCCACTCCATTCGGTCGAATAGGAAGGAAAACCCGATAAGACCAATCATGAAATCGATAGCACTCATCAATGGGAGGCCTTGGAATGGTAGCTTTCTTTCTGATGTGGAGCCTTTTAATCGGGCATGATACTCGCATGACTCCCACTCCATTCGGTCGAATAGGAAGGAAAACCCGATAAGACCAATCATGAAATCGATAGCACTCATCAATGGGAGGCCTTGGAATGGTAGCTTTCTTTCTGATGTGGAGCCTTTTAATCGGGCATGATACTCGCGGCACTCCCATACCGTTCGGTTGAATTGGAAGGAGAATTGGCAAAACTGGTCATGAAATCGATTACGCCCATGGATGGGAGGCCTTGGAATGGTAGCTTTCTTTCTGATGTGGAGCCTCTTTAACGGGCATTGTACTCGCATGACTCCCACTCCATTCGGTCGAATAGGAAGGAAAACCCGATAAGACCGATCATGAAATCGATAGCACTCATCAATGGGAGGCCTTGGAATGGTAGCTTTCTTTCTGATGTGGAGCCTCTTTATCGCGCATGATACTCGCGGCACTCCCATACCGTTAGGTTGAATTGGAAGGAGAACTGGCAAAACTGGTCATGAAATCGATTACGCCCATGGATGGGAGGCCTTGAAATGGTAGCTTTCTTTCTGATGTGGAGCCTCTTTATCGGGCATGATACTCGCGGCACTCCCATACCGTTCGGTTGAATTGGAAGGAGAACTGGCAAAACTGGTCATGAAATCGATTACGCTCATGGATGGGAGGCCTTGGAATGGTAGCTTTCTTTCTGATGTGGAGCCTCTTTATCGAACACTGTACTCGCATGACTCCCACTCCGTTCGGTCGAATAGGGAGGAAAACCCGATAAGACCAATCATGAAATCGATAGCACTCATCAATGGGAGGCCTTGGAATGGTAGCTTTCTTTCTGACGTGGAGCCTCTTTATCGGGCATGATACTCGCGGCACTCCCATACCGTTCGGTTGAATTGGAAGGAGAATTGGCAAAACTGGTCATGAAATCGATTACGCCCGTGGATGGGAGGCCTTGGAATGGTGGCTTCCTTTCTGATGTGGAGCCTCTCTATCGGGCATGATATTCGCGGCACTTCTATACCGTTCGGTTGAATTGGAAGGAGAACTGGCAAAACTGGTCATGAAATCGATTACGCCCATGGATGGGAGGCCTTGGAATGGTAGCTTTCTTTCTGATGTGGAGCCTTTTAATCGGGCATGATACTCGCGGCACTCCCATACGGTTCGGTTGAATTGGAAGGAGAATTGGCAAAACTGGTCATGAAATCGATTACGCCCATGGATGGGAGGCCTTGGAATGGTAGCTTTCTTTCTGATGTGGAGCCTCTTTATCGTGCATGATACTCGCATGACTCCCACTCCATTCGGTCGAATAGGGAGGAAAACCCGATTAGACCAATCATGAAATCGATAGCACTCATCAATGGGAGGCCTTGGAATGGTAGCTTTCTTTCTGATGTGGAGCCTTTTAATCGGGCATGATACTCGCATGACTCCCACTCCATTCGGTCGAATAGGAAGGAAAACCCGATAAGACCAATCATGAAATCGATAGCACTCATCAATGGGAGGCCTTGGAATGGTAGCTTTCTTTCTGATGTGGAGCCTTTTAATCGGGCATGATACTCGCGGCACTCCCATACCGTTCGGTTGAATTGGAAGGAGAATTGGCAAAACTGGTCATGAAATCGATTACGCCCATGGATGGGAGGCCTTGGAATGGTAGCTTTCTTTCTGATGTGGAGCCTCTTTAACGGGCATTGTACTCGCATGACTCCCACTCCATTCGGTCGAATAGGAAGGAAAACCCGATAAGACCGATCATGAAATCGATAGCACTCATCAATGGGAGGCCTTGGAATGGTAGCTTTCTTTCTGATGTGGAGCCTTTTAATCGGGCATGATACTCGCGGCACTCCCATACCGTTAGGTTGAATTGGAAGGAGAACTGGCAAAACTGGTCATGAAATCGATTACGCCCATGGATGGGAGGCCTTGGAACGGTAGCTTTCTTTCTGATGTGGAGCCTCTTTATCGGGCATGATACTCGCATGACTCCCACTCCATTCGGTCGAATAGGGAGGAAAACTCGATAAGACCAAACATGAAATCGATAGCACTCATCAATGGGAGGCCTTGGAATGGTAGCTTTCTTTCTGATGTGGAGCCTTTTAGTCGGGCATGATACTCGCATGACTCCCACTCCATTCGGTCGAATAGGAAGGAAAACCCGATAAGACCAATCATGAAATCGATAGCACTCATCAATGGGAGGCCTTGGAATGGTAGCTTTCTTTCTGATGTGGAGCCTTTTATCGGGCATGATACTCGCATGACTCCCACTCCATTCGGTCGAATAGGAAGGAAAACCCGATAAGACCAATCATGAAATCGATAGCACTCATCAATGGGAGGCCTTGGAATGGTAGCTTTCTTTCTGATGTGGAGCCTTTTAATCGGGCATGATACTCGCGGCACTCCCATACCGTTCGGTTGAATTGGAAGGAGAATTGGCAAAACTGGTCATGAAATCGATTACGCCCATGGATGGGAGGCCTTGGAATGGTAGCTTTCTTTCTGATGTGGAGCCTCTTTAACGGGCATTGTACTCGCATGACTCCCACTCCATTCGGTCGAATAGGAAGGAAAACCCGATAAGACCGATCATGAAATCGATAGCACTCATCAATGGGAGGCCTTGGAATGGTAGCTTTCTTTCTGATGTGGAGCCTTTTAATCGGGCATGATACACGCGGCACTCTCATACCGTTAGGTTGAATTGGAAGGAGAACTGGCAAAACTGGTCATGAAATCGATTACGCCCATGGATGGGAGGCCTTGGAACGGTAGCTTTCTTTCTGATGTGGAGCCTCTTTATCGGGCATGATACTCGCATGACTCCCACTCCATTCGGTCGAATAGGGAGGAAAACCCGATTAGACCAATCATAAAATCGATAGCACTCATCAATGGTAGGCCTTGGAATGGTAGCTTTCTTTCTGATGTGGAGCCTCTTTATCGCGCATGATACTCGCGGCACTCCCATACCGTTAGGTTGAATTGGAAGGAGAACTGGCAAAACTGGTCATGAAATCGATTACGCCCATGGATGGGAGGCCTTGAAATGGTAGCTTTCTTTCTGATGTGGAGCCTCTTTATCGGGCATGATACTCGCGGCACTCCCATACCGTTCGGTTGAATTGGAAGGAGAACTGGCAAAACTGGTCATGAAATCGATTACGCCCATGGATGGGAGGCCTTGGAATGGTAGCTTTCTTTCTGATGTGGAGCCTCTTTATCGAACACTGTACTCGCATGACTCCCACTCCGTTCGGTCGAATAGGGAGGAAAACCCGATAAGACCAATCATGAAATCGATAGCACTCATCAATGGGAGGCCTTGGAATGGTAGCTTTCTTTCTGACGTGGAGCCTCTTTATCGGGCATGATACTCGCGGCACTCCCATACCGTTCGGTTGAATTGGAAGGAGAATTGGCAAAACTGGTCATGAAATCGATTACGCCCGTGGATGGGAGGCCTTGGAATGGTGGCTTCCTTTCTGATGTGGAGCCTCTCTATCGGGCATGATATTCGCGGCACTTCTATACCGTTCGGTTGAATTGGAAGGAGAACTGGCAAAACTGGTCATGAAATCGATTACGCCCATGGATGGGAGGCCTTGGAATGGTAGCTTTCTTTCTGATGTGGAGCCTTTTAATCGGGCATGATACTCGCGGCACTCCCATACGGTTCGGTTGAATTGGAAGGAGAATTGGCAAAACTGGTCATGAAATCGATTACGCCCATGGATGGGAGGCCTTGGAATGGTAGCTTTCTTTCTGATGTGGAGCCTCTTTATCGTGCATGATACTCGCATGACTCCCACTCCATTCGGTCGAATAGGGAGGAAAACCCGATTAGACCAATCATGAAATCGATAGCACTCATCAATGGGAGGCCTTGGAATGGTAGCTTTCTTTCTGATGTGGAGCCTTTTAATCGGGCATGATACTCGCATGACTCCCACTCCATTCGGTCGAATAGGAAGGAAAACCCGATAATACCAATCATGAAATCGATAGCACTCATCAATGGGAGGCCTTGGAATGGTAGCTTTCTTTCTGATGTGGAGCCTTTTAATCGGGCATGATACTCGCGGCACTCCCATACCGTTCGGTTGAATTGGAATGAGAATTGGCAAAACTGGTCATGAAATCGATTACGCCCATGGATGGGAGGCCTTGGAATGGTAGCTTTCTTTCTGATGTGGAGCCTCTTTAACGGGCATTGTACTCGCATGACTCCCACTCCATTCGGTCGAATAGGAAGGAAAACCCGATAAGACCGATCATGAAATCGATAGCACTCATCAATGGGAGGCCTTGGAATGGTAGCTTTCTTTCTGATGTGGAGCCTTTTAATCGGGCATGATACTCGCGGCACTCCCATACCGTTAGGTTGAATTGGAAGGAGAACTGGCAAAACTGGTCATGAAATCGATTACGCCCATGGATGGGAGGCCTTGGAACGGTAGCTTTCTTTCTGATGTGGAGCCTCTTTATCGGGCATGATACTCGCATGACTCCCACTCCATTCGGTCGAATAGGGAGGAAAACCCGATTAGACCAATCATAAAATCGATAGCACTCATCAATGGTAGGCCTTGGAATGGTAGCTTTCTTTCTGATGTGGAGCCTTTTAATCGGGCATGATACTCGCGGCACTCCCATACCGTTAGGTTGAATTCGAAGGAGAACTGGCAAAACTGGTCATGAAATCGATTACGCCCATGGATGGGAGGCCTTGGAATGGTGGCTTTCTTTTTGATGTGGAGCCTCTGTATCGGGCATGATACTCGCGGCACTTCTATACCGTTCGGTCGAATAGGGAGGAAAACTCGATAAGACCAAACATGAAATCGATAGCACTCATCAATGGGAGGCCTTGGAATGGTAGCTTTCTTTCTGATGTGGAGCCTCTTTATCGGGCATTGTACTCGCATGACTCCCACTCCGTTCGGTCGAATAGGGAGGAACACCCGATAAGACCAATCATGAAATCGATAGCACTCATCAATGGGAGGCCTTGGAATGGTAGCTTTCTTTCTGACGTGGAGCCTCTTTATCGGGCATGGTACTCGCGGCACTCCCATACCGTTCGGTTGAATTGGAAGGAGAACTGGCAAAACTATTCATGAAATCGATTACGCCCATGGATGGGAGGCCTTGGAATGGTAGCTTTCTTTCTGATGTGGAGCCTCTTTATCGAACACTGTACTCGCATGACTCCCACTCCGTTCGGTCGAATAGGGAGGAAAACCCGATAAGACCAATCATGAAATCGATAGCACTCATCAATGGGAGGCCTTGGAATGGTAGCTTTCTTTCTGACGTGGAGCCTCTTTATCGGGCATGATACTCGCGGCACTCCCATACCGTTCGGTTGAATTGGAAGGAGAATTGGCAAAACTGGTCATGAAATCGATTACGCCCGTGGATGGGAGGCCTTGGAATGGTGGCTTCCTTTCTGATGTGGAGCCTCTCTATCGGGCATGATATTCGCGGCACTTCTATACCGTTCGGTTGAATTGGAAGGAGAACTGGCAAAACTGGTCATGAAATCGATTACGCCCATGGATGGGAGGCCTTGGAATGGTAGCTTTCTTTCTGATGTGGAGCCTTTTAATCGGGCATGATACTCGCGGCACTCCCATACGGTTCGGTTGAATTGGAAGGAGAATTGGCAAAACTGGTCATGAAATCGATTACGCCCATGGATGGGAGGCCTTGGAATGGTAGCTTTCTTTCTGATGTGGAGCCTCTTTATCGGGCATGATACTCGCGGCACTTCTATACCGTTCGGTCGAATAGGGAGGAAAACTCGATAAGACCAAACATGAAATCGATAGCACTCATCAATGGGAGGCCTTGGAATGGTAGCTTTCTTTCTGATGTGGAGCCTTTTAATCGGGCATGATACTCGCATGACTCCCACTCCATTCGGTCGAATAGGAAGGAAAACCCGATAAGACCAATCATGAAATCGATAGCACTCATCAATGGGAGGCCTTGGAATGGTAGCTTTCTTTCTGATGTGGAGCCTTTTAGTCGGGCATGATACTCGCATGACTCCCACTCCATTCGGTCGAATAGGAAGGAAAACCCGATAAGACCAATCATGAAATCGATAGCACTCATCAATGGGAGGCCTTGGAATGGTAGCTTTCTTTCTGATGTGGAGCCTTTTAATCGGGCATGATACTCGCGGCACTCCCATACCGTTCGGTTGAATTGGAAGGAGAATTGGCAAAACTGGTCATGAAATCGATTACGCCCATGGATGGGAGGCCTTGGAATGGTAGCTTTCTTTCTGATGTGGAGCCTCTTTAACGGGCATTGTACTCGCATGACTCCCACTCCATTCGGTCGAATAGGAAGGAAAACCCGATAAGACCGATCATGAAATCGATAGCACTCATCAATGGGAGGCCTTGGAATGGTAGCTTTCTTTCTGATGTGGAGCCTTTTAATCGGGCATGATACTCGCGGCACTCCCATACCGTTAGGTTGAATTGGAAGGAGAACTGGCAAAACTGGTCATGAAATCGATTACGCCCATGGATGGGAGGCCTTGGAATGGTAGCTTTCTTTCTGATGTGGAGCCTCTTTATCGGGCATGATACTCGCGGCACTTCTATACCGTTCGGTCGAATAGGGAGGAAAACTCGATAAGACCAAACATGAAATCGATAGCACTCATCAATGGGAGGCCTTGGAATGGTAGCTTTCTTTCTGATGTGGAGCCTTTTAATCGGGCATGATACTCGCATGACTCCCATACCGTTAGGTTGAATTGGAAGGAGAACTGGCAAAACTGGTCATGAAATCGATTACGCCCATGGATGGGAGGCCTTGGAACGGTAGCTTTCTTTCTGATGTGGAGCCTCTTTATCGGGCATGATACTCGCATGACTCCCACTCCATTCGGTCGAATAGGGAGGAAAACCCGATTAGACCAATCATAAAATCGATAGCACTCATCAATGGTAGGCCTTGGAATGGTAGCTTTCTTTCTGATGTGGAGCCTCTTTATCGCGCATGATACTCGCGGCACTCCCATACCGTTAGGTTGAATTGGAAGGAGAACTGGCAAAACTGGTCATGAAATCGATTACGCCCATGGATGGGAGGCCTTGAAATGGTAGCTTTCTTTCTGATGTGGAGCCTCTTTATCGGGCATGATACTCGCGGCACTCCCATACCGTTCGGTTGAATTGGAAGGAGAACTGGCAAAACTGGTCATGAAATCGATTACGCCCATGGATGGGAGGCCTTGGAATGGTAGCTTTCTTTCTGATGTGGAGCCTCTTTATCGAACACTGTACTCGCATGACTCCCACTCCGTTCGGTCGAATAGGGAGGAAAACCCGATAAGACCAATCATGAAATCGATAGCACTCATCAATGGGAGGCCTTGGAATGGTAGCTTTCTTTCTGACGTGGAGCCTCTTTATCGGGCATGATACTCGCGGCACTCCCATACCGTTCGGTTGAATTGGAAGGAGAATTGGCAAAACTGGTCATGAAATCGATTACGCCCGTGGATGGGAGGCCTTGGAATGGTGGCTTCCTTTCTGATGTGGAGCCTCTCTATCGGGCATGATATTCGCGGCACTTCTATACCGTTCGGTTGAATTGGAAGGAGAACTGGCAAAACTGGTCATGAAATCGATTACGCCCATGGATGGGAGGCCTTGGAATGGTAGCTTTCTTTCTGATGTGGAGCCTTTTAATCGGGCATGATACTCGCGGCACTCCCATACGGTTCGGTTGAATTGGAAGGAGAATTGGCAAAACTGGTCATGAAATCGATTACGCCCATGGATGGGAGGCCTTGGAATGGTAGCTTTCTTTCTGATGTGGAGCCTCTTTATCGTGCATGATACTCGCATGACTCCCACTCCATTCGGTCGAATAGGGAGGAAAACCCGATTAGACCAATCATGAAATCGATAGCACTCATCAATGGGAGGCCTTGGAATGGTAGCTTTCTTTCTGATGTGGAGCCTTTTAATCGGGCATGATACTCGCATGACTCCCACTCCATTCGGTCGAATAGGAAGGAAAACCCGATAAGACCAATCATGAAATCGATAGCACTCATCAATTGGAGGCCTTGGAATGGTAGCTTTCTTTCTGATGTGGAGCCTTTTAATCGGGCATGATACTCGCGGCACTCCCATACCGTTCGGTTGAATTGGAAGGAGATTTGGCAAAACTGGTCATGAAATCGATTACGCCCATGGATGGGAGGCCTTGGAATGGTAGCTTTCTTTCTGATGTGGAGCCTCTTTAACGGGCATTGTACTCGCATGACTCCCACTCCATTCGGTCGAATAGGAAGGAAAACCCGATAAGACCGATCATGAAATCGATAGCACTCATCAATGGGAGGCCTTGGAATGGTAGCTTTCTTTCTGATGTGGAGCCTTTTAATCGGGCATGATACTCGCGGCACTCCCATACCGTTAGGTTGAATTGGAAGGAGAACTGGCAAAACTGGTCATGAAATCGATTACGCCCATGGATGGGAGGCCTTGGAACGGTAGCTTTCTTTCTGATGTGGAGCCTCTTTATCGGGCATGATACTCGCATGACTCCCACTCCATTCGGTCGAATAGGGAGGAAAACCCGATTAGACCAATCATAAAATCGATAGCACTCATCAATGGTAGGCCTTGGAATGGTAACTTTCTTTCTGATGTGGAGCCTCTCTATCGGGCATGATACTCGCGGCACTCCCATACCGTTCGGTTCAATTGGAAGGAGAACTGGCAAAACTGGTCATGAAATCGATTACGCCCATGGATGGGAGGCCTTGAAATGGTAGCTTTCTTTCTGATGTGGAGCCTCTTTATCGGGCATGATACTCGCGGCACTCCCACTCCGTTCGGTCGAATAGGGAGGAAAACCCGATAAGACCAATCATGAAATCGATAGCACTCATCAATGGTAGGCCTTGGAATGGTAACTTTCTTTCTGATGTGGAGCCTTTTAATCGGGCATGATACTCGCGGCACTCCCATACCGTTCGGTTGAATTGGAAGGAGAATTGGCAAAACTGGTCATGAAATCGATTACGCCCCTGGATGGGAGGCCTTGGAATGGTAGCTTTCTTTCTGATGTGGAGCCTCTTTATCGGGCATTGTCATCGCATGACTCCCACTCCGCTCGGTCGAATAGGGAGGAAAACCCGATAAGACCAATCATGAAATCGATAGCACTCATCAATGGGAGGCCTTGGAATGGTAGCTTTCTTTCTGATGTGGAGCCTCTTTATCGCGCATGATACTCGCGGCACTCCCATACCGTTAGGTTGAATTGGAAGGAGAACTGGCAAAACTGGTCATGAAACCGATTACGCCCATGGATGGGAGGCCTTGGAATGGTAGTTTTCTTTCTGATGTAGAGCCTCTTTATCGGGCATTGTCATCGCATGACTCCCACTCCGTTCGGTCGAATAGGGAGGAAAACCCGATAAGACCAATCATGAAATCGATAGCACTCATCAATGGGAGGCCTTGGAATGGTAGCTTTCTTTCTGATGTGGAGCCTCTTTATCGCGCATGATACTCGCGGCACTCCCATACCGTTAGGTTGAATTGGAAGGAGAACTGGCAAAACTGGTTATGAAATCGATTACGCCCATGGGTGGGAGGCCTTGGAATGGTGGCTTTCTTTTTGATGTGGAGCCTCTGTATCGGGCATGATACTCGCGGCACTTCTATACCGTTCGGTCGAATAGGGAGGAAAACTCGATAAGACCAAACATGAAATCGATAGCACTCATCAATGGGAGGCCTTGGAATGGTAGCTTTCTTTCTGATGTGGAGCCTCTTTATCGGGCATTGTACTCGCATGACTCCCACTCCGTTCGGTCGAATAGGAAGGAAAACCCGATAAGACCAATCATGAAATCGATAGCACTCATCAATGGGAGGCCTTGGAATGGTAGCTTTCTTTCTGATGTGGAGCCTCTTTATCGCGCATGATACTCGCGGCACTCCCATACCGTTAGGTTGAATTGGAAGGAGAACTGGCAAAACTGGTCATGAAACCGATTACGCCCATGGATGGGAGGCCTTGGAATGGTAGTTTTCTTTCTGATGTAGAGCCTCTTTATCGGGCATTGTCATCGCATGACTCCCACTCCGTTCGGTCGAATAGGGAGGAACACCCGATAAGACCAATCATGAAATCGATAGCACTCATCAATGGGAGGCCTTGGAATGGTAGCTTTCTTTCTGACGTGGAGCCTTTTAATCGGGCATGATACTCGCATGACTCCCACTCCATTCGGTCGAATAGGAAGGAAAACCCGATAAGACCAATCATGAAATCGATAGCACTCATCAATGGGAGGCCTTGGAATGGTAGCTTTCTTTCTGATGTGGAGCCTTTTAATCGGGCATGATACTCGCATGACTCCCACTCCATTCGGTCGAATAGGAAGGAAAACCCGATAAGACCAATCATGAAATCGATAGCACTCATCAATGGGAGGCCTTGGAATGGTAGCTTTCTTTCTGATGTGGAGCCTTTTAATCGGGCATGATACTCGCATGACTCCCACTCCATTCGGTCGAATAGGAAGGAAAACCCGATAAGACCAATCATGAAATCGATAGCACTCATCAATGGGAGGCCTTGGAATGGTAGCTTTCTTTCTGACGTGGAGCCTTTTAATCGGGCATGATACTCGCATGACTCCCACTCCATTCGGTCGAATAGGAAGGAAAACCCGATAAGACCAATCATGAAATCGATAGCACTCATCAATGGGAGGCCTTGGAATGGTAGCTTTCTTTCTGATGTGGAGCCTTTTAATCGGGCATGATACTCGCATGACTCCCACTCCATTCGGTCGAATAGGAAGGAAAACCCGATAAGACCAATCATGAAATCGATAGCACTCATCAATGGGAGGCCTTGGAATGGTAGCTTTCTTTCTGACGTGGAGCCTTTTAATCGGGCATGATACTCGCATGACTCCCACTCCATTCGGTCGAATAGGAAGGAAAACCCGATAAGACCAATCATGAAATCGATAGCACTCATCAATGGGAGGCCTTGGAATGGTAGCTTTCTTTCTGATGTGGAGCCTTTTAATCGGGCATGATACTCGCATGACTCCCACTCCATTCGGTCGAATAGGAAGGAAAACCCGATAAGACCAATCATGAAATCGATAGCACTCATCAATGGGAGGCCTTGGAATGGTAGCTTTCTTTCTGATGTGGAGCCTTTTAATCGGGCATGATACTCGCATGACTCCCACTCCATTCGGTCGAATAGGAAGGAAAACCCGATAAGACCAATCATGAAATCGATAGCACTCATCAATGGGAGGCCTTGGAATGGTAGCTTTCTTTCTGACGTGGAGCCTTTTAATCGGGCATGATACTCGCATGACTCCCACTCCATTCGGTCGAATAGGAAGGAAAACCCGATAAGACCAATCATGAAATCGATAGCACTCATCAATGGGAGGCCTTGGAATGGTAGCTTTCTTTCTGATGTGGAGCCTTTTAATCGGGCATGATACTCGCATGACTCCCACTCCATTCGGTCGAATAGGAAGGAAAACCCGATAAGACCAATCATGAAATCGATAGCACTCATCAATGGGAGGCCTTGGAATGGTAGCTTTCTTTCTGATGTGGAGCCTTTTAATCGGGCATGATACTCGCGGCACTCCCATACCGTTAGGTTGAATTGGAAGGAGAACTGGCAAAACTGGTCATGAAATCGATTACGCCCATGGATGGGAGGCCTTGGAACGGTAGCTTTCTTTCTGATGTGGAGCCTCTTTATCGGGCATGATACTCGCATGACTCCCACTCCATTCGGTCGAATAGGGAGGAAAACCCGATTAGACCAATCATAAAATCGATAGCACTCATCAATGGTAGGCCTTGGAATGGTAGCTTTCTTTCTGATGTGGAGCCTCTTTATCGCGCATGATACTCGCGGCACTCCCATACCGTTAGGTTGAATTGGAAGGAGAACTGGCAAAACTGGTCATGAAATCGATTACGCCCATGGATGGGAGGCCTTGAAATGGTAGCTTTCTTTCTGATGTGGAGCCTCTTTATCGGGCATGATACTCGCGGCACTCCCATACCGTTAGGTTGAATTGGAAGGAGAACTGGCAAAACTGGTCATGAAACCGATTACGCCCATGGATGGGAGGCCTTGGAATGGTAGTTTTCTGTCTGATGTAGAGCCTCTTTATCGGGCATTGTCATCGCATGACTCCCACTCCGTTCGGTCGAATAGGGAGGAAAACCCGATAAGACCAATCATGAAATCGATAGCACTCATCAATGGGAGGCCTTGGAATGGTAGCTTTCTTTCTGACGTGGAGCCTTTTAATCGGGCATGATACTCGCATGACTCCCACTCCATTCGGTCGAATAGGAAGGAAAACCCGATAAGACCAATCATGAAATCGATAGCACTCATCAATGGGAGGCCTTGGAATGGTAGCTTTCTTTCTGATGTGGAGCCTCTTTATCGGGCATTGTACTCGCATGACTCCCACTCCGTTCGGTCGAATAGGAAGGAAAACCCGATAAGACCAATCATGAAATCGATAGCACTCATCAATGGGAGGCCTTGGAATGGTAGCTTTCTTTCTGATGTGGAGCCTTTTAATCGGGCATGATACTCGCATGACTCCCACTCCATTCGGTCGAATAGGAAGGAAAACCCGATAAGACCAATCATGAAATCGATAGCACTCATCAATGGGAGGCCTTGGAATGGTAGCTTTCTTTCTGATGTGGAGCCTTTTAATCGGGCATGATACTCGCATGACTCCCACTCCATTCGGTCGAATAGGAAGGAAAACCCGATAAGACCAATCATGAAATCGATAGCACTCATCAATGGGAGGCCTTGGAATGGTAGCTTTCTTTCTGATGTGGAGCCTTTTAATCGGGCATGATACTCGCGGCACTCCCATACCGTTCGGTTGAATTGGAAGGAGAATTGGCAAAACTGGTCATGAAATCGATTACGCCCATGGATGGGAGGCCTTGGAATGGTAGCTTTCTTTCTGATGTGGAGCCTCTTTATCGAACACTGTACTCGCATGACTCCCACTCCGTTCGGTCGAATAGGGAGGAAAACCCGATAAGACCAATCATGAAATCGATAGCACTCATCAATGGGAGGCCTTGGAATGGTAGCTTTCTTTCTGACGCGGAGCCTTTTAATCGGGCATGATACTCGCATGACTCCCACTCCATTCGGTCGAATAGGAAGGAAAACCCGATAAGACCAATCATGAAATCGATAGCACTCATCAATGGGAGGCCTTGGAATGGTAGCTTTCTTTCTGATGTGGAGCCTCTTTATCGCGCATGATACTCGCGGCACTCCCATACCGTTAGGTTGAATTGGAAGGAGAACTGGCAAAACTGGTCATGAAACCGATTACGCCCATGGATGGGAGGCCTTGGAATGGTAGTTTTCTTTCTGATGTAGAGCCTCTTTATCGGGCATTGTCATCGCATGACTCCCACTCCGTTCGGTCGAATAGGGAGGAACACCCGATAAGACCAATCATGAAATCGATAGCACTCATCAATGGGAGGCCTTGGAATGGTAGCTTTCTTTCTGATGTGGAGCCTCTTTATCGGGCATGATACTCGCGGCACTCCCATACCGTTCGGTTGAATTGGAAGGAGAACTGGCAAAACTGGTCATGAAATCGATTACGCCCATGGATGGGAGGCCTTGGAATGGTAGCTTTCTTTCTGATGTGGAGCCTCTTTATCGAACACTGTACTCGCATGACTCCCACTCCGTTCGGTCGAATAGGGAGGAAAACCCGATAAGACCAATCATGAAATCGATAGCACTCATCAATGGGAGGCCTTGGAATGGTAGCTTTCTTTCTGATGTGGAGCCTTTTAATCGGGCATGATACTCGCATGACTCCCACTCCATTCGGTCGAATAGGAAGGAAAACCCGATAAGACCAATCATGAAATCGATAGCACTCATCAATGGGAGGCCTTGGAATGGTAGCTTTCTTTCTGATGTGGAGCCTTTTAATCGGGCATGATACTCGCGGCACTCCCATACCGTTAGGTTGAATTGGAAGGAGAACTGGCAAAACTGGTCATGAAATCGATTACGCCCATGGATGGGAGGCCTTGGAACGGTAGCTTTCTTTCTGATGTGGAGCCTCTTTATCGGGCATTGTACTCGCATGACTCCCACTCCATTCGGTCGAATAGGAAGGAAAACCCGATAAGACCGATCATGAAATCGATAGCACTCATCAATGGGAGGCCTTGGAATGGTAGCTTTCTTTCTGATGTGGAGCCTTTTAATCGGGCATGATACTCGCGGCACTCCCATACCGTTAGGTTGAATTGGAAGGAGAACTGGCAAAACTGGTCATGAAATCGATTACGCCCATGGATGGGAGGCCTTGGAACGGTAGCTTTCTTTCTGATGTGGAGCCTCTTTATCGGGCATGATACTCGCATGACTCCCACTCCATTCGGTCGAATAGGGAGGAAAACCCGATTAGACCAATCATAAAATCGATAGCACTCATCAATGGTAGGCCTTGGAATGGTAACTTTCTTTCTGATGTGGAGCCTCTCTATCGGGCATGATACTCGCGGCACTCCCATACCGTTCAGTTCAATTGGAAGGAGAACTGGCAAAACTGGTCATGAAATCGATTACGCCCATGGATGGGAGGCCTTGGAACGGTAGCTTTCTTTCTGATTGGAGCCTCTTTATCGGGCATGATACTCGCATGACTCCCACTCCGTTCGGTCGAATAGGGAGGAAAACCCGATAAGACCAATCATGAAATCGATAGCACTCATCAATGGTAGGCCTTGGAATGGTAACTTTCTTTCTGATGTGGAGCCTTTTAATCGGGCATGATACTCGCGGCACTCCCATACCGTTCGGTTGAATTGGAAGGAGAATTGGCAAAACTGGTCATGAAATCGATTACGCCCCTGGATGGGAGGCCTTGGAATGGTAGCTTTCTTTCTGATGTGGAGCCTCTTTATCGGGCATTGTCATCGCATGACTCCCACTCCGCTCGGTCGAATAGGGAGGAAAACCCGATTAGACCAATCATAAAATCGATAGCACTCATCAATGGTAGGCCTTGGAATGGTAACTTTCTTTCTGATGTGGAGCCTCTCTATCGGGCATGATACTCGCGGCACTCCCATACCGTTCAGTTCAATTGGAAGGAGAACTGGCAAAACTGGTCATGAAATCGATTACGCCCATGGATGGGAGGCCTTGGAACGGTAGCTTTCTTTCTGATGTGGAGCCTCTTTATCGGGCATGATACTCGCATGACTCCCACTCCGTTCGGTCGAATAGGGAGGAAAACCCGATAAGACCAATCATGAAATCGATAGCACTCATCAATGGTAGGCCTTGGAATGGTAACTTTCTTTCTGATGTGGAGCCTTTTAATCGGGCATGATACTCGCGGCACTCCCATACCGTTCGGTTGAATTGGAAGGAGAATTGGCAAAACTGGTCATGAAATCGATTACGCCCCTGGATGGGAGGCCTTGGAATGGTAGCTTTCTTTCTGATGTGGAGCCTCTTTATCGGGCATTGTCATCGCATGACTCCCACTCCGCTCGGTCGAATAGGGAGGAAAACCCGATAAGACCAATCATGAAATCGATAGCACTCATCAATGGGAGGCCTTGGAATGGTAGCTTTCTTTCTGATGTGGAGCCTCTTTATCGCGCATGATACTCGCGGCACTCCCATACCGTTAGGTTGAATTGGAAGGAGAACTGGCAAAACTGGTCATGAAATCGATTACGCCCATGGATGGGAGGCCTTGGAATGGTAGTTTTCTTTCTGATGTAGAGCCTCTTTATCGGGCATTGTCATCGCATGACTCCCACTCCGCTCGGTCGAATAGGGAGGAAAACCCGATAAGACCAATCATGAAATCGATAGCACTCATCAATGGGAGGCCTTGGAATGGTAGCTTTCTTTCTGATGTGGAGCCTCTTTATCGGGCATTGTACTCGCATGACTCCCACTCCGTTCGGTCGAATAGGAAGGAAAACCCGATAAGACCAATCATGAAATCGATAGCACTCATCAATGGGAGGCCTTGGAATGGTAGCTTTCTTTCTGATGTGGAGCCTCTTTATCGCGCATGATACTCGCGGCACTCCCATACCGTTAGGTTGAATTGGAAGGAGAACTGGCAAAACTGGTCATGAAACCGATTACGCTCATGGATGGGAGGCCTTGGAATGGTAGTTTTCTTTCTGATGTAGAGCCTCTTTATCGGGCATTGTCATCGCATGACTCCCACTCCGTTCGGTCGAATAGGGAGGAACACCCGATAAGACCAATCATGAAATCGATAGCACTCATCAATGGGAGGCCTTGGAATGGTAGCTTTCTTTCTGACGTGGAGCCTCTTTATCGGGCATGGTACTCGCGGCACTCCCATACCGTTCGGTTGAATTGTAAGGAGAACTGGCAAAACTATTCATGAAATCGATTACGCCCATGGATGGGAGGCCTTGGAATGGTAGCTTTCTTTCTGATGTGGAGCCTCTTTATCGAACACTGTACTCGCATGACTCCCACTCCGTTCGGTCGAATAGGGAGGAAAACCCGATAAGACCAATCATGAAATCGATAGCACTCATCAATGGGAGGCCTTGGAATGGTAGCTTTCTTTCTGACGTGGAGCCTCTTTATCGGGCATGATACTCGCGGCACTCCCATACCGTTCGGTTGAATTGGAAGGAGAATTGGCAAAACTGGTCATGAAATCGATTACGCCCGTGGATGGGAGGCCTTGGAATGGTGGCTTCCTTTCTGATGTGGAGCCTCTCTATCGGGCATGATATTCGCGGCACTTCTATACCGTTCGGTTGAATTGGAAGGAGAACTGGCAAAACTGGTCATGAAATCGATTACGCCCATGGATGGGAGGCCTTGGAATGGTAGCTTTCTTTCTGATGTGGAGCCTTTTAATCGGGCATGATACTCGCGGCACTCCCATACGGTTCGGTTGAATTGGAAGGAGAATTGGCAAAACTGGTCATGAAATCGATTACGCCCATGGATGGGAGGCCTTGGAATGGTAGCTTTCTTTCTGATGTGGAGCCTCTTTATCGGGCATGATACTCGCATGACTCCCACTCCATTCGGTCGAATAGGGAGGAAAACCCGATTAGACCAATCATGAAATCGATAGCACTCATCAATGGGAGGCCTTGGAATGGTAGCTTTCTTTCTGATGTGGAGCCTTTTAATCGGGCATGATACTCGCATGACTCCCACTCCATTCGGTCGAATAGGAAGGAAAACCCGATAAGACCAATCATGAAATCGATAGCACTCATCAATGGGAGGCCTTGGAATGGTAGCTTTCTTTCTGATGTGGAGCCTTTTAATCGGGCATGATACTCGCGGCACTCCCATACCGTTCGGTTGAATTGGAAGGAGAATTGGCAAAACTGGTCATGAAATCGATTACGCCCCTGGATGGGAGGCCTTGGAATGGTAGCTTTCTTTCTGATGTGGAGCCTCTTTAACGGGCATTGTACTCGCATGACTCCCACTCCATTCGGTCGAATAGGAAGGAAAACCCGATAAGACCGATCATGAAATCGATAGCACTCATCAATGGGAGGCCTTGGAATGGTAGCTTTCTTTCTGATGTGGAGCCTTTTAATCGGGCATGATACTCGCGGCACTCCCATACCGTTAGGTTGAATTGGAAGGAGAATTGGCAAAACTGGTCATGAAATCGATTACGCCCCTGGATGGGAGGCCTTGGAATGGTAGCTTTCTTTCTGATGTGGAGCCTCTTTAACGGGCATTGTACTCGCATGACTCCCACTCCATTCGGTCGAATAGGGAGGAAAACCCGATTAGACCAATCATAAAATCGATAGCACTCATCAATGGTAGGCCTTGGAATGGTAACTTTCTTTCTGATGTGGAGCCTCTCTATCGGGCATGATACTCGCGGCACTCCCATACCGTTCGGTTCAATTGGAAGGAGAACTGGCAAAAATGGTCATGAAATCGATTACGCCCATGGATGGGAGGCCTTGAAATGGTAGCTTTCTTTCTGATGTGGAGCCTCTTTATCGGGCATGATACTCGCGGCACTCCCACTCCGTTCGGTCGAATAGGGAGGAAAACCCGATAAGACCAATCATGAAATCGATAGCACTCATCAATGGTAGGCCTTGGAATGGTAACTTTCTTTCTGATGTGGAGCCTTTTAATCGGGCATGATACTCGCGGCACTCCCATACCGTTAGGTTGAATTGGAAGGAGAACTGGCAAAACTGGTCATGAAACCGATTACGCCCATGGATGGGAGGCCTTGGAATGGTAGTTTTCTTTCTGATGTAGAGCCTCTTTATCGGGCATTGTCATCGCATGACTCCCACTCCGTTCGGTCGAATAGGGAGGAAAACCCGATAAGACCAATCATGAAATCGATAGCACTCATCAATGGGAGGCCTTGGAATGGTAGCTTTCTTTCTGATGTGGAGCCTCTTTATCGCGCATGATACTCGCGGCACTCCCATACCGTTCGGTTGAATTGGAAGGAGAATTGGCAAAACTGGTCATGAAATCGATTACGCCCATGGAAGGGAGGCCTTGGAATGGTAGCTTTCTTTCTGATGTGGAGCCTCTTTATCGGGCATTGTACTCGCATGACCCCCACTCCATTCGGTCGAATAGGAAGGAAAACCCGATAAGACCGATCATGAAATCGATAGCACTCATCAATGGGAGGCCTTGGAATGGTAGCTTTCTTTCTGATGTGGAGCCTTTTAATCGGGCATTGTCATCGCATGACTCCCACTCCGTTCGGTCGAATAGGGAGGAAAACCCGATAAGACCAATCATGAAATCGATAGCACTCATCAATGGGAGGCCTTGGAATGGTAGCTTTCTTTCTGATGTGGAGCCTCTTTATCGCGCATGATACTCGCGGCACTCCCATACCGTTCGGTTGAATTGGAAGGAGAATTGGCAAAACTGGTCATGAAATCGATTACGCCCATGGAAGGGAGGCCTTGGAATGGTAGCTTTCTTTCTGATGTGGAGCCTCTTTATCGGGCATTGTACTCGCATGACTCCCACTCCATTCGGTCGAATAGGAAGGAAAACCCGATAAGACCGATCATGAAATCGATAGCACTCATCAATGGGAGGCCTTGGAATGGTAGCTTTCTTTCTGATGTGGAGCCTTTTAATCGGGCATGATACTCGCATGACTCCCACTCCTTTCGGTCGTATAGGGAGGAAAACCCGATAAGACCAATCATGAAATCGATAGCACTCATCAATGGGAGGCCTTGGAATGGTAGCTTTCTTTCTGATGTGGAGCCTTTTAATCGGGCATGATACTCGCGGCACTCCCATACCGTTCGGTTGAATTGGAAGGAGAATTGGCAAAACTGGTCATGAAATCGATTACGCCCATGGATGGGAGGCCTTGGAATGGTAGCTTTCTTTCTGATGTGGAGCCTCTTTAACGGGCATTGTACTCGCATGACTCCCACTCCATTCGGTCGAATAGGAAGGAAAACCCGATAAGACCGATCATGAAATCGATAGCACTCATCAATGGGAGGCCTTGGAATGGTAGCTTTCTTTCTGATGTGGAGCCTTTTAATCGGGCATGATACTCGCGGCACTCCCATACCGTTAGGTTGAATTGGAAGGAGAACTGGCAAAACTGGTCATGAAATCGATTACGCCCATGGGTGGGAGGCCTTGGAATGGTGGCTTTCTTTTTGATGTGGAGCCTCTGTATCGGGCATGATACTCGCGGCACTTCTATACCGTTCGGTCGAATAGGGAGGAAAACTCGATAAGACCAAACATGAAATCGATAGCACTCATCAATGGGAGGCCTTGGAATGGTAGCTTTCTTTCTGATGTGGAGCCTCTTTATCGGGCATTGTACTCGCATGACTCCCACTCCGTTCGGTCGAATAGGAAGGAAAACCCGATAAGACCAATCATGAAATCGATAGCACTCATCAATGGGAGGCCTTGGAATGGTAGCTTTCTTTCTGATGTGGAGCCTCTTTATCGCGCATGATACTCGCGGCACTCCCATACCGTTAGGTTGAATTGGAAGGAGAACTGGCAAAACTGGTCATGAAATCGATTACGCCCATGGGTGGGAGACCTTGGAATGGTGGCTTTCTTTTTGATGTGGAGCCTCTGTATCGGGCATGATACTCGCGGCACTTCTATACCGTTCGGTCGAATAGGGAGGAAAACTCGATAAGACCAAACATGAAATCGATAGCACTCATCAATGGGAGGCCTTGGAATGGTAGCTTTCTTTCTGATGTGGAGCCTCTTTATCGGGCATTGTACTCGCATGACTCCCACTCCGTTCGGTCGAATAGGAAGGAAAACCCGATAAGACCAATCATGAAATCGATAGCACTCATCAATGGGAGGCCTTGGAATGGTAGCTTTCTTTCTGATGTGGAGCCTCTTTATCGCGCATGATACTCGCGGCACTCCCATACCGTTAGGTTGAATTGGAAGGAGAACTGGCAAAACTGGTCATGAAACCGATTACGCTCATGGATGGGAGGCCTTGGAATGGTAGTTTTCTTTCTGATGTAGAGCCTCTTTATCGGGCATTGTCATCGCATGACTCCCACTCCGTTCGGTCGAATAGGGAGGAACACCCGATAAGACCAATCATGAAATCGATAGCACTCATCAATGGGAGGCCTTGGAATGGTAGCTTTCTTTCTGACGTGGAGCCTCTTTATCGGGCATGGTACTCGCGGCACTCCCATACCGTTCGGTTGAATTGTAAGGAGAACTGGCAAAACTATTCATGAAATCGATTACGCCCATGGATGGGAGGCCTTGGAATGGTAGCTTTCTTTCTGATGTGGAGCCTCTTTATCGAACACTGTACTCGCATGACTCCCACTCCGTTCGGTCGAATAGGGAGGAAAACCCGATAAGACCAATCATGAAATCGATAGCACTCATCAATGGGAGGCCTTGGAATGGTAGCTTTCTTTCTGACGTGGAGCCTCTTTATCGGGCATGATACTCGCGGCACTCCCATACCGTTCGGTTGAATTGGAAGGAGAATTGGCAAAACTGGTCATGAAATCGATTACGCCCGTGGATGGGAGGCCTTGGAATGGTGGCTTCCTTTCTGATGTGGAGCCTCTCTATCGGGCATGATATTCGCGGCACTTCTATACCGTTCGGTTGAATTGGAAGGAGAACTGGCAAAACTGGTCATGAAATCGATTACGCCCATGGATGGGAGGCCTTGGAATGGTAGCTTTCTTTCTGATGTGGAGCCTTTTAATCGGGCATGATACTCGCGGCACTCCCATACGGTTCGGTTGAATTGGAAGGAGAATTGGCAAAACTGGTCATGAAATCGATTACGCCCATGGATGGGAGGCCTTGGAATGGTAGCTTTCTTTCTGATGTGGAGCCTCTTTATCGGGCATGATACTCGCATGACTCCCACTCCATTCGGTCGAATAGGGAGGAAAACCCGATTAGACCAATCATGAAATCGATAGCACTCATCAATGGGAGGCCTTGGAATGGTAGCTTTCTTTCTGATGTGGAGCCTTTTAATCGGGCATGATACTCGCATGACTCCCACTCCATTCGGTCGAATAGGAAGGAAAACCCGATAAGACCAATCATGAAATCGATAGCACTCATCAATGGGAGGCCTTGGAATGGTAGCTTTCTTTCTGATGTGGAGCCTTTTAATCGGGCATGATACTCGCGGCACTCCCATACCGTTCGGTTGAATTGGAAGGAGAATTGGCAAAACTGGTCATGAAATCGATTACGCCCCTGGATGGGAGGCCTTGGAATGGTAGCTTTCTTTCTGATGTGGAGCCTCTTTAACGGGCATTGTACTCGCATGACTCCCACTCCATTCGGTCGAATAGGAAGGAAAACCCGATAAGACCGATCATGAAATCGATAGCACTCATCAATGGGAGGCCTTGGAATGGTAGCTTTCTTTCTGATGTGGAGCCTTTTAATCGGGCATGATACTCGCGGCACTCCCATACCGTTAGGTTGAATTGGAAGGAGAATTGGCAAAACTGGTCATGAAATCGATTACGCCCCTGGATGGGAGGCCTTGGAATGGTAGCTTTCTTTCTGATGTGGAGCCTCTTTAACGGGCATTGTACTCGCATGACTCCCACTCCATTCGGTCGAATAGGGAGGAAAACCCGATTAGACCAATCATAAAATCGATAGCACTCATCAATGGTAGGCCTTGGAATGGTAACTTTCTTTCTGATGTGGAGCCTCTCTATCGGGCATGATACTCGCGGCACTCCCATACCGTTCGGTTCAATTGGAAGGAGAACTGGCAAAAATGGTCATGAAATCGATTACGCCCATGGATGGGAGGCCTTGAAATGGTAGCTTTCTTTCTGATGTGGAGCCTCTTTATCGGGCATGATACTCGCGGCACTCCCACTCCGTTCGGTCGAATAGGGAGGAAAACCCGATAAGACCAATCATGAAATCGATAGCACTCATCAATGGTAGGCCTTGGAATGGTAACTTTCTTTCTGATGTGGAGCCTTTTAATCGGGCATGATACTCGCGGCACTCCCATACCGTTAGGTTGAATTGGAAGGAGAACTGGCAAAACTGGTCATGAAACCGATTACGCCCATGGATGGGAGGCCTTGGAATGGTAGTTTTCTTTCTGATGTAGAGCCTCTTTATCGGGCATTGTCATCGCATGACTCCCACTCCGTTCGGTCGAATAGGGAGGAAAACCCGATAAGACCAATCATGAAATCGATAGCACTCATCAATGGGAGGCCTTGGAATGGTAGCTTTCTTTCTGATGTGGAGCCTCTTTATCGCGCATGATACTCGCGGCACTCCCATACGGTTCGGTTGAATTGGAAGGAGAATTGGCAAAACTGGTCATGAAATCGATTACGCCCATGGATGGGAGGCCTTGGAATGGTAGCTTTCTTTCTGATGTGGAGCCTCTTTATCGGGCATGATACTCGCATGACTCCCACTCCATTCGGTCGAATAGGGAGGAAAACCCGATTAGACCAATCATGAAATCGATAGCACTCATCAATGGGAGGCCTTGGAATGGTAGCTTTCTTTCTGATGTGGAGCCTTTTAATCGGGCATGATACTCGCATGACTCCCACTCCATTCGGTCGAATAGGAAGGAAAACCCGATAAGACCAATCATGAAATCGATAGCACTCATCAATGGGAGGCCTTGGAATGGTAGCTTTCTTTCTGATGTGGAGCCTTTTAATCGGGCATGATACTCGCGGCACTCCCATACCGTTCGGTTGAATTGGAAGGAGAATTGGCAAAACTGGTCATGAAATCGATTACGCCCCTGGATGGGAGGCCTTGGAATGGTAGCTTTCTTTCTGATGTGGAGCCTCTTTAACGGGCATTGTACTCGCATGACTCCCACTCCATTCGGTCGAATAGGAAGGAAAACCCGATAAGACCGATCATGAAATCGATAGCACTCATCAATGGGAGGCCTTGGAATGGTAGCTTTCTTTCTGATGTGGAGCCTTTTAATCGGGCATGATACTCGCGGCACTCCCATACCGTTAGGTTGAATTGGAAGGAGAATTGGCAAAACTGGTCATGAAATCGATTACGCCCCTGGATGGGAGGCCTTGGAATGGTAGCTTTCTTTCTGATGTGGAGCCTCTTTAACGGGCATTGTACTCGCATGACTCCCACTCCATTCGGTCGAATAGGGAGGAAAACCCGATTAGACCAATCATAAAATCGATAGCACTCATCAATGGTAGGCCTTGGAATGGTAACTTTCTTTCTGATGTGGAGCCTCTCTATCGGGCATGATACTCGCGGCACTCCCATACCGTTCGGTTCAATTGGAAGGAGAACTGGCAAAAATGGTCATGAAATCGATTACGCCCATGGATGGGAGGCCTTGAAATGGTAGCTTTCTTTCTGATGTGGAGCCTCTTTATCGGGCATGATACTCGCGGCACTCCCACTCCGTTCGGTCGAATAGGGAGGAAAACCCGATAAGACCAATCATGAAATCGATAGCACTCATCAATGGTAGGCCTTGGAATGGTAACTTTCTTTCTGATGTGGAGCCTTTTAATCGGGCATGATACTCGCGGCACTCCCATACCGTTAGGTTGAATTGGAAGGAGAACTGGCAAAACTGGTCATGAAACCGATTACGCCCATGGATGGGAGGCCTTGGAATGGTAGTTTTCTTTCTGATGTAGAGCCTCTTTATCGGGCATTGTCATCGCATGACTCCCACTCCGTTCGGTCGAATAGGGAGGAAAACCCGATAAGACCAATCATGAAATCGATAGCACTCATCAATGGGAGGCCTTGGAATGGTAGCTTTCTTTCTGATGTGGAGCCTCTTTATCGCGCATGATACTCGCGGCACTCCCATACCGTTCGGTTGAATTGGAAGGAGAATTGGCAAAACTGGTCATGAAATCGATTACGCCCATGGAAGGGAGGCCTTGGAATGGTAGCTTTCTTTCTGATGTGGAGCCTCTTTATCGGGCATTGTACTCGCATGACTCCCACTCCATTCGGTCGAATAGGAAGGAAAACCCGATAAGACCGATCATGAAATCGATAGCACTCATCAATGGGAGGCCTTGGAATGGTAGCTTTCTTTCTGATGTGGAGCCTTTTAATCGGGCATGATACTCGCATGACTCCCACTCCTTTCGGTCGTATAGGGAGGAAAACCCGATAAGACCAATCATGAAATCGATAGCACTCATCAATGGGAGGCCTTGGAATGGTAGCTTTCTTTCTGATGTGGAGCCTTTTAATCGGGCATGATACTCGCGGCACTCCCATACCGTTCGGTTGAATTGGAAGGAGAATTGGCAAAACTGGTCATGAAATCGATTACGCCCATGGATGGGAGGCCTTGGAATGGTAGCTTTCTTTCTGATGTGGAGCCTCTTTAACGGGCATTGTACTCGCATGACTCCCACTCCATTCGGTCGAATAGGAAGGAAAACCCGATAAGACCGATCATGAAATCGATAGCACTCATCAATGGGAGGCCTTGGAATGGTAGCTTTCTTTCTGATGTGGAGCCTTTTAATCGGGCATGATACTCGCGGCACTCCCATACCGTTAGGTTGAATTGGAAGGAGAACTGGCAAAACTGGTCATGAAATCGATTACGCCCATGGGTGGGAGGCCTTGGAATGGTGGCTTTCTTTTTGATGTGGAGCCTCTGTATCGGGCATGATACTCGCGGCACTTCTATACCGTTCGGTCGAATAGGGAGGAAAACTCGATAAGACCAAACATGAAATCGATAGCACTCATCAATGGGAGGCCTTGGAATGGTAGCTTTCTTTCTGATGTGGAGCCTCTTTATCGGGCATTGTACTCGCATGACTCCCACTCCGTTCGGTCGAATAGGAAGGAAAACCCGATAAGACCAATCATGAAATCGATAGCACTCATCAATGGGAGGCCTTGGAATGGTAGCTTTCTTTCTGATGTGGAGCCTCTTTATCGCGCATGATACTCGCGGCACTCCCATACCGTTAGGTTGAATTGGAAGGAGAACTGGCAAAACTGGTCATGAAACCGATTACGCCCATGGATGGGAGGCCTTGGAATGGTAGTTTTCTTTCTGATGTAGAGCCTCTTTATCGGGCATTGTCATCGCATGACTCCCACTCCGTTCGGTCGAATAGGGAGGAACACCCGATAAGACCAATCATGAAATCGATAGCACTCATCAATGGGAGGCCTTGGAATGGTAGCTTTCTTTCTGACGTGGAGCCTCTTTATCGGGCATGGTACTCGCGGCACTCCCATACCGTTCGGTTGAATTGGAAGGAGAACTGGCAAAACTATTCATGAAATCGATTACGCCCATGGATGGGAGGCCTTGGAATGGTAGCTTTCTTTCTGATGTGGAGCCTCTTTATCGAACACTGTACTCGCATGACTCCCACTCCGTTCGGTCGAATAGGGAGGAAAACCCGATAAGACCAATCATGAAATCGATAGCACTCATCAATGGGAGGCCTTGGAATGGTAGCTTTCTTTCTGACGTGGAGCCTCTTTGTCGGGCATGATACTCGCGGCACTCCCATACCGTTCGGTTGATTTGGAAGGAGAATTGGCAAAACTGGTCATGAAATCGATTACGCCCGTGGATGGGAGGCCTTGGAATGGTGGCTTCCTTTCTGATGTGGAGCCTCTCTATCGGGCATGATATTCGCGGCACTTCTATACCGTTCGGTTGAATTGGAAGGAGAACTGGCAAAACTGGTCATGAAATCGATTACGCCCATGGATGGGAGGCCTTGGAATGGTAGCTTTCTTTCTGATGTGGAGCCTTTTAATCGGGCATGATACTCGCGGCACTCCCATACGGTTCGGTTGAATTGGAAGGAGAATTGGCAAAACAGGTCATGAAATCGATTACGCCCATGGATGGGAGGCCTTGGAATGGTAGCTTTCTTTCTGATGTGGAGCCTCTTTATCGGGCATGATACTCGCATGACTCCCACTCCATTCGGTCGAATAGGGAGGAAAACCCGATTAGACCAAT
Organism: Heligmosomoides polygyrus bakeri; assembly: GCA_947359475.1. Taxonomy (NCBI): domain Eukaryota; kingdom Metazoa; phylum Nematoda; class Chromadorea; order Rhabditida; family Heligmosomidae; genus Heligmosomoides; species Heligmosomoides polygyrus. Next base: position 43,013,731 of record OX375870.1, on the reverse strand, counting down.
CATGAAATCGATAGCACTCATCAATGGGAGGCCTTGGAATGGTAGCTTTCTTTCTGATGTGGAGCCTTTTAATCGGGCATGATACTCGCATGACTCCCACTCCATTCGGTCGAATAGGAAGGAAAACCCGATAAGACCAATCATGAAATCGATAGCACTCATCAATGGGAGGCCTTGGAATGGTAGCTTTCTTTCTGATGTGGAGCCTTTTAATCGGGCATGATACTCGCATGACTCCCACTCCATTCGGTCGAATAGGAAGGAAAACCCGATAAGACCAATCATGAAATCGATAGCACTCATCAATGGGAGGCCTTGGAATGGTAGCTTTCTTTCTGATGTGGAGCCTTTTAATCGGGCATGATACTCGCGGCACTCCCATACCGTTCGGTTGAATTGGAAGGAGAATTGGCAAAACTGGTCATGAAATCGATTACGCCCCTGGATGGGAGGCCTTGGAATGGTAGCTTTCTTTCTGATGTGGAGCCTCTTTAACGGGCATTGTCATCGCATGACTCCCACTCCGTTCGGTCGAATAGGGAGGAAAACCCGATAAGACCAATCATGAAATCGATAGCACTCATCAATGGGAGGCCTTGGAATGGTAGCTTTCTTTCTGATGTGGAGCCTCTTTATCGCGCATGATACTCGCGGCACTCCCATACGGTTCGGTTGAATTGGAAGGAGAATTGGCAAAACTGGTCATGAAATCGATTACGCCCATGGATGGGAGGCCTTGGAATGGTAGCTTTCTTTCTGATGTGGAGCCTCTTTATCGGGCATGATACTCGCATGACTCCCACTCCATTCGGTCGAATAGGGAGGAAAACCCGATTAGACCAATCATGAAATCGATAGCACTCATCAATGGGAGGCCTTGGAATGGTAGCTTTCTTTCTGATGTGGAGCCTTTTAATCGGGCATGATACTCGCATGACTCCCACTCCATTCGGTCGAATAGGAAGGAAAACCCGATAAGACCAATCATGAAATCGATAGCACTCATCAATGGGAGGCCTTGGAATGGTAGCTTTCTTTCTGATGTGGAGCCTTTTAATCGGGCATGATACTCGCGGCACTCCCATACCGTTCGGTTGAATTGGAAGGAGAATTGGCAAAACTGGTCATGAAATCGATTACGCCCCTGGATGGGAGGCCTTGGAATGGTAGCTTTCTTTCTGATGTGGAGCCTCTTTAACGGGCATTGTACTCGCATGACTCCCACTCCATTCGGTCGAATAGGAAGGAAAACCCGATAAGACCGATCATGAAATCGATAGCACTCATCAATGGGAGGCCTTGGAATGGTAGCTTTCTTTCTGATGTGGAGCCTTTTAATCGGGCATGATACTCGCGGCACTCCCATACCGTTAGGTTGAATTGGAAGGAGAATTGGCAAAACTGGTCATGAAATCGATTACGCCCCTGGATGGGAGGCCTTGGAATGGTAGCTTTCTTTCTGATGTGGAGCCTCTTTAACGGGCATTGTACTCGCATGACTCCCACTCCATTCGGTCGAATAGGGAGGAAAACCCGATTAGACCAATCATAAAATCGATAGCACTCATCAATGGTAGGCCTTGGAATGGTAACTTTCTTTCTGATGTGGAGCCTCTCTATCGGGCATGATACTCGCGGCACTCCCATACCGTTCGGTTCAATTGGAAGGAGAACTGGCAAAAATGGTCATGAAATCGATTACGCCCATGGATGGGAGGCCTTGAAATGGTAGCTTTCTTTCTGATGTGGAGCCTCTTTATCGGGCATGATACTCGCGGCACTCCCACTCCGTTCGGTCGAATAGGGAGGAAAACCCGATAAGACCAATCATGAAATCGATAGCACTCATCAATGGTAGGCCTTGGAATGGTAACTTTCTTTCTGATGTGGAGCCTTTTAATCGGGCATGATACTCGCGGCACTCCCATACCGTTAGGTTGAATTGGAAGGAGAACTGGCAAAACTGGTCATGAAACCGATTACGCCCATGGATGGGAGGCCTTGGAATGGTAGTTTTCTTTCTGATGTAGAGCCTCTTTATCGGGCATTGTCATCGCATGACTCCCACTCCGTTCGGTCGAATAGGGAGGAAAACCCGATAAGACCAATCATGAAATCGATAGCACTCATCAATGGGAGGCCTTGGAATGGTAGCTTTCTTTCTGATGTGGAGCCTCTTTATCGGGCATGATACTCGCGGCACTCCCACTCCGTTCGGTCGAATAGGGAGGAAAACCCGATAAGACCAATCATGAAATCGATAGCACTCATCAATGGTAGGCCTTGGAATGGTAACTTTCTTTCTGATGTGGAGCCTTTTAATCGGGCATGATACTCGCGGCACTCCCATACCGTTAGGTTGAATTGGAAGGAGAACTGGCAAAACTGGTCATGAAACCGATTACGCCCATGGATGGGAGGCCTTGGAATGGTAGTTTTCTTTCTGATGTAGAGCCTCTTTATCGGGCATTGTCATCGCATGACTCCCACTCCGTTCGGTCGAATAGGGAGGAAAACCCGATAAGACCAATCATGAAATCGATAGCACTCATCAATGGGAGGCCTTGGAATGGTAGCTTTCTTTCTGATGTGGAGCCTCTTTATCGCGCATGATACTCGCGGCACTCCCATACCGTTCGGTTGAATTGGAAGGAGAATTGGCAAAACTGGTCATGAAATCGATTACGCCCATGGAAGGGAGGCCTTGGAATGGTAGCTTTCTTTCTGATGTGGAGCCTCTTTATCGGGCATTGTACTCGCATGACTCCCACTCCATTCGGTCGAATAGGAAGGAAAACCCGATAAGACCAATCATGAAATCGATAGCACTCATCAATGGGAGGCCTTGGAATGGTAGCTTTCTTTCTGATGTGGAGCCTTTTAATCGGGCATGATACTCGCATGACTCCCACTCCTTTCGGTCGTATAGGGAGGAAAACCCGATAAGACCAATCATGAAATCGATAGCACTCATCAATGGGAGGCCTTGGAATGGTAGCTTTCTTTCTGATGTGGAGCCTTTTAATCGGGCATGATACTCGCGGCACTCCCATACCGTTCGGTTGAATTGGAAGGAGAATTGGCAAAACTGGTCATGAAATCGATTACGCCCATGGATGGGAGGCCTTGGAATGGTAGCTTTCTTTCTGATGTGGAGCCTCTTTAACGGGCATTGTACTCGCATGACTCCCACTCCATTCGGTCGAATAGGAAGGAAAACCCGATAAGACCGATCATGAAATCGATAGCACTCATCAATGGGAGGCCTTGGAATGGTAGCTTTCTTTCTGATGTGGAGCCTTTTAATCGGGCATGATACTCGCGGCACTCCCATACCGTTAGGTTGAATTGGAAGGAGAACTGGCAAAACTGGTCATGAAATCGATTACGCCCATGGGTGGGAGGCCTTGGAATGGTGGCTTTCTTTTTGATGTGGAGCCTCTGTATCGGGCATGATACTCGCGGCACTTCTATACCGTTCGGTCGAATAGGGAGGAAAACTCGATAAGACCAAACATGAAATCGATAGCACTCATCAATGGGAGGCCTTGGAATGGTAGCTTTCTTTCTGATGTGGAGCCTCTTTATCGGGCATTGTACTCGCATGACTCCCACTCCGTTCGGTCGAATAGGAAGGAAAACCCGATAAGACCAATCATGAAATCGATAGCACTCATCAATGGGAGGCCTTGGAATGGTAGCTTTCTTTCTGATGTGGAGCCTCTTTATCGCGCATGATACTCGCGGCACTCCCATACCGTTAGGTTGAATTGGAAGGAGAACTGGCAAAACTGGTCATGAAACCGATTACGCCCATGGATGGGAGGCCTTGGAATGGTAGTTTTCTTTCTGATGTAGAGCCTCTTTATCGGGCATTGTCATCGCATGACTCCCACTCCGTTCGGTCGAATAGGGAGGAACACCCGATAAGACCAATCATGAAATCGATAGCACTCATCAATGGGAGGCCTTGGAATGGTAGCTTTCTTTCTGACGTGGAGCCTCTTTATCGGGCATGGTACTCGCGGCACTCCCATACCGTTCGGTTGAATTGGAAGGAGAACTGGCAAAACTATTCATGAAATCGATTACGCCCATGGATGGGAGGCCTTGGAATGGTAGCTTTCTTTCTGATGTGGAGCCTCTTTATCGAACACTGTACTCGCATGACTCCCACTCCGTTCGGTCGAATAGGGAGGAAAACCCGATAAGACCAATCATGAAATCGATAGCACTCATCAATGGGAGGCCTTGGAATGGTAGCTTTCTTTCTGACGTGGAGCCTCTTTATCGGGCATGATACTCGCGGCACTCCCATACCGTTCGGTTGAATTGGAAGGAGAATTGGCAAAACTGGTCATGAAATCGATTACGCCCGTGGATGGGAGGCCTTGGAATGGTGGCTTCCTTTCTGATGTGGAGCCTCTCTATCGGGCATGATATTCGCGGCACTTCTATACCGTTCGGTTGAATTGGAAGGAGAACTGGCAAAACTGGTCATGAAATCGATTACGCCCATGGATGGGAGGCCTTGGAATGGTAGCTTTCTTTCTGATGTGGAGCCTTTTAATCGGGCATGATACTCGCGGCACTCCCATACGGTTCGGTTGAATTGGAAGGAGAATTGGCAAAACAGGTCATGAAATCGATTACGCCCATGGATGGGAGGCCTTGGAATGGTAGCTTTCTTTCTGATGTGGAGCCTCTTTATCGGGCATGATACTCGCATGACTCCCACTCCATTCGGTCGAATAGGGAGGAAAACCCGATTAGACCAATCATGAAATCGATAGCACTCATCAATGGGAGGCCTTGGAATGGTAGCTTTCTTTCTGATGTGGAGCCTTTTAATCGGGCATGATACTCGCATGACTCCCACTCCATTCGGTCGAATAGGAAGGAAAACCCGATAAGACCAATCATGAAATCGATAGCACTCATCAATGGGAGGCCTTGGAATGGTAGCTTTCTTTCTGATGTGGAGCCTTTTAATCGGGCATGATACTCGCATGACTCCCACTCCATTCGGTCGAATAGGAAGGAAAACCCGATAAGACCAATCATGAAATCGATAGCACTCATCAATGGGAGGCCTTGGAATGGTAGCTTTCTTTCTGATGTGGAGCCTTTTAATCGGGCATGATACTCGCGGCACTCCCATACCGTTCGGTTGAATTGGAAGGAGAATTGGCAAAACTGGTCATGAAATCGATTACGCCCCTGGATGGGAGGCCTTGGAATGGTAGCTTTCTTTCTGATGTGGAGCCTCTTTAACGGGCATTGTACTCGCATGACTCCCACTCCATTCGGTCGAATAGGAAGGAAAACCCGATAAGACCGATCATGAAATCGATAGCACTCATCAATGGGAGGCCTTGGAATGGTAGCTTTCTTTCTGATGTGGAGCCTTTTAATCGGGCATGATACTCGCGGCACTCCCATACCGTTAGGTTGAATTGGAAGGAGAACTGGCAAAACTGGTCATGAAATCGATTACGCCCATGGATGGGAGGCCTTGGAACGGTAGCTTTCTTTCTGATGTGGAGCCTCTTTATCGGGCATGATACTCGCATGACTCCCACTCCATTCGGTCGAATAGGGAGGAAAACCCGATTAGACCAATCATAAAATCGATAGCACTCATCAATGGTAGGCCTTGGAATGGTAACTTTCTTTCTGATGTGGAGCCTCTCTATCGGGCATGATACTCGCGGCACCCCCATACCGTTCGGTTCAATTGGAAGGAGAACTGGCAAAACTGGTCATGAAATCGATTACGCCCATGGATGGGAGGCCTTGAAATGGTAGCTTTCTTTCTGATGTGGAGCCTCTTTATCGGGCATGATACTCGCGGCACTCCCACTCCGTTCGGTCGAATAGGGAGGAAAACCCGATAAGACCAATCATGAAATCGATAGCACTCATCAATGGTAGGCCTTGGAATGGTAGCTTTCTTTCTGATGTGGAGCCTTTTAATCGGGCATGATACTCGCGGCACTCCCATACGGTTCGGTTGAATTGGAAGGAGAACTGGCAAAACTATTCATGAAATCGATTACGCCCATGGATGGGAGGCCTTGGAATGGTAGCTTTCTTTCTGATGTGGAGCCTCTTTATCGAACACTGTACTCGCATGACTCCCACTCCGTTCGGTCGAATAGGGAGGAAAACCCGATAAGACCAATCATGAAATCGATAGCACTCATCAATGGGAGGCCTTGGAATGGTAGCTTTCTTTCTGACGTGGAGCCTCTTTATCGGGCATGATACTCGCGGCACTCCCATACCGTTCGGTTGAATTGGAAGGAGAATTGGCAAAACTGGTCATGAAATCGATTACGCCCGTGGATGGGAGGCCTTGGAATGGTGGCTTCCTTTCTGATGTGGAGCCTCTCTATCGGGCATGATATTCGCGGCACTTCTATACCGTTCGGTTGAATTGGAAGGAGAACTGGCAAAACTGGTCATGAAATCGATTACGCCCATGGATGGGAGGCCTTGGAATGGTAGCTTTCTTTCTGATGTGGAGCCTTTTAATCGGGCATGATACTCGCGGCACTCCCATACGGTTCGGTTGAATTGGAAGGAGAACTGGCAAAACTATTCATGAAATCGATTACGCCCATGGATGGGAGGCCTTGGAATGGTAGCTTTCTTTCTGATGTGGAGCCTCTTTATCGAACACTGTACTCGCATGACTCCCACTCCGTTTGGTCGAATAGGGAGGAAAACCCGATAAGACCAATCATGAAATCGATAGCACTCATCAATGGGAGGCCTTGGAATGGTAGCTTTCTTTCTGATGTGGAGCCTTTTAATCGGGCATGATACTCGCGGCACTCCCATACCGTTCGGTTGAATTGGAAGGAGAATTGGCAAAACTGGTCATGAAATCGATTACGCCCATGGATGGGAGGCCTTGGAATGGTAGCTTTCTTTCTGATGTGGAGCCTCTTTATCGGGCATGATACTCGCATGACTCCCACTCCATTCGGTCGAATAGGGAGGAAAACCCGATTAGACCAATCATGAAATCGATAGCACTCATCAATGGGAGGCCTTGGAATGGTAGCTTTCTTTCTGATGTGGAGCCTTTTAATCGGGCATGATACTCGCATGACTCCCACTCCATTCGGTCGAATAGGAAGGAAAACCCGATAAGACCAATCATGAAATCGATAGCACTCATCAATGGGAGGCCTTGGAATGGTAGCTTTCTTTCTGATGTGGAGCCTTTTAATCGGGCATGATACTCGCATGACTCCCACTCCATTCGGTCGAATAGGAAGGAAAACCCGATAAGACCAATCATGAAATCGATAGCACTCATCAATGGGAGGCCTTGGAATGGTAGCTTTCTTTCTGATGTGGAGCCTTTTAATCGGGCATGATACTCGCGGCACTCCCATACCGTTCGGTTGAATTGGAAGGAGAATTGGCAAAACTGGTCATGAAATCGATTACGCCCCTGGATGGGAGGCCTTGGAATGGTAGCTTTCTTTCTGATGTGGAGCCTCTTTAACGGGCATTGTACTCGCATGACTCCCACTCCATTCGGTCGAATAGGAAGGAAAACCCGATAAGACCGATCATGAAATCGATAGCACTCATCAATGGGAGGCCTTGGAATGGTAGCTTTCTTTCTGATGTGGAGCCTTTTAATCGGGCATGATACTCGCGGCACTCCCATACCGTTAGGTTGAATTGGAAGGAGAACTGGCAAAACTGGTCATGAAATCGATTACGCCCATGGATGGGAGGCCTTGGAACGGTAGCTTTCTTTCTGATGTGGAGCCTCTTTATCGGGCATGATACTCGCATGACTCCCACTCCATTCGGTCGAATAGGGAGGAAAACCCGATTAGACCAATCATAAAATCGATAGCACTCATCAATGGTAGGCCTTGGAATGGTAACTTTCTTTCTGATGTGGAGCCTCTCTATCGGGCATGATACTCGCGGCACTCCCATACCGTTCGGTTCAATTGGAAGGAGAACTGGAAAAACTGGTCATGAAATCGATTACGCCCATGGATGGGAGGCCTTGAAATGGTAGCTTTCTTTCTGATGTGGAGCCTCTTTATCGGGCATGATACTCGCGGCACTCCCACTCCGTTCCGTCGAATAGGGAGGAAAACCCGATAAGACCAATCATGAAATCGATAGCACTCATCAATGGTAGGCCTTGGAATGGTAACTTTCTTTCTGATGTGGAGCCTTTTAATCGGGCATGATACTCGCGGCACTCCCATACCGTTCGGTTGAATTGGAAGGAGAATTGGCAAAACTGGTCATGAAATCGGTTACGCCCCTGGATGGGAGGCCTTGGAATGGTAGCTTTCTTTCTGATGTGGAGCCTCTTTATCGGGCATTGTCATCGCATGACTCCCACTCCGCTCGGTCGAATAGGGAGGAAAACCCGATAAGACCAATCATGAAATCGATAGCACTCATCAATGGGAGGCCTTGGAATGGTAGCTTTCTTTCTGATGTGGAGCCTCTTTATCGCGCATGATACTCGCGGCACTCCCATACCGTTAGGTTGAATTGGAAGGAGAACTGGCAAAACTGGTCATGAAACCGATTACGCCCATGGATGGGAGGCCTTGGAATGGTAGTTTTCTTTCTGATGTAGAGCCTCTTTATCGGGCATTGTCATCGCATGACTCCCACTCCGTTCGGTCGAATAGGGAGGAAAACCCGATAAGACCAATCATGAAATCGATAGCACTCATCAATGGGAGGCCTTGGAATGGTAGCTTTCTTTCTGATGTGGAGCCTCTTTATCGCGCATGATACTCGCGGCACTCCCACTCCGTTCCGTCGAATAGGGAGGAAAACCCGATAAGACCAATCATGAAATCGATAGCACTCATCAATGGTAGGCCTTGGAATGGTAACTTTCTTTCTGATGTGGAGCCTTTTAATCGGGCATGATACTCGCGGCACTCCCATACCGTTCGGTTGAATTGGAAGGAGAATTGGCAAAACTGGTCATGAAATCGGTTACGCCCCTGGATGGGAGGCCTTGGAATGGTAGCTTTCTTTCTGATGTGGAGCCTCTTTATCGGGCATTGTCATCGCATGACTCCCACTCCGCTCGGTCGAATAGGGAGGAAAACCCGATAAGACCAATCATGAAATCGATAGCACTCATCAATGGGAGGCCTTGGAATGGTAGCTTTCTTTCTGATGTGGAGCCTCTTTATCGCGCATGATACTCGCGGCACTCCCATACCGTTAGGTTGAATTGGAAGGAGAACTGGCAAAACTGGTCATGAAACCGATTACGCCCATGGATGGGAGGCCTTGGAATGGTAGTTTTCTTTCTGATGTAGAGCCTCTTTATCGGGCATTGTCATCGCATGACTCCCACTCCGTTCGGTCGAATAGGGAGGAAAACCCGATAAGACCAATCATGAAATCGATAGCACTCATCAATGGGAGGCCTTGGAATGGTAGCTTTCTTTCTGATGTGGAGCCTCTTTATCGCGCATGATACTCGCGGCACTCCGATACCGTTCGGTTGAATTGGAAGGAGAATTGGCAAAACTGGTCATGAAATCGATTACGCCCATGGAAGGGAGGCCTTGGAATGGTAGCTTTCTTTCTGATGTGGAGCCTCTTTATCGGGCATTGTACTCGCATGACTCCCACTCCATTCGGTCGAATAGGAAGGAAAACCCGATAAGACCGATCATGAAATCGATAGCACTCATCAATGGGAGGCCTTGGAATGGTAGCTTTCTTTCTGATGTGGAGCCTTTTAATCGGGCATGATACTCGCATGACTCCCACTCCTTTCGGTCGTATAGGGAGGAAAACCCGATAAGACCAATCATGAAATCGATAGCACTCATCAATGGGAGGCCTTGGAATGGTAGCTTTCTTTCTGATGTGGAGCCTTTTAATCGGGCATGATACTCGCGGCACTCCCATACCGTTCGGTTGAATTGGAAGGAGAATTGGCAAAACTGGTCATGAAATCGATTACGCCCATGGATGGGAGGCCTTGGAATGGTAGCTTTCTTTCTGATGTGGAGCCTCTTTAACGGGCATTGTACTCGCATGACTCCCACTCCATTCGGTCGAATAGGAAGGAAAACCCGATAAGACCGATCATGAAATCGATAGCACTCATCAATGGGAGGCCTTGGAATGGTAGCTTTCTTTCTGATGTGGAGCCTTTTAATCGGGCATGATACTCGCGGCACTCCCATACCGTTAGGTTGAATTGGAAGGAGAACTGGCAAAACTGGTCATGAAATCGATTACGCCCATGGGTGGGAGGCCTTGGAATGGTGGCTTTCTTTTTGATGTGGAGCCTCTGTATCGGGCATGATACTCGCGGCACTTCTATACCGTTCGGTCGAATAGGGAGGAAAACTCGATAAGACCAAACATGAAATCGATAGCACTCATCAATGGGAGGCCTTGGAATGGTAGCTTTCTTTCTGATGTGGAGCCTCTTTAACGGGCATTGTACTCGCATGACTCCCACTCCATTCGGTCGAATAGGAAGGAAAACCCGATAAGACCGATCATGAAATCGATAGCACTCATCAATGGGAGGCCTTGGAATGGTAGCTTTCTTTCTGATGTGGAGCCTTTTAATCGGGCATGATACTCGCGGCACTCCCATACCGTTCGGTTGAATTGGAAGGAGAATTGGCAAAACTGGTCATGAAATCGATTACGCCCATGGATGGGAGGCCTTGGAATGGTAGCTTTCTTTCTGATGTGGAGCCTCTTTAACGGGCATTGTACTCGCATGACTCCCACTCCGTTCGGTCGAATAGGAAGGAAAACCCGATAGGACCAATCATGAAATCGATAGCACTCATCAATGGGAGGCCTTGGAATGGTAGCTTTCTTTCTGATGTGGAGCCTTTTAATCGGGCATGATACTCGCGGCACTCCCATACCGTTAGGTTGAATTGGAAGGAGAACTGGCAAAACTGGTCATGAAATCGATTACGCCCATGGATGGGAGGCCTTGGAACGGTAGCTTTCTTTCTGATGTGGAGCCTCTTTATCGGGCATGATACTCGCATGACTCCCACTCCATTCGGTCGAATAGGGAGGAAAACCCGATTAGACCAATCATAAAATCGATAGCACTCATCAATGGTAGGCCTTGGAATGGTAACTTTCTTTCTGATGTGGAGCCTCTCTATCGGGCATGATACTCGCGGCACTCCCATACCGTTCGGTTCAATTGGAAGGAGAACTGGCAAAACTGGTCATGAAATCGATTACGCCCATGGATGGGAGGCCTTGAAATGGTAGCTTTCTTTCTGATGTGGAGCCTCTTTATCGGGCATGATACTCGCGGCACTCCCACTCCGTTCCGTCGAATAGGGAGGAAAACCCGATAAGACCAATCATGAAATCGATAGCACTCATCAATGGTAGGCCTTGGAATGGTAACTTTCTTTCTGATGTGGAGCCTTTTAATCGGGCATGATACTCGCGGCACTCCCATACCGTTCGGTTGAATTGGAAGGAGAATTGGCAAAACTGGTCATGAAATCGGTTACGCCCCTGGATGGGAGGCCTTGGAATGGTAGCTTTCTTTCTGATGTGGAGCCTCTTTATCGGGCATTGTCATCGCATGACTCCCACTCCGCTCGGTCGAATAGGGAGGAAAACCCGATAAGACCAATCATGAAATCGATAGCACTCATCAATGGGAGGCCTTGGAATGGTAGCTTTCTTTCTGATGTGGAGCCTCTTTATCGCGCATGATACTCGCGGCACTCCCATACCGTTAGGTTGAATTGGAAGGAGAACTGGCAAAACTGGTCATGAAACCGATTACGCCCATGGATGGGAGGCCTTGGAATGGTAGTTTTCTTTCTGATGTAGAGCCTCTTTATCGGGCATTGTCATCGCATGACTCCCACTCCGTTCGGTCGAATAGGGAGGAAAACCCGATAAGACCAATCATGAAATCGATAGCACTCATCAATGGGAGGCCTTGGAATGGTAGCTTTCTTTCTGATGTGGAGCCTCTTTATCGCGCATGATACTCGCGGCACTCCGATACCGTTCGGTTGAATTGGAAGGAGAATTGGCAAAACTGGTCATGAAATCGATTACGCCCATGGAAGGGAGGCCTTGGAATGGTAGCTTTCTTTCTGATGTGGAGCCTCTTTATCGGGCATTGTACTCGCATGACTCCCACTCCATTCGGTCGAATAGGAAGGAAAACCCGATAAGACCGATCATGAAATCGATAGCACTCATCAATGGGAGGCCTTGGAATGGTAGCTTTCTTTCTGATGTGGAGCCTTTTAATCGGGCATGATACTCGCATGACTCCCACTCCTTTCGGTCGTATAGGGAGGAAAACCCGATAAGACCAATCATGAAATCGATAGCACTCATCAATGGGAGGCCTTGGAATGGTAGCTTTCTTTCTGATGTGGAGCCTTTTAATCGGGCATGATACTCGCGGCACTCCCATACCGTTCGGTTGAATTGGAAGGAGAATTGGCAAAACTGGTCATGAAATCGATTACGCCCATGGATGGGAGGCCTTGGAATGGTAGCTTTCTTTCTGATGTGGAGCCTCTTTAGCGGGCATTGTACTCGCATGACTCCCACTCCATTCGGTCGAATAGGAAGGAAAACCCGATAAGACCGATCATGAAATCGATAGCACTCATCAATGGGAGGCCTTGGAATGGTAGCTTTCTTTCTGATGTGGAGCCTTTTAATCGGGCATGATACTCGCGGCACTCCCATACCGTTAGGTTGAATTGGAAGGAGAACTGGCAAAACTGGTCATGAAATCGATTACGCCCATGGGTGGGAGGCCTTGGAATGGTGGCTTTCTTTTTGATGTGGAGCCTCTGTATCGGGCATGATACTCGCGGCACTTCTATACCGTTCGGTCGAATAGGGAGGAAAACTCGATAAGACCAAACATGAAATCGATAGCACTCATCAATGGGAGGCCTTGGAATGGTAGCTTTCTTTCTGATGTGGAGCCTCTTTAACGGGCATTGTACTCGCATGACTCCCACTCCATTCGGTCGAATAGGAAGGAAAACCCGATAAGACCGATCATGAAATCGATAGCACTCATCAATGGGAGGCCTTGGAATGGTAGCTTTCTTTCTGATGTGGAGCCTTTTAATCGGGCATGATACTCGCGGCACTCCCATACCGTTCGGTTGAATTGGAAGGAGAATTGGCAAAACTGGTCATGAAATCGATTACGCCCATGGATGGGAGGCCTTGGAATGGTAGCTTTCTTTCTGATGTGGAGCCTCTTTAACGGGCATTGTACTCGCATGACTCCCACTCCGTTCGGTCGAATAGGAAGGAAAACCCGATAGGACCAATCATGAAATCGATAGCACTCATCAATGGGAGGCCTTGGAATGGTAGCTTTCTTTCTGATGTGGAGCCTCTTTATCGCGCATGATACTCGCGGCACTCCCATACCGTTAGGTTGAATTGGAAGGAGAACTGGCAAAACTGGTCATGAAACCGATTACGCCCATGGATGGGAGGCCTTGGAATGGTAGTTTTCTTTCTGATGTAGAGCCTCTTTATCGGGCATTGTCATCGCATGACTCCCACTCCGTTCGGTAGAATAGGGAGGAACACCCGATAAGACCAATCATGAAATCGATAGCACTCATCAATGGGAGGCCTTGGAATGGTAGCTTTCTTTCTGACGTGGAGCCTCTTTATCGGGCATGGTACTCGCGGCACTCCCATACCGTTCGGTTGAATTGGAAGGAGAACTGGCAAAACTATTCATGAAATCGATTACGCCCATGGATGGGAGGCCTTGGAATGGTAGCTTTCTTTCTGATGTGGAGCCTCTTTATCGAACACTGTACTCGCATGACTCCCACTCCGTTCGGTCGAATAGGGAGGAAAACCCGATAAGACCAATCATGAAATCGATAGCACTCATCAATGGGAGGCCTTGGAATGGTAGCTTTCTTTCTGACGTGGAGCCTCTTTATCGGGCATGATACTCGCGGCACTCCCATACCGTTCGGTTGAATTGGAAGGAGAATTGGCAAAACTGGTCATGAAATCGATTACGCCCGTGGATGGGAGGCCTTGGAATGGTGGCTTCCTTTCTGATGTGGAGCCTCTCTATCGGGCATGATATTCGCGGCACTTCTATACCGTTCGGTTGAATTGGAAGGAGAACTGGCAAAACTGGTCATGAAATCGATTACGCCCATGGATGGGAGGCCTTGGAATGGTAGCTTTCTTTCTGATGTGGAGCCTTTTAATCGGGCATGATACTCGCGGCACTCCCATACGGTTCGGTTGAATTGGAAGGAGAATTGGCAAAACTGGTCATGAAATCGATTACGCCCATGGATGGGAGGCCTTGGAATGGTAGCTTTCTTTCTGATGTGGAGCCTCTTTATCGGGCATGATACTTGCATGACTCCCACTCCATTCGGTCGAATAGGGAGGAAAACCCGATTAGACCAATCATGAAATCGATAGCACTCATCAATGGGAGGCCTTGGAATGGTAGCTTTCTTTCTGATGTGGAGCCTTTTAATCGGGCATGATACTCGCATGACTCCCACTCCATTCGGTCGAATAGGAAGGAAAACCCGATAAGACCAATCATGAAATCGATAGCACTCATCAATGGGAGGCCTTGGAATGGTAGCTTTCTTTCTGATGTGGAGCCTTTTAATCGGGCATGATACTCGCGGCACTCCCATACCGTTAGGTTGAATTGGAAGGAGAACTGGCAAAACTGGTCATGAAATCGATTACGCCCATGGATGGGAGGCCTTGGAACGGTAGCTTTCTTTCTGATGTGGAGCCTCTTTATCGGGCATGATACTCGCATGACTCCCACTCCATTCGGTCGAATAGGGAGGAAAACCCGATTAGACCAATCATAAAATCGATAGCACTCATCAATGGTAGGCCTTGGAATGGTAACTTTCTTTCTGATGTGGAGCCTCTCTATCGGGCATGATACTCGCGGCACTCCCATACCGTTCGGTTCAATTGGAAGGAGAACTGGCAAAACTGGTCATGAAATCGATTACGCCCATGGATGGGAGGCCTTGAAATGGTAGCTTTCTTTCTGATGTGGAGCCTCTTTATCGGGCATGATACTCGCGGCACTCCCACTCCGTTCGGTCGAATAGGGAGGAAAACCCGATAAGACCAATCATGAAATCGATAGCACTCATCAATGGTAGGCCTTGGAATGGTAACTTTCTTTCTGATGTGGAGCCTTTTAATCGGGCATGATACTCGCGGCACTCCCATACCGTTCGGTTGAATTGGAAGGAGAATTGGCAAAACTGGTCATGAAATCGATTACGCCCCTGGATGGGAGGCCTTGGAATGGTAGCTTTCTTTCTGATGTGGAGCCTCTTTATCGGGCATTGTCATCGCATGACTCCCACTCCGCTCGGTCGAATAGGGAGGAAAACCCGATAAGACCAATCATGAAATCGATAGCACTCATCAATGGGAGGCCTTGGAATGGTAGCTTTCTTTCTGATGTGGAGCCTCTTTATCGCGCATGATACTCGCGGCACTCCCATACCGTTAGGTTGAATTGGAAGGAGAACTGGCAAAACTGGTCATGAAACCGATTACGCCCATGGATGGGAGGCCTTGGAATGGTAGTTTTCTTTCTGATGTAGAGCCTCTTTATCGGGCATTGTCATCGCATGACTCCCACTCCGTTCGGTCGAATAGGGAGGAAAACCCGATAAGACCAATCATGAAATCGATAGCACTCATCAATGGGAGGCCTTGGAATGGTAGCTTTCTTTCTGATGTGGAGCCTTTTAATCGGGCATGATACTCGCGGCACTCCCATACCGTTAGGTTGAATTGGAAGGAGAACTGGCAAAACTGGTCATGAAATCGATTACGCCCATGGGTGGGAGGCCTTGGAATGGTGGCTTTCTTTTTGATGTGGAGCCTCTGTATCGGGCATGATACTCGCGGCACTTCTATACCGTTCGGTCGAATAGGGAGGAAAACTCGATAAGACCAAACATGAAATCGATAGCACTCATCAATGGGAGGCCTTGGAATGGTAGCTTTCTTTCTGATGTGGAGCCTCTTTAACGGGCATTGTACTCGCATGACTCCCACTCCATTCGGTCGAATAGGAAGGAAAACCCGATAAGACCGATCATGAAATCGATAGCACTCATCAATGGGAGGCCTTGGAATGGTAGCTTTCTTTCTGATGTGGAGCCTTTTAATCGGGCATGATACTCGCGGCACTCCCATACCGTTCGGTTGAATTGGAAGGAGAATTGGCAAAACTGGTCATGAAATCGATTACGCCCATGGATGGGAGGCCTTGGAATGGTAGCTTTCTTTCTGATGTGGAGCCTCTTTAACGGGCATTGTACTCGCATGACTCCCACTCCGTTCGGTCGAATAGGAAGGAAAACCCGATAGGACCAATCATGAAATCGATAGCACTCATCAATGGGAGGCCTTGGAATGGTAGCTTTCTTTCTGATGTGGAGCCTCTTTATCGCGCATGATACTCGCGGCACTCCCATACCGTTAGGTTGAATTGGAAGGAGAACTGGCAAAACTGGTCATGAAACCGATTACGCCCATGGATGGGAGGCCTTGGAATGGTAGTTTTCTTTCTGATGTAGAGCCTCTTTATCGGGCATTGTCATCGCATGACTCCCACTCCGTTCGGTCGAATAGGGAGGAACACCCGATAAGACCAATCATGAAATCGATAGCACTCATCAATGGGAGGCCTTGGAATGGTAGCTTTCTTTCTGACGTGGAGCCTCTTTATCGGGCATGGTACTCGCGGCACTCCCATACCGTTCGGTTGAATTGGAAGGAGAACTGGCAAAACTATTCATGAAATCGATTACGCCCATGGATGGGAGGCCTTGGAATGGTAGCTTTCTTTCTGATGTGGAGCCTCTTTATCGAACACTGTACTCGCATGACTCCCACTCCGTTCGGTCGAATAGGGAGGAAAACCCGATAAGACCAATCATGAAATCGATAGCACTCATCAATGGGAGGCCTTGGAATGGTAGCTTTCTTTCTGACGTGGAGCCTCTTTATCGGGCATGATACTCGCGGCACTCCCATACCGTTCGGTTGAATTGGAAGGAGAATTGGCAAAACTGGTCATGAAATCGATTACGCCCGTGGATGGGAGGCCTTGGAATGGTGGCTTCCTTTCTGATGTGGAGCCTCTCTATCGGGCATGATATTCGCGGCACTTCTATACCGTTCGGTTGAATTGGAAGGAGAACTGGCAAAACTGGTCATGAAATCGATTACGCCCATGGATGGGAGGCCTTGGAATGGTAGCTTTCTTTCTGATGTGGAGCCTTTTAATCGGGCATGATACTCGCGGCACTCCCATACGGTTCGGTTGAATTGGAAGGAGAATTGGCAAAACTGGTCATGAAATCGATTACGCCCATGGATGGGAGGCCTTGGAATGGTAGCTTTCTTTCTGATGTGGAGCCTCTTTATCGGGCATGATACTTGCATGACTCCCACTCCATTCGGTCGAATAGGGAGGAAAACCCGATTAGACCAATCATGAAATCGATAGCACTCATCAATGGGAGGCCTTGGAATGGTAGCTTTCTTTCTGATGTGGAGCCTTTTAATCGGGCATGATACTCGCATGACTCCCACTCCATTCGGTCGAATAGGAAGGAAAACCCGATAAGACCAATCATGAAATCGATAGCACTCATCAATGGGAGGCCTTGGAATGGTAGCTTTCTTTCTGATGTGGAGCCTTTTAATCGGGCATGATACTCGCGGCACTCCCATACCGTTAGGTTGAATTGGAAGGAGAACTGGCAAAACTGGTCATGAAATCGATTACGCCCATGGATGGGAGGCCTTGGAACGGTAGCTTTCTTTCTGATGTGGAGCCTCTTTATCGGGCATGATACTCGCATGACTCCCACTCCATTCGGTCGAATAGGGAGGAAAACCCGATTAGACCAATCATAAAATCGATAGCACTCATCAATGGTAGGCCTTGGAATGGTAACTTTCTTTCTGATGTGGAGCCTCTCTATCGGGCATGATACTCGCGGCACTCCCATACCGTTCGGTTCAATTGGAAGGAGAACTGGCAAAACTGGTCATGAAATCGATTACGCCCATGGATGGGAGGCCTTGAAATGGTAGCTTTCTTTCTGATGTGGAGCCTCTTTATCGGGCATGATACTCGCGGCACTCCCACTCCGTTCGGTCGAATAGGGAGGAAAACCCGATAAGACCAATCATGAAATCGATAGCACTCATCAATGGTAGGCCTTGGAATGGTAACTTTCTTTCTGATGTGGAGCCTTTTAATCGGGCATGATACTCGCGGCACTCCCATACCGT
This sequence comes from Heligmosomoides polygyrus bakeri, assembly GCA_947359475.1. Lineage (NCBI taxonomy): Eukaryota > Metazoa > Nematoda > Chromadorea > Rhabditida > Heligmosomidae > Heligmosomoides > Heligmosomoides polygyrus. The sequence continues at coordinate 42,995,356 of OX375870.1, read as the reverse complement.
TCGGTTGAATTGGAAGGAGAATTGGCAAAACTGGTCATGAAATCGATTACGCCCCTGGATGGGAGGCCTTGGAATGGTAGCTTTCTTTCTGATGTGGAGCCTCTTTATCGGGCATTGTCATCGCATGACTCCCACTCCGCTCGGTCGAATAGGGAGGAAAACCCGATAAGACCAATCATGAAATCGATAGCACTCATCAATGGGAGGCCTTGGAATGGTAGCTTTCTTTCTGATGTGGAGCCTCTTTATCGCGCATGATACTCGCGGCACTCCCATACCGTTAGGTTGAATTGGAAGGAGAACTGGCAAAACTGGTCATGAAACCGATTACGCCCATGGATGGGAGGCCTTGGAATGGTAGTTTTCTTTCTGATGTAGAGCCTCTTTATCGGGCATTGTCATCGCATGACTCCCACTCCGTTCGGTCGAATAGGGAGGAAAACCCGATAAGACCAATCATGAAATCGATAGCACTCATCAATGGGAGGCCTTGGAATGGTAGCTTTCTTTCTGATGTGGAGCCTCTTTATCGCGCATGATACTCGCGGCACTCCCATACCGTTCGGTTGAATTGGAAGGAGATTTGGCAAAACTGGTCATGAAATCGATTACGCCCATGGAAGGGAGGCCTTGGAATGGTAGCTTTCTTTCTGATGTGGAGCCTCTTTATCGGGCATTGTACTCGCATGACTCCCACTCCATTCGGTCGAATAGGAAGGAAAACCCGATAAGACCAATCATGAAATCGATAGCACTCATCAATGGGAGGCCTTGGAATGGTAGCTTTCTTTCTGATGTGGAGCCTTTTAATCGGGCATGATACTCGCGGCACTCCCATACCGTTCGGTTGAATTGGAAGGAGAATTGGCAAAACTGGTCATGAAATCGATTACGCCCCTGGATGGGAGGCCTTGGAATGGTAGCTTTCTTTCTGATGTGGAGCCTCTTTAACGGGCATTGTACTCGCATGACTCCCACTCCATTCGGTCGAATAGGAAGGAAAACCCGATAAGACCGATCATGAAATCGATAGCACTCATCAATGGGAGGCCTTGGAATGGTAGCTTTCTTTCTGATGTGGAGCCTTTTAATCGGGCATGATACTCGCGGCACTCCCATACCGTTAGGTTGAATTGGAAGGAGAACTGGCAAAACTGGTCATGAAATCGATTACGCCCATGGATGGGAGGCCTTGGAACGGTAGCTTTCTTTCTGATGTGGAGCCTCTTTATCGGGCATGATACTCGCATGACTCCCACTCCATTCGGTCGAATAGGGAGGAAAACCCGATTAGACCAATCATAAAATCGATAGCACTCATCAATGGTAGGCCTTGGAATGGTAACTTTCTTTCTGATGTGGAGCCTCTCTATCGGCATGATACTCGCGGCACTCCCATACCGTTCGGTTCAATTGGAAGGAGAACTGGCAAAACTGGTCATGAAATCGATTACGCCCATGGATGGGAGGCCTTGAAATGGTAGCTTTCTTTCTGATGTGGAGCCTCTTTATCGGGCATGATACTCGCGGCACTCCCACTCCGTTCGGTCGAATAGGGAGGAAAACCCGATAAGACCAATCATGAAATCGATAGCACTCATCAATGGTAGGCCTTGGAATGGTAACTTTCTTTCTGATGTGGAGCCTTTTAATCGGGCATGATACTCGCGGCACTCCCATACCGTTCGGTTGAATTGGAAGGAGAATTGGCAAAACTGGTCATAAAATCGATTACGCCCCTGGATGGGAGGCCTTGGAATGGTAGCTTTCTTTCTGATGTGGAGCCTCTTTATCGGGCATTGTCATCGCATGACTCCCACTCCGCTCGGTCGAATAGGGAGGAAAACCCGATAAGACCAATCATGAAATCGATAGCACTCATCAATGGGAGGCCTTGGAATGGTAGCTTTCTTTCTGATGTGGAGCCTCTTTATCGCGCATGATACTCGCGGCACTCCCATACCGTTAGGTTGAATTGGAAGGAGAACTGGCAAAACTGGTCATGAAACCGATTACGCCCATGGATGGGAGGCCTTGGAATGGTAGTTTTCTTTCTGATGTAGAGCCTCTTTATCGGGCATTGTCATCGCATGACTCCCACTCCGTTCGGTCGAATAGGGAGGAAAACCCGATAAGACCAATCATGAAATCGATAGCACTCATCAATGGGAGGCCTTGGAATGGTAGCTTTCTTTCTGATGTGGAGCCTCTCTATCGGGCATGATACTCGCGGCACTCCCATACCGTTCGGTTCAATTGGAAGGAGAACTGGCAAAACTGGTCATGAAATCGATTACGCCCATGGATGGGAGGCCTTGAAATGGTAGCTTTCTTTCTGATGTGGAGCCTCTTTATCGGGCATGATACTCGCGGCACTCCCACTCCGTTCGGTCGAATAGGGAGGAAAACCCGATAGGACCAATCATGAAATCGATAGCACTCATCAATGGTAGGCCTTGGAATGGTAACTTTCTTTCTGATGTGGAGCCTTTTAATCGGGCATGATACTCGCGGCACTCCCATACCGTTCGGTTGAATTGGAAGGAGAATTGGCAAAACTGGTCATGAAATCGATTACGCCCCTGGATGGGAGGCCTTGGAATGGTAGCTTTCTTTCTGATGTGGAGCCTCTTTATCGGGCATTGTCATCGCATGTCTCCCACTCCGCTCGGTCGAATAGGGAGGAAAACCCGATAAGACCAATCATGAAATCGATAGCACTCATCAATGGGAGGCCTTGGAATGGTAGCTTTCTTTCTGATGTGGAGCCTCTTTATCGCGCATGATACTCGCGGCACTCCCATACCGTTAGGTTGAATTGGAAGGAGAACTGGCAAAACTGGTCATGAAATCGATTACGCCCATGGATGGGAGGCCTTGGAACGGTAGCTTTCTTTCTGATGTGGAGCCTCTTTATCGGGCATGATACTCGCATGACTCCCACTCCATTCGGTCGAATAGGGAGGAAAACCCGATTAGACCAATCATAAAATCGATAGCACTCATCAATGGTAGGCCTTGGAATGGTAACTTTCTTTCTGATGTGGAGCCTCTCTATCGGGCATGATACTCGCGGCACTCCCATACCGTTCGGTTCAATTGGAAGGAGAACTGGCAAAACTGGTCATGAAATCGATTACGCCCATGGATGGGAGGCCTTGAAATGGTAGCTTTCTTTCTGATGTGGAGCCTCTTTATCGGGCATGATACTCGCGGCACTCCCACTCCGTTCGGTCGAATAGGGAGGAAAACCCGATAAGACCAATCATGAAATCGATAGCACTCATCAATGGTAGGCCTTGGAATGGTAACTTTCTTTCTGATGTGGAGCCTTTTAATCGGGCATGATACTCGCGGCACTCCCATACCGTTCGGTTGAATTGGAAGGAGAATTGGCAAAACTGGTCATAAAATCGATTACGCCCCTGGATGGGAGGCCTTGGAATGGTAGCTTTCTTTCTGATGTGGAGCCTCTTTATCGGGCATTGTCATCGCATGACTCCCACTCCGCTCGGTCGAATAGGGAGGAAAACCCGATAAGACCAATCATGAAATCGATAGCACTCATCAATGGGAGGCCTTGGAATGGTAGCTTTCTTTCTGATGTGGAGCCTCTTTATCGCGCATGATACTCGCGGCACTCCCATACCGTTAGGTTGAATTGGAAGGAGAACTGGCAAAACTGGTCATGAAACCGATTACGCCCATGGATGGGAGGCCTTGGAATGGTAGTTTTCTTTCTGATGTAGAGCCTCTTTATCGGGCATTGTCATCGCATGACTCCCACTCCGTTCGGTCGAATAGGGAGGAAAACCCGATAAGACCAATCATGAAATCGATAGCACTCATCAATGGGAGGCCTTGGAATGGTAGCTTTCTTTCTGATGTGGAGCCTCTCTATCGGGCATGATACTCGCGGCACTCCCATACCGTTCGGTTCAATTGGAAGGAGAACTGGCAAAACTGGTCATGAAATCGATTACGCCCATGGATGGGAGGCCTTGAAATGGTAGCTTTCTTTCTGATGTGGAGCCTCTTTATCGGGCATGATACTCGCGGCACTCCCACTCCGTTCGGTCGAATAGGGAGGAAAACCCGATAGGACCAATCATGAAATCGATAGCACTCATCAATGGTAGGCCTTGGAATGGTAACTTTCTTTCTGATGTGGAGCCTTTTAATCGGGCATGATACTCGCGGCACTCCCATACCGTTCGGTTGAATTGGAAGGAGAATTGGCAAAACTGGTCATGAAATAGATTACGCCCCTGGATGGGAGGCCTTGGAATGGTAGCTTTCTTTCTGATGTGGAGCCTCTTTATCGGGCATTGTCATCGCATGTCTCCCACTCCGCTCGGTCGAATAGGGAGGAAAACCCGATAAGACCAATCATGAAATCGATAGCACTCATCAATGGGAGGCCTTGGAATGGTAGCTTTCTTTCTGATGTGGAGCCTCTTTATCGCGCATGATACTCGCGGCACTCCCATACCGTTCGGTTCAATTGGAAGGAGAACTGGCAAAACTGGTCATGAAATCGATTACGCCCATGGATGGGAGGCCTTGAAATGGTAGCTTTCTTTCTGATGTGGAGCCTCTTTATCGGGCATGATACTCGCATGACTCCCACTCCATTCGGTCGAATAGGGAGGAAAACCCGATTAGACCAATCATAAAATCGATAGCACTCATCAATGGTAGGCCTTGGAATGGTAACTTTCTTTCTGATGTGGAGCCTCTCTATCGGGCATGATACTCGCGGCACTCCCATACCGTTCGGTTCAATTGGAAGGAGAACTGGCAAAACTGGTCATGAAATCGATTACGCCCATGGATGGGAGGCCTTGAAATGGTAGCTTTCTTTCTGATGTGGAGCCTCTTTATCGGGCATGATACTCGCGGCACTCCCACTCCGTTCGGTCGAATAGGGAGGAAAACCCGATAAGACCAATCATGAAATCGATAGCACTCATCAATGGTAGGCCTTGGAATGGTAACTTTCTTTCTGATGTGGAGCCTTTTAATCGGGCATGATACTCGCGGCACTCCCATACCGTTCGGTTGAATTGGAAGGAGAATTGGCAAAACTGGTCATAAAATCGATTACGCCCCTGGATGGGAGGCCTTGGAATGGTAGCTTTCTTTCTGATGTGGAGCCTCTTTATCGGGCATTGTCATCGCATGACTCCCACTCCGCTCGGTCGAATAGGGAGGAAAACCCGATAAGACCAATCATGAAATCGATAGCACTCATCAATGGGAGGCCTTGGAATGGTAGCTTTCTTTCTGATGTGGAGCCTCTTTATCGCGCATGATACTCGCGGCACTCCCATACCGTTAGGTTGAATTGGAAGGAGAACTGGCAAAACTGGTCATGAAACCGATTACGCCCATGGATGGGAGGCCTTGGAATGGTAGTTTTCTTTCTGATGTAGAGCCTCTTTATCGGGCATTGTCATCGCATGACTCCCACTCCGTTCGGTCGAATAGGGAGGAAAACCCGATAAGACCAATCATGAAATCGATAGCACTCATCAATGGGAGGCCTTGGAATGGTAGCTTTCTTTCTGATGTGGAGCCTCTCTATCGGGCATGATACTCGCGGCACTCCCATACCGTTCGGTTCAATTGGAAGGAGAACTGGCAAAACTGGTCATGAAATCGATTACGCCCATGGATGGGAGGCCTTGAAATGGTAGCTTTCTTTCTGATGTGGAGCCTCTTTATCGGGCATGATACTCGCGGCACTCCCACTCCGTTCGGTCGAATAGGGAGGAAAACCCGATAGGACCAATCATGAAATCGATAGCACTCATCAATGGTAGGCCTTGGAATGGTAACTTTCTTTCTGATGTGGAGCCTTTTAATCGGGCATGATACTCGCGGCACTCCCATACCGTTCGGTTGAATTGGAAGGAGAATTGGCAAAACTGGTCATGAAATAGATTACGCCCCTGGATGGGAGGCCTTGGAATGGTAGCTTTCTTTCTGATGTGGAGCCTCTTTATCGGGCATTGTCATCGCATGTCTCCCACTCCGCTCGGTCGAATAGGGAGGAAAACCCGATAAGACCAATCATGAAATCGATAGCACTCATCAATGGGAGGCCTTGGAATGGTAGCTTTCTTTCTGATGTGGAGCCTCTTTATCGCGCATGATACTCGCGGCACTCCCATACCGTTAGGTTGAATTGGAAGGAGAACTGGCAAAACTGGTCATGAAACCGATTACGCCCATGGATGGGAGGCCTTGGAATGGTAGTTTTCTTTCTGATGTAGAGCCTCTTTATCGGGCATTGTCATCGCATGACTCCCACTCCGTTCGGTCGAATAGGGAGGAAAACCCGATAAGACCAATCATGAAATCGATAGCACTCATCAATGGGAGGCCTTGGAATGGTAGCTTTCTTTCTGATGTGGAGCCTCTTTATCGCGCATGATACTCGCGGCACTCCCATACCGTTCGGTTGAATTGGAAGGAGAATTGGCAAAACTGGTCATGAAATCGATTACGCCCATGGAAGGGAGGCCTTGGAATGGTAGCTTTCTTTCTGATGTGGAGCCTCTTTATCGGGCATTGTACTCGCATGACTCCCACTCCATTCGGTCGAATAGGAAGGAAAACCCGATAAGACCGATCATGAAATCGATAGCACTCATCAATGGGAGGCCTTGGAATGGTAGCTTTCTTTCTGATGTGGAGCCTTTTAATCGGGCATGATACTCGCATGACTCCCACTCCTTTCGGTCGTATAGGGAGGAAAACCCGATAAGACCAATCATGAAATCGATAGCACTCATCAATGGGAGGCCTTGGAATGGTAGCTTTCTTTCTGATGTGGAGCCTTTTAATCGGGCATGATACTCGCGGCACTCCCATACCGTTCGGTTGAATTGGAAGGAGAATTGGCAAAACTGGTCATGAAATCGATTACGCCCATGGATGGGAGGCCTTGGAATGGTAGCTTTCTTTCTGATGTGGAGCCTCTTTAACGGGCATTGTACTCGCATGACTCCCACTCCATTCGGTCGAATAGGAAGGAAAACCCGATAAGACCGATCATGAAATCGATAGCACTCATCAATGGGAGGCCTTGGAATGGTAGCTTTCTTTCTGATGTGGAGCCTTTTAATCGGGCATGATACTCGCGGCACTCCCATACCGTTAGGTTGAATTGGAAGGAGAACTGGCAAAACTGGTCATGAAATCGATTACGCCCATGGGTGGGAGGCCTTGGAATGGTGGCTTTCTTTTTGATGTGGAGCCTCTGTATCGGGCATGATACTCGCGGCACTTCTATACCGTTCGGTCGAATAGGGAGGAAAACTCGATAAGACCAAACATGAAATCGATAGCACTCCTCAATGGTAGGCCTTGGAATGGTAACTTTCTTTCTGATGTGGAGCCTCTCTATCGGGCATGATACTCGCGGCACTCCCATACCGTTCGGTTCAATTGGAAGGAGAACTGGCAAAACTGGTCATGAAATCGATTACGCCCATGGATGGGAGGCCTTGGAACGGTAGCTTTCTTTCTGATGTGGAGCCTCTTTATCGGGCATGATACTCGCATGACTCCCACTCCATTCGGTCGAATAGGGAGGAAAACCCGATTAGACCAATCATAAAATCGATAGCACTCATCAATGGGAGGCCTTGGAATGGTAGCTTTCTTTCTGATGTGGAGCCTCTTTATCGCGCATGATACTCGCGGCACTCCCATACCGTTAGGTTGAATTGGAAGGAGAACTGGCAAAACTGGTCATGAAACCGATTACGCCCATGGATGGGAGGCCTTGGAATGGTAGTTTTCTTTCTGATGTAGAGCCTCTTTATCGGGCATTGTCATCGCATGACTCCCACTCCGTTCGGTCGAATAGGGAGGAAAACCCGATAAGACCAATCATGAAATCGATAGCACTCATCAATGGGAGGCCTTGGAATGGTAGCTTTCTTTCTGATGTGGAGCCTCTCTATCGGGCATGATACTCGCGGCACTCCCATACCGTTCGGTTCAATTGGAAGGAGAACTGGCAAAACTGGTCATGAAATCGATTACGCCCATGGATGGGAGGCCTTGAAATGGTAGCTTTCATCCTGATGTGGAGCCTCTTTATCGGGCATGATACTCGCGGCACTCCCACTCCGTTCGGTCGAATAGGGAGGAAAACTCGATAAGACCAATCATGAAATCGATAGCACTCATCAATGGTAGGCCTTGGAATGGTAACTTTCTTTCTGATGTGGAGCCTTTTAATCGGGCATGATACTCGCGGCACTCCCATCCCGTTCGGTTGAATTGGAAGGAGAATTGGCAAAACTGGTCATGAAATCGATTACGCCCCTGGATGGGAGGCCTTGGAATGGTAGCTTTCTTTCTGATGTGGAGCCTCTTTATCGGGCATTGTCATCGCATGACTCCCACTCCGCTCGGTCGAATAGGGAGGAAAACCCGATAAGACCAATCATGAAATCGATAGCACTCATCAATGGGAGGCCTTGGAATGGTAGCTTTCTTTCTGATGTGGAGCCTCTTTATCGCGCATGATACTCGCGGCACTCCCATACCGTTAGGTTGAATTGGAAGGAGAACTGGCAAAACTGGTCATGAAACCGATTACGCCCATGGATGGGAGGCCTTGGAATGGTAGTTTTCTTTCTGATGTAGAGCCTCTTTATCGGGCATTGTCATCGCATGACTCCCACTCCGTTCGGTCGAATAGGGAGGAAAACCCGATAAGACCAATCATGAAATCGATAGCACTCATCAATGGGAGGCCTTGGAATGGTAGCTTTCTTTCTGATGTGGAGCCTCTTTATCGCGCATGATACTCGCGGCACTCCCATACCGTTCGGTTGAATTGGAAGGAGAATTGGCAAAACTGGTCATGAAATCGATTACGCCCATGGAAGGGAGGCCTTGGAATGGTAGCTTTCTTTCTGATGTGGAGCCTCTTTATCGGGCATTGTACTCGCATGACTCCCACTCCATTCGGTCGAATAGGAAGGAAAACCCGATAAGACCGATCATGAAATCGATAGCACTCATCAATGGGAGGCCTTGGAATGGTAGCTTTCTTTCTGATGTGGAGCCTTTTAATCGGGCATGATACTCGCATGACTCCCACTCCTTTCGGTCGTATAGGGAGGAAAACCCGATAAGACCAATCATGAAATCGATAGCACTCATCAATGGGAGGCCTTGGAATGGTAGCTTTCTTTCTGATGTGGAGCCTTTTAATCGGGCATGATACTCGCGGCACTCCCATACCGTTCGGTTGAATTGGAAGGAGAATTGGCAAAACTGGTCATGAAATCGATTACGCCCATGGATGGGAGGCCTTGGAATGGTAGCTTTCTTTCTGATGTGGAGCCTCTTTAACGGGCATTGTACTCGCATGACTCCCACTCCATTCGGTCGAATAGGAAGGAAAACCCGATAAGACCGATCATGAAATCGATAGCACTCATCAATGGGAGGCCTTGGAATGGTAGCTTTCTTTCTGATGTGGAGCCTTTTAATCGGGCATGATACTCGCGGCACTCCCATACCGTTAGGTTGAATTGGAAGGAGAACTGGCAAAACTGGTCATGAAATCGATTACGCCCATGGGTGGGAGGCCTTGGAATGGTGGCTTTCTTTTTGATGTGGAGCCTCTGTATCGGGCATGATACTCGCGGCACTTCTATACCGTTCGGTCGAATAGGGAGGAAAACTCGATAAGACCAAACATGAAATCGATAGCACTCATCAATGGTAGGCCTTGGAATGGTAACTTTCTTTCTGATGTGGAGCCTCTCTATCGGGCATGATACTCGCGGCACTCCCATACCGTTCGGTTCAATTGGAAGGAGAACTGGCAAAACTGGTCATGAAATCGATTACGCCCATGGATGGGAGGCCTTGGAACGGTAGCTTTCTTTCTGATGTGGAGCCTCTTTATCGGGCATGATACTCGCATGACTCCCACTCCATTCGGTCGAATAGGGAGGAAAACCCGATTAGACCAATCATAAAATCGATAGCACTCATCAATGGTAGGCCTTGGAATGGTAACTTTCTTTCTGATGTGGAGCCTCTCTATCGGGCATGATACTCGCGGCACTCCCATACCGTTCGGTTCAATTGGAAGGAGAACTGGCAAAACTGGTCATGAAATCGATTACGCCCATGGATGGGAGGCCTTGAAATGGTAGCTTTCTTTCTGATGTGGAGCCTCTTTATCGGGCATGATACTCGCGGCACTCCCACTCCGTTCGGTCGAATAGGGAGGAAAACCCGATAAGACCAATCATGAAATCGATAGCACTCATCAATGGTAGGCCTTGGAATGGTAACTTTCTTTCTGATGTGGAGCCTTTTAATCGGGCATGATACTCGCGGCACTCCCATACCGTTCGGTTGAATTGGAAGGAGAATTGGCAAAACTGGTCATGAAATCGATTACGCCCCTGGATGGGAGGCCTTGGAATGGTAGCTTTCTTTCTGATGTGGAGCCTCTTTATCGGGCATTGTCATCGCATGACTCCCACTCCGCTCGGTCGAATAGGGAGGAAAACCCGATAAGACCAATCATGAAATCGATAGCACTCATCAATGGGAGGCCTTGGAATGGTAGCTTTCTTTCTGATGTGGAGCCTCTTTATCGCGCATGATACTCGCGGCACTCCCATACCGTTAGGTTGAATTGGAAGGAGAACTGGCAAAACTGGTCATGAAACCGATTACGCCCATGGATGGGAGGCCTTGGAATGGTAGTTTTCTTTCTGATGTAGAGCCTCTTTATCGGGCATTGTCATCGCATGACTCCCACTCCGTTCGGTCGAATAGGGAGGAAAACCCGATAAGACCAATCATGAAATCGATAGCACTCATCAATGGGAGGCCTTGGAATGGTAGCTTTCTTTCTGATGTGGAGCCTCTTTATCGCGCATGATACTCGCGGCACTCCCATACCGTTCGGTTGAATTGGAAGGAGAATTGGCAAAACTGGTCATGAAATCGATTACGCCCATGGATGGGAGGCCTTGGAATGGTAGCTTTCTTTCTGATGTGGAGCCTCTTTAACGGGCATTGTCATCGCATGACTCCCACTCCGTTCGGTCGAATAGGGAGGAAAACCCGATTAGACCAATCATAAAATCGATAGCACTCATCAATGGGAGGCCTTGGAATGGTAGCTTTCTTTCTGATGTGGAGCCTCTTTATCGCGCATGATACTCGCGGCACTCCCATACCGTTAGGTTGAATTGGAAGGAGAACTGGCAAAACTGGTCATGAAACCGATTACGCCCATGGATGGGAGGCCTTGGAATGGTAGTTTTCTTTCTGATGTAGAGCCTCTTTATCGGGCATTGTCATCGCATGACTCCCACTCCGTTCGGTCGAATAGGGAGGAAAACCCGATAAGACCAATCATGAAATCGATAGCACTCATCAATGGGAGGCCTTGGAATGGTAGCTTTCTTTCTGATGTGGAGCCTCTCTATCGGGCATGATACTCGCGGCACTCCCATACCGTTCGGTTCAATTGGAAGGAGAACTGGCAAAACTGGTCATGAAATCGATTACGCCCATGGATGGGAGGCCTTGAAATGGTAGCTTTCATCCTGATGTGGAGCCTCTTTATCGGGCATGATACTCGCGGCACTCCCACTCCGTTCGGTCGAATAGGGAGGAAAACCCGATAAGACCAATCATGAAATCGATAGCACTCATCAATGGTAGGCCTTGGAATGGTAACTTTCTTTCTGATGTGGAGCCTTTTAATCGGGCATGATACTCGCGGCACTCCCATACCGTTCGGTTGAATTGGAAGGAGAATTGGCAAAACTGGTCATGAAATCGATTACGCCCCTGGATGGGAGGCCTTGGAATGGTAGCTTTCTTTCTGATGTGGAGCCTCTTTATCGGGCATTGTCATCGCATGACTCCCACTCCGCTCGGTCGAATAGGGAGGAAAACCCGATAAGACCAATCATGAAATCGATAGCACTCATCAATGGGAGGCCTTGGAATGGTAGCTTTCTTTCTGATGTGGAGCCTCTTTATCGCGCATGATACTCGCGGCACTCCCATACCGTTAGGTTGAATTGGAAGGAGAACTGGCAAAACTGGTCATGAAACCGATTACGCCCATGGATGGGAGGCCTTGGAATGGTAGTTTTCTTTCTGATGTAGAGCCTCTTTATCGGGCATTGTCATCGCATGACTCCCACTCCGTTCGGTCGAATAGGGAGGAAAACCCGATAAGACCAATCATGAAATCGATAGCACTCATCAATGGGAGGCCTTGGAATGGTAGCTTTCTTTCTGATGTGGAGCCTCTTTATCGCGCATGATACTCGCGGCACTCCCATACCGTTCGGTTGAATTGGAAGGAGAATTGGCAAAACTGGTCATGAAATCGATTACGCCCATGGAAGGGAGGCCTTGGAATGGTAGCTTTCTTTCTGATGTGGAGCCTCTTTATCGGGCATTGTACTCGCATGACTCCCACTCCATTCGGTCGAATAGGAAGGAAAACCCGATAAGACCGATCATGAAATCGATAGCACTCATCAATGGGAGGCCTTGGAATGGTAGCTTTCTTTCTGATGTGGAGCCTTTTAATCGGGCATGATACTCGCATGACTCCCACTCCTTTCGGTCGTATAGGGAGGAAAACCCGATAAGACCAATCATGAAATCGATAGCACTCATCAATGGGAGGCCTAGGAATGGTAGCTTTCTTTCTGATGTGGAGCCTTTTAATCGGGCATGATACTCGCGGCACTCCCATACCGTTCGGTTGAATTGGAAGGAGAATTGGCAAAACTGGTCATGAAATCGATTACGCCCATGGATGGGAGGCCTTGGAATGGTAGCTTTCTTTCTGATGTGGAGCCTCTTTAACGGGCATTGTACTCGCATGACTCCCACTCCATTCGGTCGAATAGGAAGGAAAACCCGATAAGACCGATCATGAAATCGATAGCACTCATCAATGGGAGGCCTTGGAATGGTAGCTTTCTTTCTGATGTGGAGCCTTTTAATCGGGCATGATACTCGCGGCACTCCCATACCGTTAGGTTGAATTGGAAGGAGAACTGGCAAAACTGGTCATGAAATCGATTACGCCCATGGGTGGGAGGCCTTGGAATGGTGGCTTTCTTTTTGATGTGGAGCCTCTGTATCGGGCATGATACTCGCGGCACTTCTATACCGTTCGGTCGAATAGGGAGGAAAACTCGATAAGACCAAACATGAAATCGATAGCACTCATCAATGGTAGGCCTTGGAATGGTAACTTTCTTTCTGATGTGGAGCCTCTCTATCGGGCATGATACTCGCGGCACTCCCATACCGTTCGGTTCAATTGGAAGGAGAACTGGCAAAACTGGTCATGAAATCGATTACGCCCATGGATGGGAGGCCTTGGAACGGTAGCTTTCTTTCTGATGTGGAGCCTCTTTATCGGGCATGATACTCGCATGACTCCCACTCCATTCGGTCGAATAGGGAGGAAAACCCGATTAGACCAATCATAAAATCGATAGCACTCATCAATGGTAGGCCTTGGAATGGTAACTTTCTTTCTGATGTGGAGCCTCTCTATCGGGCATGATACTCGCGGCACTCCCATACCGTTCGGTTCAATTGGAAGGAGAACTGGCAAAACTGGTCATGAAATCGATTACGCCCATGGATGGGAGGCCTTGAAATGGTAGCTTTCTTTCTGATGTGGAGCCTCTTTATCGGGCATGATACTCGCGGCACTCCCACTCCGTTCGGTCGAATAGGGAGGAAAACCCGATAAGACCAATCATGAAATCGATAGCACTCATCAATGGTAGGCCTTGGAATGGTAACTTTCTTTCTGATGTGGAGCCTTTTAATCGGGCATGATACTCGCGGCACTCCCATACCGTTCGGTTGAATTGGAAGGAGAATTGGCAAAACTGGTCATGAAATCGATTACGCCCCTGGATGGGAGGCCTTGGAATGGTAGCTTTCTTTCTGATGTGGAGCCTCTTTATCGGGCATTGTCATCGCATGACTCCCACTCCGCTCGGTCGAATAGGGAGGAAAACCCGATAAGACCAATCATGAAATCGATAGCACTCATCAATGGGAGGCCTTGGAATGGTAGCTTTCTTTCTGATGTGGAGCCTCTTTATCGCGCATGATACTCGCGGCACTCCCATACCGTTAGGTTGAATTGGAAGGAGAACTGGCAAAACTGGTCATGAAACCGATTACGCCCATGGATGGGAGGCCTTGGAATGGTAGTTTTCTTTCTGATGTAGAGCCTCTTTATCGGGCATTGTCATCGCATGACTCCCACTCCGTTCGGTCGAATAGGGAGGAAAACCCGATAAGACCAATCATGAAATCGATAGCACTCATCAATGGGAGGCCTTGGAATGGTAGCTTTCATTCTGATGTGGAGCCTCTTTATCGCGCATGATACTCGCGGCACTCCCATACCGTTCGGTTGAATTGGAAGGAGAATTGGCAAAACTGGTCATGAAATCGATTACGCCCATGGATGGGAGGCCTTGGAATGGTAGCTTTCTTTCTGATGTGGAGCCTCTTTAACGGGCATTGTACTCGCATGACTCCCACTCCATTCGGTCGAATAGGAAGGAAAACCCGATAAGACCGATCATGAAATCGATAGCACTCATCAATGGGAGGCCTTGGAATGGTAGCTTTCTTTCTGATGTGGAGCCTTTTAATCGGGCATGATACTCGCGGCACTCCCATACCGTTAGGTTGAATTGGAAGGAGAACTGGCAAAACTGGTCATGAAATCGATTACGCCCATGGGTGGGAGGCCTTGGAATGGTGGCTTTCTTTCTGATGTGGAGCCTCTCTATCGGGCATGATATTCGCGGCACTTCTATACCGTTCGGTTGAATTGGAAGGAGAACTGGCAAAACTGGTCATGAAATCGATTACGCCCATGGATGGGAGGCCTTGGAATGGTAGCTTTCTTTCTGATGTGGAGCCTTTTAATCGGGCATGATACTCGCGGCACTCCCATACGGTTCGGTTGAATTGGAAGGAGAATTGGCAAAACTGGTCATGAAATCGATTACGCCCATGGATGGGAGGCCTTGGAATGGTAGCTTTCTTTCTGATGTGGAGCCTCTTTATCGGGCATGATACTCGCATGACTCCCACTCCATTCGGTCGAATAGGGAGGAAAACCCGATTAGACCAATCATGAAATCGATAGCACTCATCAATGGGAGGCCTTGGAATGGTAGCTTTCTTTCTGATGTGGAGCCTTTTAATCGGGCATGATACTCGCATGACTCCCACTCCATTCGGTCGAATAGGAAGGAAAACCCGATAAGACCAATCATGAAATCGATAGCACTCATCAATGGGAGGCCTTGGAATGGTAGCTTTCTTTCTGATGTGGAGCCTTTTAATCGGGCATGATACTCGCATGACTCCCACTCCATTCGGTCGAATAGGAAGGAAAACCCGATAAGACCAATCATGAAATCGATAGCACTCATCAATGGGAGGCCTTGGAATGGTAGCTTTCTTTCTGATGTGGAGCCTTTTAATCGGGCATGATACTCGCGGCACTCCCATACCGTTAGGTTGAATTGGAAGGAGAACTGGCAAAACTGGTCATGAAATCGATTACGCCCATGGGTGGGAGGCCTTGGAATGGTGGCTTTCTTTCTGATGTGGAGCCTCTCTATCGGGCATGATATTCGCGGCACTTCTATACCGTTCGGTTGAATTGGAAGGAGAACTGGCAAAACTGGTCATGAAATCGATTACGCCCATGGATGGGAGGCCTTGGAATGGTAGCTTTCTTTCTGATGTGGAGCCTTTTAATCGGGCATGATACTCGCGGCACTCCCATACGGTTCGGTTGAATTGGAAGGAGAATTGGCAAAACTGGTCATGAAATCGATTACGCCCATGGATGGGAGGCCTTGGAATGGTAGCTTTCTTTCTGATGTGGAGCCTCTTTATCGGGCATGATACTCGCATGACTCCCACTCCATTCGGTCGAATAGGGAGGAAAACCCGATTAGACCAATCATGAAATCGATAGCACTCATCAATGGGAGGCCTTGGAATGGTAGCTTTCTTTCTGATGTGGAGCCTTTTAATCGGGCATGATACTCGCATGACTCCCACTCCATTCGGTCGAATAGGAAGGAAAACCCGATAAGACCAATCATGAAATCGATAGCACTCATCAATGGGAGGCCTTGGAATGGTAGCTTTCTTTCTGATGTGGAGCCTTTTAATCGGGCATGATACTCGCATGACTCCCACTCCATTCGGTCGAATAGGAAGGAAAACCCGATAAGACCAATCATGAAATCGATAGCACTCATCAATGGGAGGCCTTGGAATGGTAGCTTCCTTTCTGATGTGGAGCCTTTTAATCGGGCATGATACTCGCGGCACTCCCATACCGTTCGGTTGAATTGGAAGGAGAATTGGCAAAACTGGTCATGAAATCGATTACGCCCCTGGATGGGAGGCCTTGGAATGGTAGCTTTCTTTCTGATGTGGAGCCTCTTTAACGGGCATTGTACTCGCATGACTCCCACTCCATTCGGTCGAATAGGAAGGAAAACCCGATAAGACCGATCATGAAATCGATAGCACTCATCAATGGGAGGCCTTGGAATGGTAGCTTTCTTTCTGATGTGGAGCCTTTTAATCGGGCATGATACTCGCGGCACTCCCATACCGTTAGGTTGAATTGGAAGGAGAACTGGCAAAACTGGTCATGAAATCGATTACGCCCATGGATGGGAGGCCTTGGAACGGTAGCTTTCTTTCTGATGTGGAGCCTCTTTATCGGGCATGATACTCGCATGACTCCCACTCCATTCGGTCGAATAGGGAGGAAAACCCGATTAGACCAATCATAAAATCGATAGCACTCATCAATGGTAGGCCTTGGAATGGTAACTTTCTTTCTGATGTGGAGCCTCTCTATCGGGCATGATACTCGCGGCACTCCCATACCGTTCGGTTCAATTGGAAGGAGAACTGGCAAAACTGGTCATGAAATCGATTACGCCCATGGATGGGAGGCCTTGAAATGGTAGCTTTCTTTCTGATGTGGAGCCTCTTTATCGGGCATGATACTCGCGGCACTCCCACTCCGTTCGGTCGAATAGGGAGGAGAATTGGCAAAACTGGTCATGAAATCGATTACGCCCCTGGATGGGAGGCCTTGGAATGGTAGCTTTCTTTCTGATGTGGAGCCTCTTTATCGGGCATTGTCATCGCATGACTCCCACTCCGTTCGGTCGAATAGGGAGGAAAACCCGATAAGACCAATCATGAAATCGATAGCACTCATCAATGGGAGGCCTTGGAATGGTAGCTTTCTTTCTGATGTGGAGCCTCTTTATCGCGCATGATACTCGCGGCACTCCCATACCGTTCGGTTGAATTGGAAGGAGAACTGGCAAAACTGGTCATGAAACCGATTACGCCCATGGATGGGAGGCCTTGGAATGGTAGTTTTCTTTCTGATGTAGAGCCTCTTTATCGGGCATTGTCATCGCATGACTCCCACTCCGTTCGGTCGAATAGGGAGGAAAACCCGATAAGACCAATCATGAAATCGATAGCACTCATCAATGGGAGGCCTTGGAATGGTAGCTTTCTTTCTGATGTGGAGCCTCTTTATCGCGCATGATACTCGCGGCACTCCCATACCGTTCGGTTGAATTGGAAGGAGAATTGGCAAAACTGGTCATGAAATCGATTACGCCCATGGAAGGGAGGCCTTGGAATGGTAGCTTTCTTTCTGATGTGGAGCCTCTTTATCGGGCATTGTACTCGCATGACTCCCACTCCATTCGGTCGAATAGGAAGGAAAACCCGATAAGACCGATCATGAAATCGATAGCACTCATCAATGGGAGGCCTTGGAATGGTAGCTTTCTTTCTGATGTGGAGCCTTTTAATCGGGCATGATACTCGCGGCACTCCCATACCGTTAGGTTGAATTGGAAGGAGAACTGGCAAAACTGGTCATGAAATCGATTACGCCCATGGGTGGGAGGCCTTGGAATGGTGGCTTTCTTTTTGATGTGGAGCCTCTGTATCGGGCATGATACTCGCGGCACTTCTATACCGTTCGGTCGAATAGGGAGGAAAACTCGATAAGACCAAACATGAAATCGATAGCACTCATCAATGGGAGGCCTTGGAATGGTAGCTTTCTTTCTGATGTGGAGCCTCTTTATCGGGCATTGTACTCGCATGACTCCCACTCCGTTCGGTCGAATAGGAAGGAAAACCCGATAGGACCAATCATGAAATCGATAGCACTCATCAATGGGAGGCCTTGGAATGGTAGCTTTCTTTCTGATGTGGAGCCTCTTTATCGGGCATGATACTCGCATGACTCCCACTCCATTCGGTCGAATAGGGAGGAAAACCCGATTAGACCAATCATGAAATCGATAGCACTCATCAATGGGAGGCCTTGGAATGGTAGCTTTCTTTCTGATGTGGAGCCTTTTAATCGGGCATGATACTCGCATGACTCCCACTCCATTCGGTCGAATAGGAAGGAAAACCCGATAAGACCAATCATGAAATCGATAGCACTCATCAATGGGAGGCCTTGGAATGGTAGCTTTCTTTCTGATGTGGAGCCTTTTAATCGGGCATGATACTCGCATGACTCCCACTCCATTCGGTCGAATAGGAAGGAAAACCCGATAAGACCAATCATGAAATCGATAGCACTCATCAATGGGAGGCCTTGGAATGGTAGCTTCCTTTCTGATGTGGAGCCTTTTAATCGGGCATGATACTCGCGGCACTCCCATACCGTTCGGTTGAATTGGAAGGAGAATTGGCAAAACTGGTCATGAAATCGATTACGCCCCTGGATGGGAGGCCTTGGAATGGTAGCTTTCTTTCTGATGTGGAGCCTCTTTAACGGGCATTGTACTCGCATGACTCCCACTCCATTCGGTCGAATAGGAAGGAAAACCCGATAAGACCGATCATGAAATCGATAGCACTCATCAATGGGAGGCCTTGGAATGGTAGCTTTCTTTCTGATGTGGAGCCTTTTAATCGGGCATGATACTCGCGGCACTCCCATACCGTTAGGTTGAATTGGAAGGAGAACTGGCAAAACTGGTCATGAAATCGATTACGCCCATGGATGGGAGGCCTTGGAACGGTAGCTTTCTTTCTGATGTGGAGCCTCTTTATCGGGCATGATACTCGCATGACTCCCACTCCATTCGGTCGAATAGGGAGGAAAACCCGATTAGACCAATCATAAAATCGATAGCACTCATCAATGGTAGGCCTTGGAATGGTAACTTTCTTTCTGATGTGGAGCCTCTCTATCGGGCATGATACTCGCGGCACTCCCATACCGTTCGGTTCAATTGGAAGGAGAACTGGCAAAACTGGTCATGAAATCGATTACGCCCATGGATGGGAGGCCTTGAAATGGTAGCTTTCTTTCTGATGTGGAGCCTCTTTATCGGGCATGATACTCGCGGCACTCCCACTCCGTTCGGTCGAATAGGGAGGAGAATTGGCAAAACTGGTCATGAAATCGATTACGCCCCTGGATGGGAGGCCTTGGAATGGTAGCTTTCTTTCTGATGTGGAGCCTCTTTATCGGGCATTGTCATCGCATGACTCCCACTCCGTTCGGTCGAATAGGGAGGAAAACCCGATAAGACCAATCATGAAATCGATAGCACTCATCAATGGGAGGCCTTGGAATGGTAGCTTTCTTTCTGATGTGGAGCCTCTTTATCGCGCATGATACTCGCGGCACTCCCATACCGTTCGGTTGAATTGGAAGGAGAACTGGCAAAACTGGTCATGAAACCGATTACGCCCATGGATGGGAGGCCTTGGAATGGTAGTTTTCTTTCTGATGTAGAGCCTCTTTATCGGGCATTGTCATCGCATGACTCCCACTCCGTTCGGTCGAATAGGGAGGAAAACCCGATAAGACCAATCATGAAATCGATAGCACTCATCAATGGGAGGCCTTGGAATGGTAGCTTTCTTTCTGATGTGGAGCCTCTTTATCGCGCATGATACTCGCGGCACTCCCATACCGTTCGGTTGAATTGGAAGGAGAATTGGCAAAACTGGTCATGAAATCGATTACGCCCATGGAAGGGAGGCCTTGGAATGGTAGCTTTCTTTCTGATGTGGAGCCTCTTTATCGGGCATTGT
Organism: Heligmosomoides polygyrus bakeri; assembly: GCA_947359475.1. Lineage (NCBI taxonomy): Eukaryota > Metazoa > Nematoda > Chromadorea > Rhabditida > Heligmosomidae > Heligmosomoides > Heligmosomoides polygyrus. The sequence continues at coordinate 42,975,145 of OX375870.1, read as the reverse complement.
ACTCGCATGACTCCCACTCCATTCGGTCGAATAGGAAGGAAAACCCGATAAGACCGATCATGAAATCGATAGCACTCATCAATGGGAGGCCTTGGAATGGTAGCTTTCTTTCTGATGTGGAGCCTTTTAATCGGGCATGATACTCGCGGCACTCCCATACCGTTAGGTTGAATTGGAAGGAGAACTGGCAAAACTGGTCATGAAATCGATTACGCCCATGGGTGGGAGGCCTTGGAATGGTGGCTTTCTTTTTGATGTGGAGCCTCTGTATCGGGCATGATACTCGCGGCACTTCTATACCGTTCGGTCGAATAGGGAGGAAAACTCGATAAGACCAAACATGAAATCGATAGCACTCATCAATGGGAGGCCTTGGAATGGTAGCTTTCTTTCTGATGTGGAGCCTCTTTATCGGGCATTGTACTCGCATGACTCCCACTCCGTTCGGTCGAATAGGAAGGAAAACCCGATAGGACCAATCATGAAATCGATAGCACTCATCAATGGGAGGCCTTGGAATGGTAGCTTTCTTTCTGATGTGGAGCCTCTTTATCGCGCATGATACTCGCGGCACTCCCATACCGTTAGGTTGAATTGGAAGGAGAACTGGCAAAACTGGTCATGAAACCGATTACGCCCATGGATGGGAGGCCTTGGAATGGTAGTTTTCTTTCTGATGTAGAGCCTCTTTATCGGGCATTGTCATCGCATGACTCCCACTCCGTTCGGTCGAATAGGGAGGAACACCCGATAAGACCAATCATGAAATCGATAGCACTCATCAATGGGAGGCCTTGGAATGGTAGCTTTCTTTCTGACGTGGAGCCTCTTTATCGGGCATGGTACTCGCGGCACTCCCATACCGTTAGGTTGAATTGGAAGGAGAACTGGCAAAACTGGTCATGAAATCGATTACGCCCATGGGTGGGAGGCCTTGGAATGGTGGCTTTCTTTTTGATGTGGAGCCTCTGTATCGGGCATGATACTCGCGGCACTTCTATACCGTTCGGTCGAATAGGGAGGAAAACTCGATAAGACCAAACATGAAATCGATAGCACTCATCAATGGGAGGCCTTGGAATGGTAGCTTTCTTTCTGATGTGGAGCCTCTTTATCGGGCATTGTACTCGCATGACTCCCACTCCGTTCGGTCGAATAGGAAGGAAAACCCGATAGGACCAATAATGAAATCGATAGCACTCATCAATGGGAGGCCTTGGAATGGTAGCTTTCTTTCTGATGTGGAGCCTTTTAATCGGGCATGATACTCGCGGCACTCCCATACCGTTCGGTTGAATTGGAAGGAGAATTGGCAAAACTGGTCATGAAATCGATTACGCCCATGGATGGGAGGCCTTGGAATGGTAGCTTTCTTTCTGATGTGGAGCCTCTTTAACGGGCATTGTACTCGCATGACTCCCACTCCATTCGGTCGAATAGGAAGGAAAACCCGATAAGACCGATCATGAAATCGATAGCACTCATCAATGGGAGGCCTTGGAATGGTAGCTTTCTTTCTGATGTGGAGCCTTTTAATCGGGCATGATACTCGCGGCACTCCCATACCGTTAGGTTGAATTGGAAGGAGAACTGGCAAAACTGGTCATGAAATCGATTACGCCCATGGGTGGGAGGCCTTGGAATGGTGGCTTTCTTTTTGATGTGGAGCCTCTGTATCGGGCATGATACTCGCGGCACTTCTATACCGTTCGGTCGAATAGGGAGGAAAACTCGATAAGACCAAACATGAAATCGATAGCACTCATCAATGGGAGGCCTTGGAATGGTAGCTTTCTTTCTGATGTGGAGCCTCTTTATCGGGCATTGTACTCGCATGACTCCCACTCCGTTCGGTCGAATAGGAAGGAAAACCCGATAGGACCAATCATGAAATCGATAGCACTCATCAATGGGAGGCCTTGGAATGGTAGCTTTCTTTCTGATGTGGAGCCTCTTTATCGCGCATGATACTCGCGGCACTCCCATACCGTTAGGTTGAATTGGAAGGAGAACTGGCAAAACTGGTCATGAAACCGATTACGCCCATGGATGGGAGGCCTTGGAATGGTAGTTTTCTTTCTGATGTAGAGCCTCTTTATCGGGCATTGTCATCGCATGACTCCCACTCCGTTCGGTCGAATAGGGAGGAACACCCGATAAGACCAATCATGAAATCGATAGCACTCATCAATGGGAGGCCTTGGAATGGTAGCTTTCTTTCTGACGTGGAGCCTCTTTATCGGGCATGGTACTCGCGGCACTCCCATACCGTTCGGTTGAATTGGAAGGAGAACTGGCAAAACTATTCATGAAATCGATTACGCCCATGGATGGGAGGCCTTGGAATGGAAGCTTTCTTTCTGATGTGGAGCCTCTTTATCGAACACTGTACTCGCATGACTCCCACTCCGTTCGGTCGAATAGGGAGGAAAACCCGATAAGACCAATCATGAAATCGATAGCACTCATCAATGGGAGGCCTTGGAATGGTAGCTTTCTTTCTGACGTGGAGCCTCTTTATCGGGCATGATACTCGCGGCACTCCCATACCGTTCGGTTGAATTGGAAGGAGAATTGGCAAAACTGGTCATGAAATCGATTACGCCCGTGGATGGGAGGCCTTGGAATGGTGGCTTCCTTTCTGATGTGGAGCCTCTCTATCGGGCATGATATTCGCGGCACTTCTATACCGTTCGGTTGAATTGGAAGGAGAACTGGCAAAACTGGTCATGAAATCGATTACGCCCATGGATGGGAGGCCTTGGAATGGTAGCTTTCTTTCTGATGTGGAGCCTTTTAATCGGGCATGATACTCGCGGCACTCCCATACGGTTCGGTTGAATTGGAAGGAGAATTGGCAAAACTGGTCATGAAATCGATTACGCCCATGGGTGGGAGGCCTTGGAATGGTGGCTTTCTTTTTGATGTGGAGCCTCTGTATCGGGCATGGTACTCGCGGCACTCCCATACCGTTCGGTTGAATTGGAAGGAGAACTGGCAAAACTATTCATGAAATCGATTACGCCCATGGATGGGAGGCCTTGGAATGGTAGCTTTCTTTCTGATGTGGAGCCTCTTTATCGAACACTGTACTCGCATGACTCCCACTCCGTTCGGTCGAATAGGGAGGAAAACCCGATAGGACCAATCATGAAATCGATAGCACTCATCAATGGGAGGCCTTGGAATGGTAGCTTTCTTTCTGATGTGGAGCCTCTTTATCGCGCATGATACTCGCGGCACTCCCATACCGTTAGGTTGAATTGGAAGGAGAACTGGCAAAACTGGTCATGAAACCGATTACGCCCATGGATGGGAGGCCTTGGAATGGTAGTTTTCTTTCTGATGTAGAGCCTCTTTATCGGGCATTGTCATCGCATGACTCCCACTCCGTTCGGTCGAATAGGGAGGAACACCCGATAAGACCAATCATGAAATCGATAGCACTCATCAATGGGAGGCCTTGGAATGGTAGCTTTCTTTCTGATGTGGAGCCTTTTAATCGGGCATGATACTCGCGGCACTCCCATACCGTTCGGTTGAATTGGAAGGAGAATTGGCAAAACTGGTCATGAAATCGATTACGCCCATGGATGGGAGGCCTTGGAATGGTAGCTTTCTTTCTGATGTGGAGCCTCTTTATCGGGCATGATACTCGCATGACTCCCACTCCGTTCGGTCGAATAGGGAGGAAAACCCGATAAGACCAATCATGAAATCGATAGCACTCATCAATGGTAGGCCTTGGAATGGTAACTTTCTTTCTGATGTGGAGCCTTTTAATCGGGCATGATACTCGCGGCACTCCCATACCGTTCGGTTGAATTGGAAGGAGAATTGGCAAAACTGGTCATGAAATCGATTACGCCCCTGGATGGGAGGCCTTGGAATGGTAGCTTTCTTTCTGATGTGGAGCCTCTTTATCGGGCATTGTCATCGCATGACTCCCACTCCGCTCGGTCGAATAGGGAGGAAAACCCGATAAGACCAATCATGAAATCGATAGCACTCATCAATGGGAGGCCTTGGAATGGTAGCTTTCTTTCTGATGTGGAGCCTCTTTATCGCGCATGATACTCGCGGCACTCCCATACCGTTAGGTTGAATTGAAAGGAGAACTGGCAAAACTGGTCATGAAACCGATTACGCCCATGGATGGGAGGCCTTGGAATGGTAGTTTTCTTTCTGATGTAGAGCCTCTTTATCGGGCATTGTCATCGCATGACTCCCACTCCGTTCGGTCGAATAGGGAGGAACACCCGATAAGACCAATCATGAAATCGATAGCACTCATCAATGGGAGGCCTTGGAATGGTAGCTTTCTTTCTGATGTGGAGCCTCTTTATCGGGCATGATACTCGCGGCACTCCCATACCGTTCGGTTGAATTGGAAGGAGAACTGGCAAAACTGGTCATGAAATCGATTACGCCCATGGATGGGAGGCCTTGGAATGGTAGCTTTCTTTCTGATGTGGAGCCTCTTTATCGAACACTGTACTCGCATGACTCCCACTCCGTTCGGTCGAATAGGGAGGAAAACCCGATAAGACCAATCATGAAATCGATAGCACTCATCAATGGGAGGCCTTGGAATGGTAGCTTTCTTTCTGACGTGGAGCCTTTTAATCGGGCATGATACTCGCATGACTCCCACTCCATTCGGTCGAATAGAAAGGAAAACCCGATAAGACCAATCATGAAATCGATAGCACTCATGAATGGGAGGCCTTGGAATGGTAGCTTTCTTTCTGATGTGGAGCCTTTTAATCGGGCATGATACTCGCGGCACTCCCATACCGTTCGGTTGAATTGGAAGGAGAATTGGCAAAACTGGTCATGAAATCGATTACGCCCCTGGATGGGAGGCCTTGGAATGGTAGCTTTCTTTCTGATGTGGAGCCTCTTTAACGGGCATTGTACTCGCATGACTCCCACTCCATTCGGTCGAATAGGAAGGAAAACCCGATAAGACCGATCATGAAATCGATAGCACTCATCAATGGGAGGCCTTGGAATGGTAGCTTTCTTTCTGATGTGGAGCCTTTTAATCGGGCATGATACTCGCGGCACTCCCATACCGTTAGGTTGAATTGGAAGGAGAACTGGCAAAACTGGTCATGAAATCGATTACGCCCATGGATGGGAGGCCTTGGAACGGTAGCTTTCTTTCTGATGTGGAGCCTCTTTATCGGGCATGATACTCGCATGACTCCCACTCCATTCGGTCGAATAGGGAGGAAAACCCGATTAGACCAATCATAAAATCGATAGCACTCATCAATGGTAGGCCTTGGAATGGTAACTTTCTTTCTGATGTGGAGCCTCTCTATCGGGCATGATACTCGCGGCACTCCCATACCGTTCAGTTCAATTGGAAGGAGAACTGGCAAAACTGGTCATGAAATCGATTACGCCCATGGATGGGAGGCCTTGGAACGGTAGCTTTCTTTCTGATGTGGAGCCTCTTTATCGGGCATGATACTCGCATGACTCCCACTCCGTTCGGTCGAATAGGGAGGAAAACCCGATAAGACCAATCATGAAATCGATAGCACTCATCAATGGTAGGCCTTGGAATGGTAACTTTCTTTCTGATGTGGAGCCTTTTAATCGGGCATGATACTCGCGGCACTCCCATACGGTTCGGTTGAATTGGAAGGAGAATTGGCAAAACTGGTCATGAAATCGATTACGCCCATGGATGGGAGGCCTTGGAATGGTAGCTTTCTTTCTGATGTGGAGCCTCTTTATCGGGCATTGTCATCGCATGACTCCCACTCCGTTCGGTCGAATAGGGAGGAAAACCCGATAAGACCAATCATGAAATCGATAGCACTCATCAATGGGAGGCCTTGGAATGGTAGCTTTCTTTCTGATGTGGAGCCTCTTTATCGCGCATGATACTCGCGGCACTCCCATACCGTTAGGTTGAATTGAAAGGAGAACTGGCAAAACTGGTCATGAAACCGATTACGCCCATGGATGGGAGGCCTTGGAATGGTAGTTTTCTTTCTGATGTAGAGCCTCTTTATCGGGCATTGTCATCGCATGACTCCCACTCCGTTCGGTCGAATAGGGAGGAAAACCCGATAAGACCAATCATGAAATCGATAGCACTCATCAATGGGAGGCCTTGGAATGGTAGCTTTCTTTCTGATGTGGAGCCTCTTTATCGCGCATGATACTCGCGGCACTCCCATACCGTTAGGTTGAATTGGAAGGAGAACTGGCAAAACTGGTCATGAAATCGATTACGCCCATGGATGGGAGGCCTTGGAACGGTAGCTTTCTTTCTGATGTGGAGCCTCTTTATCGGGCATGATACTCGCATGAAACCCACTCCGTTCGGTCGAATAGGGAGGAAAACCCGATAAGACCAATCATGAAATCGATAGCACTCATCAATGGGAGGCCTTGGAATGGTAGCTTTCTTTCTGATGTGGAGCCTCTTTATCGGGCATGATACTCGCGGCACTCCCATACCGTTCGGTTGAATTGGAAGGAGAACTGGCAAAACTGGTCATGAAATCGATTACGCCCATGGATGGGAGGCCTTGGAACGGTAGCTTTCTTTCTGATGTGGAGCCTCTTTATCGGGCATGATACTCGCATGACTCCCACTCCGTTCGGTCGAATAGGGAGGAAAACCCGATAAGACCAATCATGAAATCGATAGCACTCATCAATGGTAGGCCTTGGAATGGTAACTTTCTTTCTGATGTGGAGCCTTTTAATCGGGCATGATACTCGCGGCACTCCCATACCGTTCGGTTGAATTGGAAGGAGAATTGGCAAAACTGGTCATGAAATCGATTACGCCCCTGGATGGGAGGCCTTGGAATGGTAGCTTTCTTTCTGATGTGGAGCCTCTTTATCGGGCATTGTCATCGCATGACTCCCACTCCGCTCGGTCGAATAGGGAGGAAAACCCGATAAGACCAATCATGAAATCGATAGCACTCATCAATGGGAGGCCTTGGAATGGTAGCTTTCTTTCTGATGTGGAGCCTCTTTATCGCGCATGATACTCGCGGCACTCCCATACCGTTAGGTTGAATTGAAAGGAGAACTGGCAAAACTGGTCATGAAACCGATTACGCCCATGGATGGGAGGCCTTGGAATGGTAGTTTTCTTTCTGATGTAGAGCCTCTTTATCGGGCATTGTCATCGCATGACTCCCACTCCGTTCGGTCGAATAGGGAGGAAAACCCGATAAGACCAATCATGAAATCGATAGCACTCATCAATGGGAGGCCTTGGAATGGTAGCTTTCTTTCTGATGTGGAGCCTCTTTATCGCGCATGATACTCGCGGCACTCCCATACCGTTAGGTTGAATTGGAAGGAGAACTGGCAAAACTGGTCATGAAATCGATTACGCCCATGGGTGGGAGGCCTTGGAATGGTGGCTTTCTTTTTGATGTGGAGCCTCTGTATCGGGCATGATACTCGCGGCACTTCTATACCGTTCGGTCGAATAGGGAGGAAAACTCGATAAGACCAAACATGAAATCGATAGCACTCATCAATGGGAGGCCTTGGAATGGTAGCTTTCTTTCTGATGTGGAGCCTCTTTATCGGGCATTGTACTCGCATGACTCCCACTCCGTTCGGTCGAATAGGGAGGAACACCCGATAAGACCAATCATAAAATCGATAGCACTCATCAATGGTAGGCCTTGGAATGGTAACTTTCTTTCTGATGTGGAGCCTCTCTATCGGGCATGATACTCGCGGCACTCCCATACCGTTAGGTTGAATTGGAAGGAGAACTGGCAAAACTGGTCATGAAATCGATTACGCCCATGGATGGGAGGCCTTGGAATGGTAGCTTTCTTTCTGATGTGGAGCCTTTTAATCGGGCATGATACTCGCGGCACTCCCATACGGTTCGGTTGAATTGGAAGGAGAATTGGCAAAACTGGTCATGAAATCGATTACGCCCATGGATGGGAGGCCTTGGAATGGTAGCTTTCTTTCTGATGTGGAGCCTCTTTATCGGGCATGATACTCGCATGACTCCCACTCCGTTCGGTCGAATAGGGAGGAAAACCCGATAAGACCAATCATGAAATCGATAGCACTCATCAATGGGAGGCCTTGGAATGGTAGCTTTCTTTCTGATGTGGAGCCTCTTTATCGCGCATGATACTCGCGGCACTCCCATACCGTTAGGTTGAATTGAAAGGAGAACTGGCAAAACTGGTCATGAAACCGATTACGCCCATGGATGGGAGGCCTTGGAATGGTAGTTTTCTTTCTGATGTAGAGCCTCTTTATCGGGCATTGTCATCGCATGACTCCCACTCCGTTCGGTCGAATAGGGAGGAAAACCCGATAAGACCAATCATGAAATCGATAGCACTCATCAATGGGAGGCCTTGGAATGGTAGCTTTCTTTCTGATGTGGAGCCTCTTTATCGCGCATGATACTCGCGGCACTCCCATACCGTTAGGTTGAATTGGAAGGAGAACTGGCAAAACTGGTCATGAAATCGATTACGCCCATGGATGGGAGGCCTTGGAACGGTAGCTTTCTTTCTGATGTGGAGCCTCTTTATCGGGCATGATACTCGCATGAAACCCACTCCGTTCGGTCGAATAGGGAGGAAAACCCGATAAGACCAATCATGAAATCGATAGCACTCATCAATGGGAGGCCTTGGAATGGTAGCTTTCTTTCTGATGTGGAGCCTCTTTATCGGGCATGATACTCGCGGCACTCCCATACCGTTCGGTTGAATTGGAAGGAGAATTGGCAAAACTGGTCATGAAATCGATTACGCCCATGGATGGGAGGCCTTGGAATGGTAGCTTTCTTTCTGATGTGGAGCCTCTTTATCGGGCATTGTCATCGCATGACTCCCACTCCGCTCGGTCGAATAGGGAGGAAAACCCGATAAGACCAAACATGAAATCGATAGCACTCATCAATGGGAGGCCTTGGAATGGTAGCTTTCTTTCTGATGTGGAGCCTCTTTATCGGGCATTGTACTCGCATGACTCCCACTCCGTTCGGTCGAATAGGGAGGAACACCCGATAAGACCAATCATGAAATCGATAGCACTCATCAATGGGAGGCCTTGGAATGGTAGCTTTCTTTCTGATGTGGAGCCTCTTTATCGGGCATGATACTCGCGGCACTCCCATACCGTTCGGTTGAATTGGAAGGAGAACTGGCAAAACTGGTCATGAAATCGATTACGCCCATGGGTGGGAGGCCTTGGAATGGTGGCTTTCTTTTTGATGTGGAGCCTCTGTATCGGGCATGATACTCGCGGCACTTCTATACCGTTCGGTCGAATAGGGAGGAAAACTCGATAAGACCAAACATGAAATCGATAGCACTCATCAATGGGAGGCCTTGGAATGGTAGCTTTCTTTCTGATGTGGAGCCTCTTTATCGGGCATTGTACTCGCATGACTCCCACTCCGTTCGGTCGAATAGGGAGGAACACCCGATAAGACCAATCATAAAATCGATAGCACTCATCAATGGGAGGCCTTGGAATGGTAGCTTTCTTTCTGATGTGGAGCCTCTTTATCGCGCATGATACTCGCGGCACTCCCATACCGTTAGGTTGAATTGGAAGGAGAACTGGCAAAACTGGTCATGAAATCGATTACGCCCATGGGTGGGAGGCCTTGGAATGGTGGCTTTCTTTTTGATGTGGAGCCTCTGTATCGGGCATGATACTCGCGGCACTTCTATACCGTTCGGTCGAATAGGGAGGAAAACTCGATAAGACCAAACATGAAATCGATAGCACTCATCAATGGGAGGCCTTGGAATGGTAGCTTTCTTTCTAATGTGGAGCCTCTTTATCGGGCATTGTACTCGCATGACTCCCACTCCGTTCGGTCGAATAGGGAGGAACACCCGATAAGACCAATCATAAAATCGATAGCACTCATCAATGGTAGGCCTTGGAATGGTAACTTTCTTTCTGATGTGGAGCCTCTCTATCGGGCATGATACTCGCGGCACTCCCATACCGTTAGGTTGAATTGGAAGGAGAACTGGCAAAACTGGTCATGAAATCGATTACGCCCATGGATGGGAGGCCTTGGAACGGTAGCTTTCTTTCTGATGTGGAGCCTCTTTATCGGGCATGATACTCGCATGACTCCCACTCCATTCGGTCGAATAGGGAGGAAAACCCGATTAGACCAATCATAAAATCGATAGCACTCATCAATGGTAGGCCTTGGAATGGTAACTTTCTTTCTGATGTGGAGCCTCTCTATCGGGCATGATACTCGCGGCACTCCCATACCGTTCAGTTCAATTGGAAGGAGAACTGGCAAAACTGGTCATGAAATCGATTACGCCCATGGATGGGAGGCCTTGGAACGGTAGCTTTCTTTCTGATGTGGAGCCTCTTTATCGGGCATGATACTCGCATGACTCCCACTCCGTTCGGTCGAATAGGGAGGAAAACCCGATAAGACCAATCATGAAATCGATAGCACTCATCAATGGTAGGCCTTGGAATGGTAACTTTCTTTCTGATGTGGAGCCTTTTAATCGGGCATGATACTCGCGGCACTCCCATACCGTTCGGTTGAATTGGAAGGAGAATTGGCAAAACTGGTCATGAAATCGATTACGCCCCTGGATGGGAGGCCTTGGAATGGTAGCTTTCTTTCTGATGTGGAGCCTCTTTATCGGGCATTGTCATCGCATGACTCCCACTCCGCTCGGTCGAATAGGGAGGAATACCCGATAAGACCAATTATGAAATCGATAGCACTCATCAATGGGAGGCCTTGGAATGGTAGCTTTCTTTCTGATGTGGAGCCTCTTTATCGCGCATGATACTCGCGGCACTCCCATACCGTTAGGTTGAATTGAAAGGAGAACTGGCAAAACTGGTCATGAAACCGATTACGCCCATGGATGGGAGGCCTTGGAATGGTAGTTTTCTTTCTGATGTAGAGCCTCTTTATCGGGCATTGTCATCGCATGACTCCCACTCCGTTCGGTCGAATAGGGAGGAAAACCCGATAAGACCAATCATGAAATCGATAGCACTCATCAATGGGAGGCCTTGGAATGGTAGCTTTCTTTCTGATGTGGAGCCTCTTTATCGCGCATGATACTCGCGGCACTCCCATACCGTTAGGTTGAATTGGAAGGAGAACTGGCAAAACTGGTCATGAAATCGATTACGCCCATGGGTGGGAGGCCTTGGAATGGTGGCTTTCTTTTTGATGTGGAGCCTCTGTATCGGGCATGATACTCGCGGCACTTCTATACCGTTCGGTCGAATAGGGAGGAAAACTCGATAAGACCAAACATGAAATCGATAGCACTCATCAATTGGAGGCCTTGGAATGGTAGCTTTCTTTCTGATGTGGAGCCTCTTTATCGGGCATTGTACTCGCATGACTCCCACTCCGTTCGGTCGAATAGGGAGGAACACCCGATAAGACCAATCATGAAATCGATAGCACTCATCAATGGGAGGCCTTGGAATGGTAGCTTTCTTTCTGATGTGGAGCCTCTTTATCGGGCATGATACTCGCGGCACTCCCATACCGTTCGGTTGAATTGGAAGGAGAACTGGCAAAACTGGTCATGAAATCGATTACGCCCATGGATGGGAGGCCTTGGAACGGTAGCTTTCTTTCTGATGTGGAGCCTCTTTATCGGGCATGATACTCGCATGACTCCCACTCCGTTCGGTCGAATAGGGAGGAAAACCCGATAAGACCAATCATGAAATCGATAGCACTCATCAATGGTAGGCCTTGGAATGGTAACTTTCTTTCTGATGTGGAGCCTTTTAATCGGGCATGATACTCGCGGCACTCCCATACCGTTCGGTTGAATTGGAAGGAGAATTGGCAAAACTGGTCATGAAATCGATTACGCCCCTGGATGGGAGGCCTTGGAATGGTAGCTTTCTTTCTGATGTGGAGCCTCTTTATCGGGCATTGTCATCGCATGACTCCCACTCCGCTCGGTCGAATAGGGAGGAAAACCCGATAAGACCAATCATGAAATCGATAGCACTCATCAATGGGAGGCCTTGGAATGGTAGCTTTCTTTCTGATGTGGAGCCTCTTTATCGCGCATGATACTCGCGGCACTCCCATACCGTTAGGTTGAATTGAAAGGAGAACTGGCAAAACTGGTCATGAAACCGATTACGCCCATGGATGGGAGGCCTTGGAATGGTAGTTTTCTTTCTGATGTAGAGCCTCTTTATCGGGCATTGTCATCGCATGACTCCCACTCCGTTCGGTCGAATAGGGAGGAAAACCCGATAAGACCAATCATGAAATCGATAGCACTCATCAATGGGAGGCCTTGGAATGGTAGCTTTCTTTCTGATGTGGAGCCTCTTTATCGCGCATGATACTCGCGGCACTCCCATACCGTTAGGTTGAATTGGAAGGAGAACTGGCAAAACTGGTCATGAAATCGATTACGCCCATGGGTGGGAGGCCTTGGAATGGTGGCTTTCTTTTTGATGTGGAGCCTCTGTATCGGGCATGATACTCGCGGCACTTCTATACCGTTCGGTCGAATAGGGAGGAAAACTCGATAAGACCAAACATGAAATCGATAGCACTCATCAATGGGAGGCCTTGGAATGGTAGCTTTCTTTCTGATGTGGAGCCTCTTTATCGGGCATTGTACTCGCATGACTCCCACTCCGTTCGGTCGAATAGGGAGGAACACCCGATAAGACCAATCATGAAATCGATAGCACTCATCAATGGGAGGCCTTGGAATGGTAGCTTTCTTTCTGATGTGGAGCCTCTTTATCGGGCATGATACTCGCGGCACTCCCATACCGTTCGGATGAATTGGAAGGAGAACTGGCAAAACTGGTCATGAAATCGATTACGCCCATGGATGGGAGGCCTTGGAATGGTAGCTTTCTTTCTGATGTGGAGCCTCTTTATCGAACATTGTACTCGCATGACTCCCACTCCGTTCGGTCGAATAGGGAGGAAAACCCGATAAGACCAATCATGAAATCGATAGCACTCATCAATGGGAGGCCTTGGAATGGTAGCTTTCTTTCTGACGTGGAGCCTCTTTATCGGGCATGATGCTCGCGGCACTCCCATACCGTTCGGTTGAATTGGAAGGAGAATTGGCAAAACTGGTCATGAAATCGATTACGCCCGTGGATGGGAGGCCTTGGAATGGTGGCTTCCTTTCTGATGTGGAGCCTCTCTATCGGGCATGATATTCGCGGCACTTCTATACCGTTCGGTTGAATTGGAAGGAGAACTGGCAAAACTGGTCATGAAATCGATTACGCCCATGGATGGGAGGCCTTGGAATGGTAGCTTTCTTTCTGATGTGGAGCCTTTTAATCGGGCATGATACTCGCGGCACTCCCATACGGTTCGGTTGAATTGGAAGGAGAATTGGCAAAACTGGTCATGAAATCGATTACGCCCATGGATGGGAGGCCTTGGAATGGTAGCTTTCTTTCTGATGTGGAGCCTCTTTATCGGGCATGATACTCGCATGACTCCCACTCCGTTCGGTCGAATAGGGAGGAAAACCCGATAAGACCAATCATGAAATCGATAGCACTCATCAATGGGAGGCCTTGGAATGGTAGCTTTCTTTCTGATGTGGAGCCTCTTTATCGCGCATGATACTCGCGGCACTCCCATACCGTTAGGTTGAATTGAAAGGAGAACTGGCAAAACTGGTCATGAAACCGATTACGCCCATGGATGGGAGGCCTTGGAATGGTAGTTTTCTTTCTGATGTAGAGCCTCTTTATCGGGCATTGTCATCGCATGACTCCCACTCCGTTCGGTCGAATAGGGAGGAAAACCCGATAAGACCAATCATGAAATCGATAGCACTCATCAATGGGAGGCCTTGGAATGGTAGCTTTCTTTCTGATGTGGAGCCTCTTTATCGCGCATGATACTCGCGGCACTCCCATACCGTTAGGTTGAATTGGAAGGAGAACTGGCAAAACTGGTCATGAAATCGATTACGCCCATGGGTGGGAGGCCTTGGAATGGTGGCTTTCTTTTTGATGTGGAGCCTCTGTATCGGGTATGATACTCGCGGCACTTCTATACCGTTCGGTCGAATAGGGAGGAAAACTCGATAAGACCAAACATGAAATCGATAGCACTCATCAATTGGAGGCCTTGGAATGGTAGCTTTCTTTCTGATGTGGAGCCTCTTTATCGGGCATTGTACTCGCATGACTCCCACTCCGTTCGGTCGAATAGGGAGGAACACCCGATAAGACCAATCATGAAATCGATAGCACTCATCAATGGGAGGCCTTGGAATGGTAGCTTTCTTTCTGATGTGGAGCCTCTTTATCGGGCATGATACTCGCGGCACTCCCATACCGTTCGGTTGAATTGGAAGGAGAACTGGCAAAACTGGTCATGAAATCGATTACGCCCATGGATGGGAGGCCTTGGAACGGTAGCTTTCTTTCTGATGTGGAGCCTCTTTATCGGGCATGATACTCGCATGACTCCCACTCCGTTCGGTCGAATAGGGAGGAACACCCGATAAGACCAATCATGAAATCGATAGCACTCATCAATGGGAGGCCTTGGAATGGTAGCTTTCTTTCTGATGTGGAGCCTTTTAATCGGGCATGATACTCGCGGCACTCCCATACCGTTCGGTTGAATTGGAAGGAGAATTGGCAAAACTGGTCATGAAATCGATTACGCCCCTGGATGGGAGGCCTTGGAATGGTAGCTTTCTTTCTGATGTGGAGCCTCTTTATCGGGCATTGTCATCGCATGACTCCCACTCCGCTCGGTCGAATAGGGAGGAAAACCCGATAAGACCAATCATGAAATCGATAGCACTCATCAATGGGAGGCCTTGGAATGGTAGCTTTCTTTCTGATGTGGAGCCTCTTTATCGCGCATGATACTCGCGGCACTCCCATACCGTTAGGTTGAATTGAAAGGAGAACTGGCAAAACTGGTCATGAAACCGATTACGCCCATGGATGGGAGGCCTTGGAATGGTAGTTTTCTTTCTGATGTAGAGCCTCTTTATCGGGCATTGTCATCGCATGACTCCCACTCCGTTCGGTCGGATAGGGAGGAAAACCCGATAAGACCAATCATGAAATCGATAGCACTCATCAATGGGAGGCCTTGGAATGGTAGCTTTCTTTCTGATGTGGAGCCTCTTTATCGCGCATGATACTCGCGGCACTCCCATACCGTTAGGTTGAATTGGAAGGAGAACTGGCAAAACTGGTCATGAAATCGATTACGCCCATGGATGGGAGGCCTTGGAATGGTAGCTTTCTTTCTGATGTGGAGCCTTTTAATCGGGCATGATACTCGCGGCACTCCCATACGGTTCGGTTGAATTGGAAGGAGAATTGGCAAAACTGGTCATGAAATCGATTACGCCCGTGGATGGGAGGCCTTGGAATGGTGGCTTCCTTTCTGATGTGGAGCCTCTCTATCGGGCATGATATTCGCGGCACTTCTATACCGTTCGGTTGAATTGGAAGGAGAACTGGCAAAACTGGTCATGAAATCGATTACGCCCATGGATGGGAGGCCTTGGAATGGTAGCTTTCTTTCTGATGTGGAGCCTTTTAATCGGGCATGATACTCGCGGCACTCCCATACGGTTCGGTTGAATTGGAAGGAGAATTGGCAAAACTGGTCATGAAATCGATTACGCCCATGGATGGGAGGCCTTGGAATGGTAGCTTTCTTTCTGATGTGGAGCCTCTTTATCGGGCATGATACTCGCATGACTCCCACTCCATTCGGTCGAATAGGGAGGAAAACCCGATTAGACCAATCATGAAATCGATAGCACTCATCAATGGGAGGCCTTGGAATGGTAGCTTTCTTTCTGATGTGGAGCCTTTTAATCGGGCATGATACTCGCATGACTCCCACTCCATTCGGTCGAATAGGAAGGAAAACCCGATAAGACCAATCATGAAATCGATAGCACTCATCAATGGGAGGCCTTGGAATGGTAGCTTTCTTTCTGATGTGGAGCCTTTTAATCGGGCATGATACTCGCATGACTCCCACTCCATTCGGTCGAATAGGAAGGAAAACCCGATAAGACCAATCATGAAATCGATAGCACTCATCAATGGGAGGCCTTGGAATGGTAGCTTTCTTTCTGATGTGGAGCCTTTTAATCGGGCATGATACTCGCGGCACTCCCATACCGTTCGGTTGAATTGGAAGGAGAACTGGCAAAACTGGTCATGAAATCGATTACGCCCATGGATGGGAGGCCTTGGAACGGTAGCTTTCTTTCTGATGTGGAGCCTCTTTATCGAACACTGTACTCGCATGACTCCCACTCCGTTCGGTCGAATAGGGAGGAAAACCCGATAAGACCAATCATGAAATCGATAGCACTCATCAATGGGAGGCCTTGGAATGGTAGCTTTCTTTCTGACGTGGAGCCTTTTTATCGGGCATGATACTCGCGGCACTCCCATACCGTTCGGTTGAATTGGAAGGAGAATTGGCAAAACTGGTCATGAAATCGATTACGCCCGTGGATGGGAGGCCTTGGAATGGTGGCTTCCTTTCTGATGTGGAGCCTCTCTATCGGGCATGATATTCGCGGCACTTCTATAATGTTCGGTTGAATTGGAAGGAGAACTGGCAAAACTGGTCATGAAATCGATTACGCCCATGGATGGGAGGCCTTGGAATGGTAGCTTTCGTTCTGATGTGGAGCCTTTTAATCGGGCATGATACTCGCGGCACTCCCATACGGTTCGGTTGAATTGGAAGGAGAATTGGCAAAACTGGTCATGAAATCGATTACGCCCATGGATGGGAGGCCTTGGAATGGTAGCTTTCTTTCTGATGTGGAGCCTCTTTATCGGGCATGATACTCGCATGACTCCCACTCCATTCGGTCGAATAGGGAGGAAAACCCGATTAGACCAATCATGAAATCGATAGCACTCATCAATGGGAGGCCTTGGAATGGTAGCTTTCTTTCTGATGTGGAGCCTTTTAATCGGGCATGATACTCGCATTACTCCCACTCCATTCGGTCGAATAGGAAGGAAAACCCGATAAGACCAATCATGAAATCGATAGCACTCATCAATGGGAGGCCTTGGAATGGTAGCTTTCTTTCTGATGTGGAGCCTTTTAATCAGGCATGATACTCGCATGACTCCCACTCCATTCGGTCGAATAGGAAGGAAAACCCGATAAGACCAATCATGAAATCGATAGCACTCATCAATGGGAGGCCTTGGAATGGTAGCTTTCTTTCTGATGTGGAGCCTTTTAATCGGGCATGATACTCGCGGCACTCCCATACCGTTCGGTTGAATTGGAAGGAGAATTGGCAAAACTGGTCATGAAATCGATTACGCCCATGGATGGGAGGCCTTGGAATGGTAGCTTTCTTTCTGATGTGGAGCCTCTTTAACGGGCATTGTACTCGCATGACTCCCACTCCATTCGGTCGAATAGGAAGGAAAACCCGATAAGACCGATCATGAAATCGATAGCACTCATCAATGGGAGGCCTTGGAATGGTAGCTTTCTTTCTGATGTGGAGCCTTTTAATCGGGCATGATACTCGCGGCACTCCCATACCGTTAGGTTGAATTGGAAGGAGAACTGGCAAAACTGGTCATGAAATCGATTACGCCCATGGATGGGAGGCCTTGGAACGGTAGCTTTCTTTCTGATGTGGAGCCTCTTTATCGAACACTGTACTCGCATGACTCCCACTCCGTTCGGTCGAATAGGGAGGAAAACCCGATAAGACCAATCATGAAATCGATAGCACTCATCAATGGGAGGCCTTGGAATGGTAGCTTTCTTTCTGACGTGGAGCCTCTTTATCGGGCATGATACTCGCGGCACTCCCATACCGTTCGGTTGAATTGGAAGGAGAATTGGCAAAACTGGTCATGAAATCGATTACGCCCGTGGATGGGAGGCCTTGGAATGGTGGCTTCCTTTCTGATGTGGAGCCTCTCTATCGGGCCTGATATTCGCGGCACTTCTATACCGTTCGGTTGAATTGGAAGGAGAACTGGCAAAACTGGTCATGAAATCGATTACGCCCATGGATGGGAGGCCTTGGAACGGTAGCTTTCTTTCTGATGTGGAGCCTCTTTATCGGGCATGATACTCGCATGACTCCCACTCCATTCGGTCGAATAGGGAGGAAAACCCGATTAGACCAATCATAAAATCGATAGCACTCATCAATGGTAGGCCTTGGAATGGTAGCTTTCTTTCTGATGTGGAGCCTCTCTATCGGGCATGATACTCGCGGTACTCCCATACCGTTCGGTTCAATTGGAAGGAGAACTGGCAAAACTGGTCATGAAATCGATTACGCCCATGGATGGGAGGCCTTGGAATGGTGGCTTTCTTTTTGATGTGGAGCCTCTGTATCGGGCATGATACTCGCGGCACTTCTATACCATTCGGTCGAGTAGGGAGGAAAACTCGATAAGACCAAACATGAAATCGATAGCACTCATCAATGGGAGGCCTTGGAATGGTAGCTTTCTTTCTGATGTGGAGCCTCTTTATCGGGCATTGTACTCGCATGACTCCCACTCCGTTCGGTCGAATAGGGAGGAACACCCGATAAGACCAATCATGAAATCCATAGCACTCATCAATGGGAGGCCTTGGAATGGTAGCTTTCTTTCTGATGTGGAGCCTCTTTATCGGGCATGATACTCGCGGCACTCCCATACCGTTCGGTTGAATTGGAAGGAGAACTGGCAAAACTGGTCATGAAATCGATTACGCCCATGGATGGGAGGCCTTGGAATGGTAGCTTTCTTTCTGATGTGGAGCCTCTTTATCGGGCATTGTACTCGCATGACTCCCACTCCGTTCGGTCGAATAGGGAGGAAAACCCGATAAGACCAATCATGAAATCGATAGCACTCATCAATGGGAGGCCTTGGAATGGTAGCTTTCTTTCTGACGTGGAGCCTCTTTATCGGGCATGATACTCGCGGCACTCCCATACCGTTCGGTTGAATTGGAAGGAGAATTGGCAAAACTGGTCATGAAATCGATTACGCCCGTGGATGGGAGGCCTTGGAATGGTGGCTTCCTTTCTGATGTGGAGCCTCTCTATCGGGCATGATATTCGCGGCACTTCTATACCGTTCGGTTGAATTGGAAGGAGAACTGGCAAAACTGGTCATGAAATCGATTACGCCCATGGATGGGAGGCCTTGGAATGGTAGCTTTCTTTCTGATGTGGAGCCTTTTAATCGGGCATGATACTCGCGGCACTCCCATACGGTTCGGTTGAATTGGAAGGAGAATTGGCAAAACTGGTCATGAAATCGATTACGCCCATGGATGGGAGGCCTTGGAATGGTAGCTTTCTTTCTGATGTGGAGCCTCTTTATCGGGCATGATACTCGCATGACTCCCACTCCATTCGGTCGAATAGGGAGGAAAACCCGATTAGACCAATCATGAAATCGATAGCACTCATCAATGGGAGGCCTTGGAATGGTAGCTTTCTTTCTGATGTGGAGCCTTTTAATCGGGCATGATACTCGCATGACTCCCACTCCATTCGGTCAAATAGGAAGGAAAACCCGATAAGACCAATCATGAAATCGATAGCACTCATCAATGGGAGGCCTTGGAATGGTAGCTTTCTTTCTGATGTGGAGCCTTTTAATCGGGCATGATACTCGCATGACTCCCACTCCATTCGGTCGAATAGGAAGGAAAACCCGATAAGACCAATCATGAAATCGATAGCACTCATCAATGGGAGGCCTTGGAATGGTAGCTTTCTTTCTGATGTGGAGCCTTTTAATCGGGCATGATACTCGCGGCACTCCCATACCGTTAGGTTGAATTGGAAGGAGAACTGGCAAAACTGGTCATGAAATCGATTACGCCCATGGATGGGAGGCCTTGGAACGGTAGCTTTCTTTCTGATGTGGAGCCTCTTTATCGGGCATGATACTCGCATGACTCCCACTCCATTCGGTCGAATAGGGAGGAAAACCCGATTAGACCAATCATAAAATCGATAGCACTCATCAATGGTAGGCCTTGGAATGGTAGCTTTCTTTCTGATGTGGAGCCTCTCTATCGGGCATGATACTCGCGGCACTCCCATACCGTTCGGTTCAATTGGAAGGAGAACTGGCAAAACTGGTCATGAAATCGATAGCACTCATCAATGGGAGGCCTTGGAATGGTAGCTTTCTTTCTGATGTGGAGCCTCTTTATCGATCATGATACTCGCGGCACTCCCATACCGTTCGGTTGAATTGGAAGGAGAACTGGCAAAACTGGTCATGAAATCGATTACGCCCATGGATGGGAGGCCTTGGAATGGTAGTTTTCTGTCTGATGTAGAGCCTCTTTATCGGGCATTGTCATCGCATGACTCCCACTCCGTTCGGTCGAATAGGGAGGAAAACCCGATAAGACCAATCATGAAATCGATAGCACTCATCAATGGGAGGCCTTGGAATGGTAGCTTTCTTTCTGATGTGGAGCCTCTTTATCGCGCATGATACTCGCGGCACTCCCATACCGTTAGGTTGAATTGGAAGGAGAACTGGCAAAACTGGTCATGAAATCGATTACGCCCATGGGTGGGAGGCCTTGGAATGGTGGCTTTCTTTTTGATGTGGAGCCTCTGTATCGGGCATGATACTCGCGGCACTTCTATACCGTTCGGTCGAATAGGGAGGAAAACTCGATAAGACCAAACATGAAATCGATAGCACTCATCAATGGGAGGCCTTGGAATGGTAGCTTTCTTTCTGATGTGGAGCCTCTTTATCGGGCATTGTACTCGCATGACTCCCACTCCGTTCGGTCGAATAGGGAGGAACACCCGATAAGACCAATCATGAAATCGATAGCACTCATCAATGGGAGGCCTTGGAATGGTAGCTTTCTTTCTGATGTGGAGCCTCTTTATCGGGCATGATACTCGCGGCACTCCCATACCGTTCGGTTGAATTGGAAGGAGAACTGGCAAAACTGGTCATGAAATCGATTACGCCCATGGATGGGAGGCCTTGGAATGGTAGCTTTCTTTCTGATGTGGAGCCTCTTTATCGAACACTGTACTCGCATGACTCCCACTCCGTTCGGTCGAATAGGGAGGAAAACCCGATAAGACCAATCATGAAATCGATAGCACTCATCAATGGGAGGCCTTGGAATGGTAGCTTTCTTTCTGACGTGGAGCCTCTTTATCGGGCATGATACTCGCGGCACTCCCATACCGTTCGGTTGAATTGGAAGGAGAATTGGCAAAACTGGTCATGAAATCGATTACGCCCGTGGATGGGAGGCCTTGGAATGGTGGCTTCCTTTCTGATGTGGAGCCTTTTAATCGGGCATGATACTCGCGGCACTCCCATACGGTTCGGTTGAATTGGAAGGAGAATTGGCAAAACTGGTCATGAAATCGATTACGCCCATGGATGGGAGGCCTTGGAATGGTAGCTTTTTTCTGATGTGGAGCCTCTTTATCGGGCATGATACTCGCATGACTCCCACTCCATTCGGTCGAATAGGGAGGAAAACCCGATTAGACCAATCATGAAATCGATAGCACTCATCAATGGGAGGCCTTGGAATGGTAGCTTTCTTTCTGATGTGGAGCCTTTTAATCGGGCATGATACTCGCATTACTCCCACTCCATTCGGTCGAATAGGAAGGAAAACCCGATAAGACCAATCATGAAATCGATAGCACTCATCAATGGGAGGCCTTGGAATGGTAGCTTTCTTTCTGATGTGGAGCCTTTTAATCGGGCATGATACTCGCGGCACTCCCATACCGTTCGGTTGAATTGGAAGGAGAATTGGCAAAACTGGTCATGAAATCGATTACGCCCATGGATGGGAGGCCTTGGAATGGTAGCTTTCTTTCTGATGTGGAGCCTCTTTAACAGGCATTGTACTCGCATGACTCCCACTCCATTCGGTCGAATAGGAAGGAAAACCCGATAAGACCGATCATGAAATCGATAGCACTCATCAATGGGAGGCCTTGGAATGGTAGCTTTCTTTCTGATGTGGAGCCTTTTAATCGGGCATGATACTCGCGGCACTCCCATACCGTTAGGTTGAATTGGAAGGAGAACTGGCAAAACTGGTCATGAAATCGATTACGCCCATGGATGGGAGGCCTTGGAACGGTAGCTTTCTTTCTGATGTGGAGCCTCTTTATCGAACACTGTACTCGCATGACTCCCACTCCGTTCGGTCGAATAGGGAGGAAAACCCGATAAGACCAATCATGAAATCGATAGCACTCATCAATGGGAGGCCTTGGAATGGTAGCTTTCTTTCTGACGTGGAGCCTCTTTATCGGGCATGATACTCGCGGCACTCCCATACCGTTCGGTTGAATTGGAAGGAGAATTGGCAAAACTGGTCATGAAATCGATTACGCCCGTGGATGGGAGGCCTTGGAATGGTGGCTTCCTTTCTGATGTGGAGCCTCTCTATCGGGCCTGATATTCGCGGCACTTCTATACCGTTCGGTTGAATTGGAAGGAGAACTGGCAAAACTGGTCATGAAATCGATTACGCCCATGGATGGGAGGCCTTGGAATGGTAGCTTTCTTTCTGATGTGGAGCCTCTTTAACGGGCATTGTACTCGCATGACTCCCACTCCATTCGGTCGAATAGGAAGGAAAACCCGATAAGACCGATCATGAAATCGATAGCACTCATCAATGGGAGGCCTTGGAATGGTAGCTTTCTTTCTGATGTGGAGCCTTTTAATCGGGCATGATACTCGCGGCACTCCCATACCGTTAGGTTGAATTGGAAGGAGAACTGGCAAAACTGGTCATGAAATCGATTACGCCCATGGATGGGAGGCCTTGGAACGGTAGCTTTCTTTCTGATGTGGAGCCTCTTTATCGGGCATGATACTCGCATGACTCCCACTCCATTCGGTCGAATAGGGAGGAAAACCCGATTAGACCAATCATAAAATCGATAGCACTCATCAATGGTAGGCCTTGGAATGGTAGCTTTCTTTCTGATGTGGAGCCTCTCTATCGGGCATGATACTCGCGGTACTCCCATACCGTTCGGTTCAATTGGAAGGAGAACTGGCAAAACTGGTCATGAAATCGATTACGCCCATGGATGGGAGGCCTTGGAATGGTGGCTTTCTTTTTGATGTGGAGCCTCTGTATCGGGCATGATACTCGCGGCACTTCTATACCATTCGGTCGAATAGGGAGGAAAACTCGATAAGACCAAACATGAAATCGATAGCACTCATCAATGGGAGGCCTTGGAATGGTAGCTTTCTTTCTGATGTGGAGCCTCTTTATCGGGCATTGTACTCGCATGACTCCCACTCCGTTCGGTCGAATAGGGAGGAACACCCGATAAGACCAATCATGAAATCCATAGCACTCATCAATGGGAGGCCTTGGAATGGTAGCTTTCTTTCTGATGTGGAGCCTCTTTATCGGGCATGATACTCGCGGCACTCCCATACCGTTCGGTTGAATTGGAAGGAGAACTGGCAAAACTGGTCATGAAATCGATTACGCCCATGGATGGGAGGCCTTGGAATGGTAGCTTTCTTTCTGATGTGGAGCCTCTTTATCGGGCATTGTACTCGCATGACTCCCACTCCGTTCGGTCGAATAGGGAGGAAAACCCGATAAGACCAATCATGAAATCGATAGCACTCATCAATGGGAGGCCTTGGAATGGTAGCTTTCTTTCTGACGTGGAGCCTCTTTATCGGGCATGATACTCGCGGCACTCCCATACCGTTCGGTTGAATTGGAAGGAGAATTGGCAAAACTGGTCATGAAATCGATTACGCCCATGGATGGGAGGCCTTGGAATGGTAGCTTTCTTTCTGATGTGGAGCCTCTTTATCGGGCATGATACTCGCATGACTCCCACTCCATTCGGTCGAATAGGGAGGAAAACCCGATTAGACCAATCATGAAATCGATAGCACTCATCAATGGGAGGCCTTGGAATGGTAGCTTTCTTTCTGATGTGGAGCCTTTTAATCGGGCATGATACTCGCATGACTCCCACTCCATTCGGTCAAATAGGAAGGAAAACCCGATAAGACCAATCATGAAATCGATAGCACTCATCAATGGGAGGCCTTGGAATGGTAGCTTTCTTTCTGATGTGGAGCCTTTTAATCGGGCATGATACTCGCATGACTCCCACTCCATTCGGTCGAATAGGAAGGAAAACCCGATAAGACCAATCATGAAATCGATAGCACTCATCAATGGGAGGCCTTGGAATGGTAGCTTTCTTTCTGATGTGGAGCCTTTTAATCGGGCATGATACTCGCGGCACTCCCATACCGTTCGGTTGAATTGGAAGGAGAATTGGCAAAACTGGTCATGAAATCGATTACGCCCATGGATGGGAGGCCTTGGAATGGTAGCTTTCTTTCTGATGTGGAGCCTCTTTAACGGGCATTGTACTCGCATGACTCCCACTCCATTCGGTCGAATAGGAAGGAAAACCCGATAAGACCGATCATGAAATCGATAGCACTCATCAATGGGAGGCCTTGGAATGGTAGCTTTCTTTCTGATGTGGAGCCTTTTAATCGGGCATGATACTCGCGGCACTCCCATACCGTTAGGTTGAATTGGAAGGAGAACTGGCAAAACTGGTCATGAAATCGATTACGCCCATGGATGGGAGGCCTTGGAACGGTAGCTTTCTTTCTGATGTGGAGCCTCTTTATCGGGCATGATACTCGCATGACTCCCACTCCATTCGGTCGAATAGGGAGGAAAACCCGATTAGACCAATCATAAAATCGATCACACTCATCAATGGTAGGCCTTGGAATGGTAGCTTTCTTTCTGATGTGGAGCCTCTCTATCGGGCATGATACTCGCGGCACTCCCATACCGTTAGGTTGAATTGGAAGGAGAACTGGCAAAACTGGTCATGAAATCGATTACGCCCATGGATGGGAGGCCTTGGAACGGTAGCTTTCTTTCTGATGTGGAGCCTCTTTATCGGGCATGATACTCGCATGACTCCCACTCCATTCGGTCGAATAGGGAGGAAAACCCGATTAGACCAATCATAAAATCGATAGCACTCATCAATGGGAGGCCTTGGAATGGTAGCTTTCTTTCTGATGTGGAGCCTCTTTATCGGGCATTGTACTCGCATGACTCCCACTCCGTTCGGTCGAATAGGGAGGAACACCCGATAAGACCAATCATGAAATCCATAGCACTCATCAATGGGAGGCCTTGGAATGGTAGCTTTCTTTCTGATGTGGAGCCTCTTTATCGGGCATGATACTCGCGGCACTCCCATACCGTTCGGTTGAATTGGAAGGAGAACTGGCAAAACTGGTCATGAAATCGATTACGCCCATGGATGGGAGGCCTTGGAATGGTAGCTTTCTTTCTGATGTGGAGCCTCTTTATCGGGCATTGTACTCGCATGACTCCCACTCCGTTCGGTCGAATAGGGAGGAAAACCCGATAAGACCAATCATGAAATCGATAGCACTCATCAATGGGAGGCCTTGGAATGGTAGCTTTCTTTCTGACGTGGAGCCTCTTTATCGGGCATGATACTCGCGGCACTCCCATACCGTTCGGTTGAATTGGAAGGAGAATTGGCAAAACTGGTCATGAAATCGATTACGCCCGTGGATGGGAGGCCTTGGAATGGTAGCTTTCTTTCTGATGTGGAGCCTCTTTAACGGGCATTGTACTCGCATGACTCCCACTCCATTCGGTCGAATAGGAAGGAAAACCCGATAAGACCGATCATGAAATCGATAGCACTCATCAATGGGAGGCCTTGGAATGGTAGCTTTCTTTCTGATGTGGAGCCTTTTAATCGGGCATGATACTCGCATGACTCCCACTCCATTCGGTCGAATAGGAAGGAAAACCCGATAAGACCAATCATGAAATCGATAGCACTCATCAATGGGAGGCCTTGGAATGGTAGCTTTCTTTCTGATGTGGAGCCTTTTAATCGGGCATGATACTCGCGGCACTCCCATACCGTTCGGTTGAATTGGAAGGAGAATTGGCAAAACTGGTCATGAAATCGATTACGCCCATGGATGGGAGGCCTTGGAATGGTAGCTTTCTTTCTGATGTGGAGCCTCTTTAACGGGCATTGTACTCGCATGACTCCCACTCCATTCGGTCGAATAGGAAGGAAAACCCGATAAGACCGATCATGAAATCGATAGCACTCATCAATGGGAGGCCTTGGAATGGTAGCTTTCTTTCTGATGTGGAGCCTTTTAATCGGGCATGATACTCGCGGCACTCCCATACCGTTAGGTTGAATTGGAAGGAGAACTGGCAAAACTGGTCATGAAATCGATTACGCCCATGGATGGGAGGCCTTGGAACGGTAGCTTTCTTTCTGATGTGGAGCCTCTTTATCGGGCATGATACTCGCATGACTCCCACTCCATTCGGTCGAATAGGGAGGAAAACCCGATTAGACCAATCATAAAATCGATCACACTCATCAATGGTAGGCCTTGGAATGGTAGCTTTCTTTCTGATGTGGAGCCTCTCTATCGGGCATGATACTCGCGGCACTCCCATACCGTTAGGTTGAATTGGAAGGAGAACTGGCAAAACTGGTCATGAAATCGATTACGCCCATGGATGGGAGGCCTTGGAACGGTAGCTTTCTTTCTGATGTGGAGCCTCTTTATCGGGCATGATACTCGCATGACTCCCACTCCATTCGGTCGAATAGGGAGGAAAACCCGATTAGACCAATCATAAAATCGATAGCACTCATCAATGGGAGGCCTTGGAATGGTAGCTTTCTTTCTGATGTGGAGCCTCTTTATCGGGCATTGTACTCGCATGACTCCCACTCCGTTCGGTCGAATAGGGAGGAACACCCGATAAGACCAATCATGAAATCCATAGCACTCATCAATGGGAGGCCTTGGAATGGTAGCTTTCTTTCTGATGTGGAGCCTCTTTATCGGGCATGATACTCGCGGCACTCCCATACCGTTCGGTTGAATTGGAAGGAGAACTGGCAAAACTGGTCATGAAATCGATTACGCCCATGGATGGGAGGCCTTGGAATGGTAGCTTTCTTTCTGATGTGGAGCCTCTTTATCGGGCATTGTACTCGCATGACTCCCACTCCGTTCGGTCGAATAGGGAGGAAAACCCGATAAGACCAATCATGAAATCGATAGCACTCATCAATGGGAGGCCTTGGAATGGTAGCTTTCTTTCTGACGTGGAGCCTCTTTATCGGGCATGATACTCGCGGCACTCCCATACCGTTCGGTTGAATTGGAAGGAGAATTGGCAAAACTGGTCATGAAATCGATTACGCCCGTGGATGGGAGGCCTTGGAATGGTGGCTTCCTTTCTGATGTGGAGCCTCTCTATCGGGCATGATATTCGCGGCACTTCTATACCGTTCGGTTGAATTGGAAGGAGAACTGGCAAAACTGGTCATGAAATCGATTACGCCCATGGATGGGAGGCCTTGGAATGGTAGCTTTCTTTCTGATGTGGAGCCTTTTAATCGGGCATGATACTCGCGGCACTCCCATACGGTTCGGTTGAATTGGAAGGAGAACTGGCAAAACTGGTCATGAAATCGATTACGCCCATGGATGGGAGGCCTTGGAACGGTAGCTTTCTTTCTGATGTGGAGCCTCTTTATCGGGCATGATACTCGCATGACTCCCACTCCATTCGGTCGAATAGGGAGGAAAACCCGATTAGACCAATCATAAAATCGATAGCACTCATCAATGGTAGGCCTTGGAATGGTAGCTTTCTTTCTGATGTGGAGCCTCTCTATCGGGCATGATACTCGCGGTACTCCCATACCGTTCGGTTCAATTGGAAGGAGAACTGGCAAAACTGGTCATGAAATCGATTACGCCCATGGATGGGAGGCCTTGGAATGGTGGCTTTCTTTTTGATGTGGAGCCTCTGTATCGGGCATGATACTCGCGGCACTTCTATACCATTCGGTCGAATAGGGAGGAAAACTCGATAAGACCAAACATGAAATCGATAGCACTCATCAATGGGAGGCCTTGGAATGGTAGCTTTCTTTCTGATGTGGAGCCTCTTTATCGGGCATTGTACTCGCATGACTCCCACTCCGTTCGGTCGAATAGGGAGGAACACCCGATAAGACCAATCATGAAATCCATAGCACTCATCAATGGGAGGCCTTGGAATGGTAGCTTTCTTTCTGATGTGGAGCCTCTTTATCGGGCATGATACTCGCGGCACTCCCATACCGTTCGGTTGAATTGGAAGGAGAACTGGCAAAACTGGTCATGAAATCGATTACGCCCATGGATGGGAGGCCTTGGAATGGTAGCTTTCTTTCTGATGTGGAGCCTCTTTATCGGGCATTGTACTCGCATGACTCCCACTCCGTTCGGTCGAATAGGGAGGAAAACCCGATAAGACCAATCATGAAATCGATAGCACTCATCAATGGGAGGCCTTGGAATGGTAGCTTTCTTTCTGACGTGGAGCCTCTTTATCGGGCATGATACTCGCGGCACTCCCATACCGTTCGGTTGAATTGGAAGGAGAATTGGCAAAACTGGTCATGAAATCGATTACGCCCGTGGATGGGAGGCCTTGGAATGGTGGCTTCCTTTCTGATGTGGAGCCTCTCTATCGGGCATGATATTCGCGGCACTTCTATACCGTTCGGTTGAATTGGAAGGAGAACTGGCAAAACTGGTCATGAAATCGATTACGCCCATGGATGGGAGGCCTTGGAATGGTAGCTTTCTTTCTGATGTGGAGCCTTTTAATCGGGCATGATACTCGCGGCACTCCCATACGGTTCGGTTGAATTGGAAGGAGAATTGGCAAAACTGGTCATGAAATCGATTACGCCCATGGATGGGAGGCCTTGGAATGGTAGCTTTCTTTCTGATGTGGAGCCTCTTTATCGGGCATGATACTCGCATGACTCCCACTCCATTCGGTCGAATAGGGAGGAAAACCCGATTAGACCAATCATGAAATCGATAGCACTCATCAATGGGAGGCCTTGGAATGGTAGCTTTCTTTCTGATGTGGAGCCTTTTAATCGGGCATGATACTCGCATGACTCCCACTCCATTCGGTCAAATAGGAAGGAAAACCCGATAAGACCAATCATGAAATCGATAGCACTCATCAATGGGAGGCCTTGGAATGGTAGCTTTCTTTCTGATGTGGAGCCTTTTAATCGGGCATGATACTCGCATGACTCCCACTCCATTCGGTCGAATAGGAAGGAAAACCCGATAAGACCAATCATGAAATCGATAGCACTCATCAATGGGAGGCCTTGGAATGGTAGCTTTCTTTCTGATGTGGAGCCTTTTAATCGGGCATGATACTCGCGGCACTCCCATACCGTTCGGTTGAATTGGAAGGAGAATTGGCAAAACTGGTCATGAAATCGATTACGCCCATGGATGGGAGGCCTTGGAATGGTAGCTTTCTTTCTGATGTGGAGCCTCTTTAACGGGCATTGTACTCGCATGACTCCCACTCCATTCGGTCGAATAGGAAGGAAAACCCGATAAGACCGATCATGAAATCGATAGCACTCATCAATGGGAGGCCTTGGAATGGTAGCTTTCTTTCTGATGTGGAGCCTTTTAATCGGGCATGATACTCGCGGCACTCCCATACCGTTAGGTTGAATTGGAAGGAGAACTGGCAAAACTGGTCATGAAATCGATTACGCCCATGGATGGGAGGCCTTGGAACGGTAGCTTTCTTTCTGATGTGGAGCCTCTTTATCGGGCATGATACTCGCATGACTCCCACTCCATTCGGTCGAATAGGGAGGAAAACCCGATTAGACCAATCATAAAATCGATAGCACTCATCAATGGTAGGCCTTGGAATGGTAGCTTTCTTTCTGATGTGGAGCCTCTCTATCGGGCATGATACTCGCGGCACTCCCATACCGTTAGGTTGAATTGGAAGGAGAACTGGCAAAACTGGTCATGAAATCGATTACGCCCATGGATGGGAGGCCTTGGAACGGTAGCTTTCTTTCTGATGTGGAGCCTCTTTATCGGGCATGATACTCGCATGACTCCCACTCCATTCGGTCGAATAGGGAGGAAAACCCGATTAGACCAATCATAAAATCGATAGCACTCATCAATGGGAGGCCTTGGAATGGTAGCTTTCTTTCTGATGTGGAGCCTCTTTATCGGGCATTGTACTCGCATGACTCCCACTCCGTTCGGTCGAATAGGGAGGAACACCCGATAAGACCAATCATGAAATCCATAGCACTCATCAATGGGAGGCCTTGGAATGGTAGCTTTCTTTCTGATGTGGAGCCTCTTTATCGGGCATGATACTCGCGGCACTCCCATACCGTTCGGTTGAATTGGAAGGAGAACTGGCAAAACTGGTCATGAAATCGATTACGCCCATGGATGGGAGGCCTTGGAATGGTAGCTTTCTTTCTGATGTGGAGCCTCTTTATCGGGCATTGTACTCGCATGACTCCCACTCCGTTCGGTCGAATAGGGAGGAAAACCCGATAAGACCAATCATGAAATCGATAGCACTCATCAATGGGAGGCCTTGGAATGGTAGCTTTCTTTCTGACGTGGAGCCTCTTTATCGGGCATGATACTCGCGGCACTCCCATACCGTTCGGTTGAATTGGAAGGAGAATTGGCAAAACTGGTCATGAAATCGATTACGCCCGTGGATGGGAGGCCTTGGAATGGTGGCTTCCTTTCTGATGTGGAGCCTCTCTATCGGGCATGATATTCGCGGCACTTCTATACCGTTCGGTTGAATTGGAAGGAGAACTGGCAAAACTGGTCATGAAATCGATTACGCCCATGGATGGGAGGCCTTGGAATGGTAGCTTTCTTTCTGATGTGGAGCCTTTTAATCGGGCATGATACTCGCGGCACTCCCATACGGTTCGGTTGAATTGGAAGGAGAATTGGCAAAACTGGTCATGAAATCGATTACGCCCATGGATGGGAGGCCTTGGAATGGTAGCTTTCTTTCTGATGTGGAGCCTCTTTATCGGGCATGATACTCGCATGACTCCCACTCCATTCGGTCGAATAGGGAGGAAAACCCGATTAGACCAATCATGAAATCGATAGCACTCATCAATGGGAGGCCTTGGAATGGTAGCTTTCTTTCTGATGTGGAGCCTTTTAATCGGGCATGATACTCGCATGACTCCCACTCCATTCGGTCAAATAGGAAGGAAAACCCGATAAGACCAATCATGAAATCGATAGCACTCATCAATGGGAGGCCTTGGAATGGTAGCTTTCTTTCTGATGTGGAGCCTTTTAATCGGGCATGATACTCGCATGACTCCCACTCCATTCGGTCGAATAGGAAGGAAAACCCGATAAGACCAATCATGAAATCGATAGCACTCATCAATGGGAGGCCTTGGAATGGTAGCTTTCTTTCTGATGTGGAGCCTTTTAATCGGGCATGATACTCGCGGCACTCCCATACCGTTCGGTTGAATTGGAAGGAGAATTGGCAAAACTGGTCATGAAATCGATTACGCCCATGGATGGGAGGCCTTGGAATGGTAGCTTTCTTTCTGATGTGGAGCCTCTTTAACGGGCATTGTACTCGCATGACTCCCACTCCATTCGGTCGAATAGGAAGGAAAACCCGATAAGACCGATCATGAAATCGATAGCACTCATCAATGGGAGGCCTTGGAATGGTAGCTTTCTTTCTGATGTGGAGCCTTTTAATCGGGCATGATACTCGCGGCACTCCCATACCGTTAGGTTGAATTGGAAGGAGAACTGGCAAAACTGGTCATGAAATCGATTACGCCCATGGATGGGAGGCCTTGGAACGGTAGCTTTCTTTCTGATGTGGAGCCTCTTTATCGGGCATGATACTCGCATGACTCCCACTCCATTCGGTCGAATAGGGAGGAAAACCCGATTAGACCAATCATAAAATCGATAGCACTCATCAATGGTAGGCCTTGGAATGGTAGCTTTCTTTCTGATGTGGAGCCTCTCTATCGGGCATGATACTCGCGGCACTCCCATACCGTTCGGTTCAATTGGAAGGAGAACTGGAAAAACTGGTCATGAAATCGATAGCACTCATCAATGGGAGGCCTTGGAATGGTAGCTTTCTTTCTGATGTGGAGCCTCTTTATCGGGCATGATACTCGCGGCACTCCCATACCGTTCGGTTGAATTGGAAGGAGAACTGGCAAAACTGGTCATGAAATCGATTACGCCCATGGATGGGAGGCCTTGGAATGGTAGTTTTCTGTCTGATGTAGAGCCTCTTTATCGGGCATTGTCATCGCATGACTCCCACTCCGTTCGGTCGAATAGGGAGGAAAACCCGATAAGACCAATCATGAAATCGATAGCACTCATCAATGGGAGGCCTTGGAATGGTAGCTTTCTTTCTGATGTGGAGCCTCTTTATCGCGCATGATACTCGCGGCACTCCCATACCGTTAGGTTGAATTGGAAGGAGAACTGGCAAAACTGGTCATGAAATCGATTACGCCCATGGGTGGGAGGCCTTGGAATGGTGGCTTTCTTTTTGATGTGGAGCCTCTGTATCGGGCATGATACTCGCGGCACTTCTATACCGTTCGGTCGAATAGGGAGGAAAACTCGATAAGACCAAACATGAAATCGATAGCACTCATCAATGGGAGGCCTTGGAATGGTAGCTTTCTTTCTGATGTGGAGCCTCTTTATCGGGCATTGTACTCGCATGACTCCCACTCCGTTCGGTCGAATAGGGAGGAACACCCGATAAGACCAATCATGAAATCGATAGCACTCATCAATGGGAGGCCTTGGAATGGTAGCTTTCTTTCTGATGTGGAGCCTCTTTATCGGGCATGATACTCGCGGCACTCCCATACCGTTCGGTTGAATTGGAAGGAGAACTGGCAAAACTGGTCATGAAATCGATTACGCCCATGGATGGGAGGCCTTGGAATGGTAGCTTTCTTTCTGATGTGGAGCCTCTTTATCGAACACTGTACTCGCATGACTCCCACTCCGTTCGGTCGAATAGGGAGGAAAACCCGATAAGACCAATCATGAAATCGATAGCACTCATCAATGGGAGGCCTTGGAATGGTAGCTTTCTTTCTGACGTGGAGCCTCTTTATCGGGCATGATACTCGCGGCACTCCCATACCGTTCGGTTGAATTGGAAGGAGAATTGGCAAAACTGGTCATGAAATCGATTACGCCCGTGGATGGGAGGCCTTGGAATGGTGGCTTCCTTTCTGATGTGGAGCCTCTCTATCGGGCATGATATTCGCGGCACTTCTATACCGTTCGGTTGAATTGGAAGGAGAACTGGCAAAACTGGTCATGAAATCGATTACGCCCATGGATGGGAGGCCTTGGAATGGTAGCTTTCTTTCTGATGTGGAGCCTTTTAATCGGGCATGATACTCGCGGCACTCCCATACGGTTCGGTTGAATTGGAAGGAGAATTGGCAAAACTGGTCATGAAATCGATTACGCCCATGGATGGGAGGCCTTGGAATGGTAGCTTTTTTCTGATGTGGAGCCTCTTTATCGGGCATGATACTCGCATGACTCCCACTCCATTCGGTCGAATAGGGAGGAAAACCCGATTAGACCAATCATGAAATCGATAGCACTCATCAATGGGAGGCCTTGGAATGGTAGCTTTCTTTCTGATGTGGAGCCTTTTAATCGGGCATGATACTCGCATGACTCCCACTCCATTCGGTCGAATAGGAAGGAAAACCCGATAAGACCAATCATGAAATCGATAGCACTCATCAATGGGAGGCCTTGGAATGGTAGCTTTCTTTCTGATGTGGAGCCTTTTAATCGGGCATGATACTCGCGGCACTCCCATACCGTTCGGTTGAATTGGAAGGAGAATTGGCAAAACTGGTCATGAAATCGATTACGCCCATGGATGGGAGGCCTTGGAATGGTAGCTTTCTTTCTGATGTGGAGCCTCTTTAACGGGCATTGTACTCGCATGACTCCCACTCCATTCGGTCGAATAGGAAGGAAAACCCGATAAGACCGATCATGAAATCGATAGCACTCATCAATGGGAGGCCTTGGAATGGTAGCTTTCTTTCTGATGTGGAGCCTTTTAATCGGGCATGATACTCGCGGCACTCCCATACCGTTAGGTTGAATTGGAAGGAGAACTGGCAAAACTGGTCATGAAATCGATTACGCCCATGGATGGGAGGCCTTGGAACGGTAGCTTTCTTTCTGATGTGGAGCCTCTTTATCGGGCATGATACTCGCATGACTCCCACTCCATTCGGTCGAATAGGGAGGAAAACCCGATTAGACGAATCATAAAATCGATAGCACTCATCAATGGTAGGCCTTGGAATGGTAACTTTCTTTCTGATGTGGAGCCTCTCTATCGGGCATGATACTCGCGGCACTCCCATACCGTTCGGTTCAATTGGAAGGAGAACTGGCAAAACTGGTCATGAAATCGATTACGCCCATGGATGGGAGGCCTTGAAATGGTAGCTTTCTTTCTGATGTGGAGCCTCTTTATCGGGCATGATACTCGCGGCACTTCCATACCGTTAGGTTGAATTGGAAGGAGAACTGGCAAAACTAGTCATGAAACCGATTACGCCCATGGATGGGAGGCCTTGGAATGGTAGTTTTCTTTCTGATGTAGAGCCTCTTTATCGGGCATTGTCATCGCATGACTCCCACTCCGTTCGGTCGAATAGGGAGGAAAACCCGATAAGACCAATCATGAAATCGATAGCACTCATCAATGGGAGGCCTTGGAATGGTAGCTTTCTTTGTGATGTGGAGCCTCTTTATCGCGCATGATACTCGCGGCACTCCCATACCGTTAGGTTGAATTGGAAGGAGAACTGGCAAAACTGGTCATGAAATCGATTACGCTCATGGGTGGGAGGCCTTGGAATGGTGGCTTTCTTTTTGATGTGGAGCCTCTGTATCGGGCATGATACTCGCGGCACTTCTATACCGTTCGGTCGAATAGGGAGGAAAACTCGATATGACCAAACATGAAATCGATAGCACTCATCAATGGGAGGCCTTGGAATGGTAGCTTTCTTTCTGATGTGGAGCCTCTTTATCGGGCATTGTACTCGCATGACTCCCACTCCGTTCGGTCGAATAGGGAGGAACACCCGATAAGACCAATCATGAAATCGATAGCACTCATCAATGGGAGGCCTTGGAATGGTAGCTTTCTTTCTGATGTGGAGCCTCTTTATCGGGCATGATACTCGCGGCACTCCCATACCGTTCGGTTGAATTGGAAGGAGAACTGGCAAAACTGGTCATGAAATCGATTACGCCCATGGATGGGAGGCCTTGGAATGGTAGCTTTCTTTCTGATGTGGAGCCTCTTTATCGAACACTGTACTCGCATGACTCCCACTCCGTTCGGTCGAATAGGGAGGAAAACCCGATAAGACCAATCATGAAATCGATAGCACTCATCAATGGGAGGCCTTGGAATGGTAGCTTTCTTTCTGACGTGGAGCCTCTTTATCGGGCATGATACTCGCGGCACTCCCATACCGTTCGGTTGAATTGGAAGGAGAATTGGCAAAACTGGTCATGAAATCGATTACGCCCGTGGATGGGAGGCCTTGGAATGGTAGCTTCGTTCTGATGTGGAGCCTCTCTATCGGGCATGATATTCGCGGCACTTCTATACCGTTCGGTTGAATTGGAAGGAGAACTGGCAAAACTGGTCATGAAATCGATTACGCCCATGGATGGGAGGCCTTGGAATGGTAGCTTTCTTTCTGATGTGGAGCCTTTTAATCGGGCATGATACTCGCGGCACTCCCATACGGTTCGGTTGAATTGGAAGGAGAATTGGCAAAACTGGTCATGAAATCGATTACGCCCATGGATGGGAGGCCTTGGAATGGTAGCTTTCTTTCTGATGTGGAGCCTCTTTAACGGGCATTGTACTCGCATGACTCCCACTCCATTCGGTCGAATAGGGAGGAAAACCCGATAAGACCAATCATGAAATCGATAGCACTCATCAATGGGAGGCCTTGGAATGGTAGCTTTCTTTCTGACGTGGAGCCTCTTTATCGGGCATGATACTCGCGGCACTCCCATACCGTTCGGTTGAATTGGAAGGAGAATTGGCAAAACTGGTCATGAAATCGATTACGCCCGTGGATGGGAGGCCTTGGAATGGTGGCTTCCTTTCTGATTTGGAGCCTCTCTATCGGGCATGATATTCGCGGCACTTCTATACCGTTCGGTTGAATTGGAAGGAGAACTGGCAAAACTGGTCATGAAATCGATTACGCCCATGGATGGGAGGCCTTGGAATGGTAGCTTTCTTTCTGATGTGGAGCCTTTTAATCGGGCATGATACTCGCGGCACTCCCATACGGTTCGGTTGAATTGGAAGGAGAATTGGCAAAACTGGTCATGAAATCGATTACGCCCATGGATGGGAGGCCTTGGAATGGTAGCTTTTTTCTGATGTGGAGCCTCTTTATCGGGCATGATACTCGCATGACTCCCACTCCATTCGGTCGAATAGGGAGGAAAACCCGATTAGACCAAACATGAAATCGATAGCACTCATCAATGGGAGGCCTTGGAATGGTAGCTTTCTTTCTGATGTGGAGCCTTTTAATCGGGCATGATACTCGCATGACTCCCACTCCATTCGGTCGAATAGGAAGGAAAACCCGATAAGACCAATCATGAAATCGATAGCACTCATCAATGGGAGGCCTTGGAATGGTAGCTTTCTTTCTGATGTGGAGCCTTTTAATCGGGCATGATACTCGCGGCACTCCCATACCGTTCGGTTGAATTGGAAGGAGAATTGGCAAAACTGGTCATGAAATCGATTACGCCCATGGATGGGAGGCCTTGGAATGGTAGCTTTCTTTCTGATGTGGAGCCTCTTTAACGGGCATTGTACTCGCATGACTCCCACTCCATTCGGTCGAATAGGAAGGAAAACCCGATAAGACCGATCATGAAATCGATAGCACTCATCAATGGGAGGCCTTGGAATGGTAGCTTTCTTTCTGATGTGGAGCCTTTTAATCGGGCATGATACTCGCGGCACTCCCATACCGTTAGGTTGAATTGGAAGGAGAACTGGCAAAACTGGTCATGAAATCGATTACGCCCATGGATGGGAGGCCTTGGAACGGTAGCTTTCTTTCTGATGTGGAGCCTCTTTATCGGGCATGATACTCGCATGACTCCCACTCCATTCGGTCGAATAGGGAGGAAAACCCGATTAGACCAATCATAAAATCGATAGCACTCATCAATGGTAGGCCTTGGAATGGTAACTTTCTTTCTGATGTGGAGCCTCTCTATCGGGCATGATACTCGCGGCACTCCCATACCGTTCGGTTCAATTGGAAGGAGAACTGGCAAAACTGGTCATGAAATCGATTACGCCCATGGATGGGAGGCCTTGAAATGGTAGCTTTCTTTCTGATGTGGAGCCTCTTTATCGGGCATGATACTCGCGGCACTTCCATACCGTTAGGTTGAATTGGAAGGAGAACTGGCAAAACTAGTCATGAAACCGATTACGCCCATGGATGGGAGGCCTTGGAATGGTAGTTTTCTTTCTGATGTAGAGCCTCTTTATCGGGCATTGTCATCGCATGACTCCCACTCCGTTCGGTCGAATAGGGAGGAAAACCCGATAAGACCAATCATGAAATCGATAGCACTCATCAATGGGAGGCCTTGGAATGGTAGCTTTCTTTGTGATGTGGAGCCTCTTTATCGCGCATGATACTCGCGGCACTCCCATACCGTTAGGTTGAATTGGAAGGAGAACTGGCAAAACTGGTCATGAAATCGATTACGCCCATGGGTGGGAGGCCTTGGAATGGTGGCTTTCTTTTTGATGTGGAGCCTCTGTATCGGGCATGATACTCGCGGCACTTCTATACCGTTCGGTCGAATAGGGAGGAAAACTCGATATGACCAAACATGAAATCGATAGCACTCATCAATGGGAGGCCTTGGAATGGTAGCTTTCTTTCTGATGTGGAGCCTCTTTATCGGGCATTGTACTCGCATGACTCCCACTCCGTTCGGTCGAATAGGGAGGAACACCCGATAAGACCAATCATGAAATCGATAGCACTCATCAATGGGAGGCCTTGGAATGGTAGCTTTCTTTCTGATGTGGAGCCTCTTTATCGGGCATGATACTCGCGGCACTCCCATACCGTTCGGTTGAATTGGAAGGAGAACTGGCAAAACTGGTCATGAAATCGATTACGCCCATGGATGGGAGGCCTTGGAATGGTAGCTTTCTTTCTGATGTGGAGCCTCTTTATCGAACACTGTACTCGCATGACTCCCACTCCGTTCGGTCGAATAGGGAGGAAAACCCGATAAGACCAATCATGAAATCGATAGCACTCATCAATGGGAGGCCTTGGAATGGTAGCTTTCTTTCTGACGTGGAGCCTCTTTATCGGGCATGATACTCGCGGCACTCCCATACCGTTCGGTTGAATTGGAAGGAGAATTGGCAAAACTGGTCATGAAATCGATTACGCCCGTGGATGGGAGGCCTTGGAATGGTGGCTTCGTTCTGATGTGGAGCCTCTCTATCGGGCATGATATTCGCGGCACTTCTATACCGTTCGGTTGAATTGGAAGGAGAACTGGCAAAACTGGTCATGAAATCGATTACGCCCATGGATGGGAGGCCTTGGAATGGTAGCTTTCTTTCTGATGTGGAGCCTTTTAATCGGGCATGATACTCGCGGCACTCCCATACGGTTCGGTTGAATTGGAAGGAGAATTGGCAAAACTGGTCATGAAATCGATTACGCCCATGGATGGGAGGCCTTGGAATGGTAGCTTTCTTTCTGATGTGGAGCCTCTTTAACGGGCATTGTACTCGCATGACTCCCACTCCATTCGGTCGAATAGGAAGGAAAACCCGATAAGACCGATCATGAAATCGATAGCACTCATCAATGGGAGGCCTTGGAATGGTAGCTTTCTTTCTGATGTGGAGCCTTTTAATCGGGCATGATACTCGCGGCACTCCTATACCGTTAGGTTGAATTGGAAGGAGAACTGGCAAAACTGGTCATGAAATCGATTACGCCCATGGATGGGAGGCCTTGGAATGGTAGCTTTCTTTCTGATGTGGAGCCTCTTTATCGGGCATTGTACTCGCATGACTCCCACTCCGTTCGGTCGAATAGGGAGGAACACCCGATAAGACCAATCATGAAATCGATAGCACTCATCAATGGGAGGCCTTGGAATGGTAGCTTTCTTTCTGATGTGGAGCCTCTTTATCGGGCATGATACTCGCGGCACTCCCATACCGTTCGGTTGAATTGGAAGGAGAACTGGCAAAACTGGTCATGAAATCGATTACGCCCATGGATGGGAGGCCTTGGAATGGTAGCTTTCTTTCTGATGTGGAGCCTCTTTATCGAACACTGTACTCGCATGACTCCCACTCCGTTCGGTCGAATAGGGAGGAAAACCCGATAAGACCAATCATGAAATCGATAGCACTCATCAATGGGAGGCCTTGGAATGGTAGCTTTCTTTCTGACGTGGAGCCTCTTTATCGGGCATTGTACTTGCATGACTCCCACTCCGTTCGGTCGAATAGGGAGGAACACCCGATAAGACCAATCATGAAATCGATAGCACTCATCAATGGGAGGCCTTGGAATGGTAGCTTTCTTTCTGATGTGGAGCCTCTTTATCGGGCATGATATTCGCGGCACTTCTATACCGTTCGGTTGAATTGGAAGGAGAACTGGCAAAACTGGTCATGAAATCGATTACGCCCATGGATGGGAGGCCTTGGAATGGTAGCTTTCTTTCTGATGTGGAGCCTTTTAATCGGGCATGATACTCGCGGCACTCCCATACGGTTCGGTTGAATTGGAAGGAGAATTGGCAAAACTGGTCATGAAATCGATTACGCCCATGGATGGGAGGCCTTGGAATGGTAGCTTTCTTTCTGATGTGGAGCCTCTTTATCGAACACTGTACTCGCATGACTCCCACTCCGTTCGGTCGAATAGGGAGGAAAACCCGATAAGACCAATCATGAAATCGATAGCACTCATCAATGGGAGGCCTTGGAATGGTAGCTTTCTTTCTGACGTGGAGCCTCTTTATCGGGCATGATACTCGCGGCACTCCCATACCGTTCGGTTGAATTGGAAGGAGAATTGGCAAAACTGGTCATGAAATCGATTACGCCCATGGATGGGAGGCCTTGGAATGGTAGTTTTCTTTCTGATGTAGAGCCTCTTTATCGGGCATTGTCATCGCATGACTCCCACTCCGTTCGGTCGAATAGGGAGGAAAACCCGATAAGACCAATCATGAAATCGATAGCACTCATCAATGGGAGGCCTTGGAATGGTAGCTTTCTTTCTGATGTGGAGCCTCTTTATCGGGCATGATACTCGCGGCACTCCCATACCGTTAGATTGAATTGGAAGGAGAACTGGCAAAACTGGTCATGAAGTCGATTACGCCCATGGGTGGGAGGCCTTGGAATGGTGGCTTTCTTTTTGATGTGGAGCCTCTCTATCGGGCATGATACTCGCGGCACTTCTATACCGTTCGGTCGAATAGGGAGGAAAACTCGATAAGACCAAACATGAAATCGATAGCACTCATCAATGGGAGGCCTTGGAATGGTAGCTTTCTTTCTGATGTGGAGCCTCTTTATCGGGCATTGTACTCGCATGACTCCTACTCCGTTCGGTCGAATAGGGAGGAACACCCGATAAGACCAATCATGAAATCGATAGCACTCATCAATGGGAGGCCTTGGAATGGTAGCTTTCTTTCTGATGTGGAGCCTCTTTATCGGGCATGATACTCGCGGCACTCCCATACCGTTCGGTTGAATTGGAAGGAGAACTGGCAAAACTGGTCATGAAATCGATTACGCCCATGGATGGGAGGCCTTGGAATGGTAGCTTTCTTTCTGATGTGGAGCCTCTTTATCGAACACTGTACTCGCATGACTCCCACTCCGTTCGGT
The DNA here is from genome assembly GCA_947359475.1 of Heligmosomoides polygyrus bakeri. Classification (NCBI taxonomy): domain Eukaryota; kingdom Metazoa; phylum Nematoda; class Chromadorea; order Rhabditida; family Heligmosomidae; genus Heligmosomoides; species Heligmosomoides polygyrus. The sequence continues at coordinate 42,934,095 of OX375870.1, read as the reverse complement.
CGAATAGGGAGGAAAACCCGATAAGACCAATCATGAAATCGATAGCACTCATCAATGGGAGGCCTTGGAATGGTAGCTTTCTTTCTGACGTGGAGCCTCTTTATCGGGCATGATACTCGCGGCACTCCCATACCGTTCGGTTGAATTGGAAGGAGAATTGGCAAAACTGGTCATGAAATCGATTACGCCCGTGGATGGGAGGCCTTGGAATGGTGGCTTCCTTTCTGATGTGGAGCCTCTCTATCGGGCATGATAATCGCGGCACTTCTATACCGTTCGGTTGAATTGGAAGGAGAACTGGCAAAACTGGTCATGAAATCGATTACGCCCATGGATGGGAGGCCTTGGAATGGTAGCTTTCTTTCTGATGTGGAGCCTCTTTATCGGGCATTGTACTCGCATGACTCCCACTCCATTCGGTCGAATAGGAAGGAAAACACGATAAGACCAATCATGAAATCGATAGCACTCATCAATGGGAGGCCTTGGAATGGTAGCTTTCTTTCTGATGTGGAGCCTTTTAATCGGGCATGATACTCGCGGCACTCCCATACCGTTCGGTTGAATTGGAAGGAGAACTGGCAAAACTGGTCATGAAATCGATTACGCCCATGGATGGGAGGCCTTGGAATGTTAGCTTTCTTTCTGATGTGGAGCCTCTTTATCGAACACTGTACTCGCATGACTCCCACTCCGTTCGGTCGAATAGGGAGGAAAACCCGATAAGACCAATCATGAAATCGATAGCACTCATCAATGGGAGGCCTTGGAATGGTAGCTTTCTTTCTGACGTGGAGCCTCTTTATCGGGCATGATACTCGCAGCACTCCCATACCGTTCGGTTGAATTGGAAGGAGAATTGGCAAAACTGGTCATGAAATCGATTACGCCCGTGGATGGGAGGCCTTGGAATGGTGGCTTCCTTTCTGATGTGGAGCCTCTCTATCGGGCATGATACTCGCGGCACTCCCATACCGTTCGGTTGAATTGGAAGGAGAACTGGAAAAACTGGTCATGAAACCGATAGCACTTAGCAATGGGAGGCCTTGGAATGGTAGCTTTCTTTCTGATGTGGAGCCTCTTTATCGGGCATTGTACTCGCATGACTCCCACTCCATTCGGTCGAATAGGAAGGAAAACCCGATAAGACCAATCATGAAATCGATAGCACTCATCAATGGGAGGCCTTGGAATGGTAGCTTTCTTTCTGATGTGGAGCCTCTTTATCGCGCATGATACTCGCGGCACTCCCATACCGTTAGGTTGAATTGGAAGGAGAACTGGCAAAACTGGTCATGAAATCGATTACGCCCATGGGTGGGAGGCCTTGGAATGGTGGCTTTCTTTTTGATGTGGAGCCTCTCTATCGGGCATGATACTCGCGGCACTCCCATACCGTTCGGTTGAATTGGAAGGAGAACTGGCAAAACTGGTCATGAAATCGATTACGCCCATGGATGGGAGGCCTTGGAATGGTAGCTTTCTTTCTGATGTGGAGCCTCTTTATCGAACACTGTACTCGCATGACTCCCACTCCGTTCGGTCGAATAGGGAGGAAAACCCGATTAGACCAATCATAAAATCGATAGCACTCATCAATGGGAGGCCTTGGAATGGTAGCTTTCTTTCTGACGTGGAGCCTCTTTATCGGGCATGATACTCGCAGCACTCCCATACCGTTCGGTTGAATTGGAAGGAGAATTGGCAAAACTGGTCATGAAATCGATTACGCCCATGGATGGGAGGCCTTGGAATGGTAGTTTTCTTTCTGATGTAGAGCCTCTTTATCGGGCATTGTCATCGCATGACTCCCACTCCGTTCGGTCGAATAGGGAGGAAAACCCGATTAGACCAATCATAAAATCGATAGCACTCATCAATGGGAGGCCTTGGAATGGTAGCTTTCTTTCTGACGTGGAGCCTCTTTATCGGGCATGATACTCGCAGCACTCCCATACCGTTCGGTTGAATTGGAAGGAGAATTGGCAAAACTGGTCATGAAATCGATTACGCCCGTGGATGGGAGGCCTTGGAATGGTGGCTTCCTTTCTGATGTGGAGCCTCTCTATCGGGCATGATAATCGCGGCACTTCTATACCGTTCGGTTGAATTGGAAGGAGAACTGGCAAAACTGGTCATGAAATCGATTACGCCCATGGATGGGAGGCCTTGGAATGGTAGCTTTCTTTCTGACGTGGAGCCTCTTTATCGGGCATGATACTCGCGGCACTCCCATACCGTTCGGTTGAATTGGAAGGAGAACTGGCAAAACTGGTCATGAAATCGATTACGCCCATGGATGGGAGGCCTTGGAATGGTAGCTTTCTTTCTGATGTGGAGCCTCTTTATCGGGCATTGTACTCGCATGACTCCCACTCCATTCGGTCGAATAGGGAGGAAAACCCGATTAGACCAATCATAAAATCGATAGCACTCATCAATGGGAGGCCTTGGAATGGTAGCTTTCTTTCTGATGTGGAGCCTCTTTATCGGGCATTGTACTCGCATGACTCCCACTCCGTTCGGTCGAATAGGGAGGAACACCCGATAAGACCAATCATGAAATCGATAGCACTCATCAATGGGAGGCCTTGGAATGGTGGCTTCCTTTCTGATGTGGAGCCTCTCTATCGGGCATGATAATCGCGGCACTTCTATACCGTTCGGTTGAATTGGAAGGAGAATTGGCAAAACTGGTCATGAAATCGATTACGCCCATGGGTGGGAGGCCTTGGAATGGTGGCTTTATTTTTGATGTGGAGCCTCTCTATCGGGCATGATACTCGCGGCACTTCTATACCGTTCGGTCGAATAGGGAGGAAAACTCGATAAGACCAAACATGAAATCGATAGCACTCATCAATGGGAGGCCTTGGAATGGTAGCTTTCTTTCTGATGTGGAGCCTCTTTATCGGGCATTGTACTCGCATGACTCCCACTCCGTTCGGTCGAATAGGGAGGAACACCCGATAAGACCAATCATGAAATCGATAGCACTCATCAATGGGAGGCCTTGGAATGGTAGCTTTCTTTCTGATGTGGAGCCTCTTTATCGCGCATGATACTCGCGGCACTCCCATACCGTTAGGTTGAATTGGAAGGAGAACTGGCAAAACTGGTCATGAAATCGATTACGCCCATGGGTGGGAGGCCTTGGAATGGTGGCTTTCTTTTTGATGTGGAGCCTCTCTATCGGGCATGATACTCGCGGCACTTCTATACCGTTCGGTCGAATAGGGAGGAAAACTCGATAAGACCAAACATGAAATCGATAGCACTCATCAATGGGAGGCCTTGGAATGGTAGCTTTCTTTCTGATGTGGAGCCTCTTTATCGGGCATTGTACTCGCATGACTCCCACTCCGTTCGGTCGAATAGGGAGGAACACCCGATAAGACCAATAATGAAATCGATAGCACTCATCAATGGGAGGCCTTGGAATGGTAGCTTTCTTTCTGATGTGGAGCCTCTTTATCGGGCATGATACTCGCGGCACTCCCATACCGTTCGGTTGAATTGGAAGGAGAACTGGCAAAACTGGTCATGAAATCGATTACGCCCGTGGATGGGAGGCCTTGGAATGGTAGCTTTCTTTCTGATGTGGAGCCTCTTTATCGAACACTGTACTCGCATGACTCCCACTCCGTTCGGTCGAATAGGGAGGAAAACCCGATAAGACCAATCATGAAATCGATAGCACTCATCAATGGGAGGCCTTGGAATGGTAGCTTTCTTTCTGACGTGGAGCCTCTTTATCGGGCATGATACTCGCGGCACTCCCATACCGTTCGGTTGAATTGGAAGGAGAATTGGCAAAACTGGTCATGAAATCGATTACGCCCGTGGATGGGAGGCCTTGGAATGGTGGCTTCCTTTCTGATGTGGAGCCTCTCTATCGGGCATGATAATCGCGGCACTTCTATACCGTTCGGTTGAATTGGAAGGAGAACTGGCAAAACTGGTCATGAAATCGATTACGCCCATGGATGGGGGGCCTTGGAATGGTAGCTTTCTTTCTGATGTGGAGCCTCTTTATCGGGCATTGTACTCGCATGACTCCCACTCCATTCGGTCGAATAGGGAGGAAAACCCGATTAGACCAATCATAAAATCGATAGCACTCATCAATGGGAGGCCTTGGAATGGTAGCTTTCTTTCTGATGTGGAGCCTTTTAATCGGGCATGATACTCGCATGACTCCCACTCCATTCGGTCGAATAGGAAGGAAAACACGATAAGACCAATCATGAAATCGATAGCACTCATCAATGGGAGGCCTTGGAATGGTAGCTTTCTTTCTGATGTGGAGCCTTTTAATCGGGCATGATACTCGCGGCACTCCCATACCGTTCGGTTGAATTGGAAGGAGAACTGGCAAAACTGGTCATGAAATCGATTACGCCCGTGGATGGGAGGCCTTGGAATGGTAGCTTTCTTTCTGATGTGGAGCCTCTTTATCGAACACTGTACTCGCATGACTCCCACTCCGTTCGGTCGAATAGGGAGGAAAACCCGATAAGACCGATCATGAAATCGATAGCACTCATCAATGGAAGGCCTTGGAATGGTAGCTTTCTTTCTGATGTGGAGCCTTTTAATCGGGCATGATACTCGCGGCACTCCTATACCGTTAGGTTGAATTGGAAGGAGAACTGGCAAAACTGGTCATGAAATCGATTACGCCCATGGATGGGAGGCCTTGGAATGGTAGCTTTCTTTCTGATGTGGAGCCTCTTTATCGAACACTGTACTCGCATGACTCCCACTCCGTTCGGTCGAATAGGGAGGAAAACCCGATAAGACCAATCATGAAATCGATAGCACTCATCAATGGGAGGCCTTGGAATGGTAGCTTTCTTTCTGATGTGGAGCCTCTTTATCGGGCATTGTACTCGCATGACTCCCACTCCGTTCGGTCGAATAGGGAGGAACACCCGATAAGACCAATCATGAAATCGATAGCACTCATCAATGGGAGGCCTTGGAATGGTAGCTTTCTTTATGATGTGGAGCCTCTTTATCGGGCATGATACTCGCGGCACTCCCATACCGTTCGGTTGAATTGGAAGGAGAACTGGCAAAACTGGTCATGAAATCGATTACGCCCATGGATGGGAGGCCTTGGAATGGTAGCTTTCTTTCTGATGTGGAGCCTCTTTATCGAACACTGTACTCGCATGACTCCCACTCCGTTCGGTCGAATAGGGAGGAAAACCCGATAAGACCAATCATGAAATCGATAGCACTCATCAATGGGAGGCCTTGGAATGGTAGCTTTCTTTCTGACGTGGAGCCTCTTTATCGGGCATTGTACTTGCATGACTCCCACTCCGTTCGGTCGAATAGGGAGGAACACCCGATAAGACCAATCATGAAATCGATAGCACTCATCAATGGGAGGCCTTGGAATGGTAGCTTTCTTTCTGATGTGGAGCCTCTTTATCGGGCATGATATTCGCGGCACTTCTATACCGTTCGGTTGAATTGGAAGGAGAACTGGCAAAACTGGTCATGAAATCGATTACGCCCATGGATGGGAGGCCTTGGAATGGTAGCTTTCTTTCTGATGTGGAGCCTTTTAATCGGGCATGATACTCGCGGCACTCCCATACGGTTCGGTTGAATTGGAAGGAGAATTGGCAAAACTGGTCATGAAATCGATTACGCCCATGGATGGGAGGCCTTGGAATGGTAGCTTTCTTTCTGATGTGGAGCCTCTTTATCGAACACTGTACTCGCATGACTCCCACTCCGTTCGGTCGAATAGGGAGGAAAACCCGATAAGACCAATCATGAAATCGATAGCACTCATCAATGGGAGGCCTTGGAATGGTAGCTTTCTTTCTGACGTGGAGCCTCTTTATCGGGCATGATACTCGCGGCACTCCCATACCGTTCGGTTGAATTGGAAGGAGAATTGGCAAAACTGGTCATGAAATCGATTACGCCCATGGATGGGAGGCCTTGGAATGGTAGTTTTCTTTCTGATGTAGAGCCTCTTTATCGGGCATTGTCATCGCATGACTCCCACTCCGTTCGGTCGAATAGGGAGGAAAACCCGATAAGACCAATCATGAAATCGATAGCACTCATCAATGGGAGGCCTTGGAATGGTAGCTTTCTTTCTGATGTGGAGCCTCTTTATCGGGCATGATACTCGCGGCACTCCCATACCGTTAGATTGAATTGGAAGGAGAACTGGCAAAACTGGTCATGAAGTCGATTACGCCCATGGGTGGGAGGCCTTGGAATGGTGGCTTTCTTTTTGATGTGGAGCCTCTCTATCGGGCATGATACTCGCGGCACTTCTATACCGTTCGGTCGAATAGGGAGGAAAACTCGATAAGACCAAACATGAAATCGATAGCACTCATCAATGGGAGGCCTTGGAATGGTAGCTTTCTTTCTGATGTGGAGCCTCTTTATCGGGCATTGTACTCGCATGACTCCTACTCCGTTCGGTCGAATAGGGAGGAACACCCGATAAGACCAATCATGAAATCGATAGCACTCATCAATGGGAGGCCTTGGAATGGTAGCTTTCTTTCTGATGTGGAGCCTCTTTATCGGGCATGATACTCGCGGCACTCCCATACCGTTCGGTTGAATTGGAAGGAGAACTGGCAAAACTGGTCATGAAATCGATTACGCCCATGGATGGGAGGCCTTGGAATGGTAGCTTTCTTTCTGATGTGGAGCCTCTTTATCGAACACTGTACTCGCATGACTCCCACTCCGTTCGGTCGAATAGGGAGGAAAACCCGATAAGACCAATCATGAAATCGATAGCACTCATCAATGGGAGGCCTTGGAATGGTAGCTTTCTTTCTGACGTGGAGCCTCTTTATCGGGCATGATACTCGCGGCACTCCCATACCGTTCGGTTGAATTGGAAGGAGAATTGGCAAAACTGGTCATGAAATCGATTACGCCCGTGGATGGGAGGCCTTGGAATGGTGGCTTCCTTTCTGATGTGGAGCCTCTCTATCGGGCATGATAATCGCGGCACTTCTATACCGTTCGGTTGAATTGGAAGGAGAACTGGCAAAACTGGTCATGAAATCGATTACGCCCATGGATGGGAGGCCTTGGAATGGTAGCTTTCTTTCTGATGTGGAGCCTCTTTATCGGGCATTGTACTCGCATGACTCCCACTCCATTCGGTCGAATAGGAAGGAAAACACGATAAGACCAATCATGAAATCGATAGCACTCATCAATGGGAGGCCTTGGAATGGTAGCTTTCTTTCTGATGTGGAGCCTTTTAATCGGGCATGATACTCGCGGCACTCCCATACCGTTCGGTTGAATTGGAAGGAGAACTGGCAAAACTGGTCATGAAATCGATTACGCCCATGGATGGGAGGCCTTGGAATGTTAGCTTTCTTTCTGATGTGGAGCCTCTTTATCGAACACTGTACTCGCATGACTCCCACTCCGTTCGGTCGAATAGGGAGGAAAACCCGATAAGACCAATCATGAAATCGATAGCACTCATCAATGGGAGGCCTTGGAATGGTAGCTTTCTTTCTGACGTGGAGCCTCTTTATCGGGCATGATACTCGCAGCACTCCCATACCGTTCGGTTGAATTGGAAGGAGAATTGGCAAAACTGGTCATGAAATCGATTACGCCCGTGGATGGGAGGCCTTGGAATGGTGGCTTCCTTTCTGATGTGGAGCCTCTCTATCGGGCATGATACTCGCGGCACTCCCATACCGTTCGGTTGAATTGGAAGGAGAACTGGAAAAACTGGTCATGAAACCGATAGCACTTAGCAATGGGAGGCCTTGGAATGGTAGCTTTCTTTCTGATGTGGAGCCTCTTTATCGGGCATTGTACTCGCATGACTCCCACTCCATTCGGTCGAATAGGAAGGAAAACCCGATAAGACCAATCATGAAATCGATAGCACTCATCAATGGGAGGCCTTGGAATGGTAGCTTTCTTTCTGATGTGGAGCCTCTTTATCGCGCATGATACTCGCGGCACTCCCATACCGTTAGGTTGAATTGGAAGGAGAACTGGCAAAACTGGTCATGAAATCGATTACGCCCATGGGTGGGAGGCCTTGGAATGGTGGCTTTCTTTTTGATGTGGAGCCTCTCTATCGGGCATGATACTCGCGGCACTCCCATACCGTTCGGTTGAATTGGAAGGAGAACTGGCAAAACTGGTCATGAAATCGATTACGCCCATGGATGGGAGGCCTTGGAATGGTAGCTTTCTTTCTGATGTGGAGCCTCTTTATCGAACACTGTACTCGCATGACTCCCACTCCGTTCGGTCGAATAGGGAGGAAAACCCGATTAGACCAATCATAAAATCGATAGCACTCATCAATGGGAGGCCTTGGAATGGTAGCTTTCTTTCTGACGTGGAGCCTCTTTATCGGGCATGATACTCGCAGCACTCCCATACCGTTCGGTTGAATTGGAAGGAGAATTGGCAAAACTGGTCATGAAATCGATTACGCCCATGGATGGGAGGCCTTGGAATGGTAGTTTTCTTTCTGATGTAGAGCCTCTTTATCGGGCATTGTCATCGCATGACTCCCACTCCGTTCGGTCGAATAGGGAGGAAAACCCGATTAGACCAATCATAAAATCGATAGCACTCATCAATGGGAGGCCTTGGAATGGTAGCTTTCTTTCTGACGTGGAGCCTCTTTATCGGGCATGATACTCGCAGCACTCCCATACCGTTCGGTTGAATTGGAAGGAGAATTGGCAAAACTGGTCATGAAATCGATTACGCCCGTGGATGGGAGGCCTTGGAATGGTGGCTTCCTTTCTGATGTGGAGCCTCTCTATCGGGCATGATAATCGCGGCACTTCTATACCGTTCGGTTGAATTGGAAGGAGAACTGGCAAAACTGGTCATGAAATCGATTACGCCCATGGATGGGAGGCCTTGGAATGGTAGCTTTCTTTCTGACGTGGAGCCTCTTTATCGGGCATGATACTCGCGGCACTCCCATACCGTTCGGTTGAATTGGAAGGAGAACTGGCAAAACTGGTCATGAAATCGATTACGCCCATGGATGGGAGGCCTTGGAATGGTAGCTTTCTTTCTGATGTGGAGCCTCTTTATCGGGCATTGTACTCGCATGACTCCCACTCCATTCGGTCGAATAGGGAGGAAAACCCGATTAGACCAATCATAAAATCGATAGCACTCATCAATGGGAGGCCTTGGAATGGTAGCTTTCTTTCTGATGTGGAGCCTTTTAATCGGGCATGATACTCGCATGACTCCCACTCCATTCGGTCGAATAGGAAGGAACACCCGATAAGACCAATCATGAAATCGATAGCACTCATCAATGGGAGGCCTTGGAATGGTGGCTTCCTTTCTGATGTGGAGCCTCTCTATCGGGCATGATAATCGCGGCACTTCTATACCGTTCGGTTGAATTGGAAGGAGAATTGGCAAAACTGGTCATGAAATCGATTACGCCCATGGGTGGGAGGCCTTGGAATGGTGGCTTTATTTTTGATGTGGAGCCTCTCTATCGGGCATGATACTCGCGGCACTTCTATACCGTTCGGTCGAATAGGGAGGAAAACTCGATAAGACCAAACATGAAATCGATAGCACTCATCAATGGGAGGCCTTGGAATGGTAGCTTTCTTTCTGATGTGGAGCCTCTTTATCGGGCATTGTACTCGCATGACTCCCACTCCGTTCGGTCGAATAGGGAGGAACACCCGATAAGACCAATCATGAAATCGATAGCACTCATCAATGGGAGGCCTTGGAATGGTAGCTTTCTTTCTGATGTGGAGCCTCTTTATCGCGCATGATACTCGCGGCACTCCCATACCGTTAGGTTGAATTGGAAGGAGAACTGGCAAAACTGGTCATGAAATCGATTACGCCCATGGGTGGGAGGCCTTGGAATGGTGGCTTTCTTTTTGATGTGGAGCCTCTCTATCGGGCATGATACTCGCGGCACTTCTATACCGTTCGGTCGAATAGGGAGGAAAACTCGATAAGACCAAACATGAAATCGATAGCACTCATCAATGGGAGGCCTTGGAATGGTAGCTTTCTTTCTGATGTGGAGCCTCTTTATCGGGCATTGTACTCGCATGACTCCCACTCCGTTCGGTCGAATAGGGAGGAACACCCGATAAGACCAATAATGAAATCGATAGCACTCATCAATGGGAGGCCTTGGAATGGTAGCTTTCTTTCTGATGTGGAGCCTCTTTATCGGGCATGATACTCGCGGCACTCCCATACCGTTCGGTTGAATTGGAAGGAGAACTGGCAAAACTGGTCATGAAATCGATTACGCCCGTGGATGGGAGGCCTTGGAATGGTAGCTTTCTTTCTGATGTGGAGCCTCTTTATCGAACACTGTACTCGCATGACTCCCACTCCGTTCGGTCGAATAGGGAGGAAAACCCGATAAGACCAATCATGAAATCGATAGCACTCATCAATGGGAGGCCTTGGAATGGTAGCTTTCTTTCTGACGTGGAGCCTCTTTATCGGGCATGATACTCGCGGCACTCCCATACCGTTCGGTTGAATTGGAAGGAGAATTGGCAAAACTGGTCATGAAATCGATTACGCCCGTGGATGGGAGGCCTTGGAATGGTGGCTTCCCTTCTGATGTGGAGCCTCTCTATCGGGCATGATAATCGCGGCACTTCTATACCGTTCGGTTGAATTGGAAGGAGAACTGGCAAAACTGGTCATGAAATCGATTACGCCCATGGATGGGGGGCCTTGGAATGGTAGCTTTCTTTCTGATGTGGAGCCTCTTTATCGGGCATTGTACTCGCATGACTCCCACTCCATTCGGTCGAATAGGGAGGAAAACCCGATTAGACCAATCATAAAATCGATAGCACTCATCAATGGGAGGCCTTGGAATGGTAGCTTTCTTTCTGATGTGGAGCCTTTTAATCGGGCATGATACTCGCATGACTCCCACTCCATTCGGTCGAATAGGAAGGAAAACACGATAAGACCAATCATGAAATCGATAGCACTCATCAATGGGAGGCCTTGGAATGGTAGCTTTCTTTCTGATGTGGAGCCTTTTAATCGGGCATGATACTCGCGGCACTCCCATACCGTTCGGTTGAATTGGAAGGAGAACTGGCAAAACTGGTCATGAAATCGATTACGCCCGTGGATGGGAGGCCTTGGAATGGTAGCTTTCTTTCTGATGTGGAGCCTCTTTATCGAACACTGTACTCGCATGACTCCCACTCCGTTCGGTCGAATAGGGAGGAAAACCCGATAAGACCAATCATGAAATCGATAGCACTCATCAATGGGAGGCCTTGGAATGGTAGCTTTCTTTCTGATGTGGAGCCTCTTTATCGCGCATGATACTCGCGGCACTCCCATACCGTTAGGTTGAATTGGAAGGAGAACTGGCAAAACTGGTCATGAAATCGATTACGCCCATGGGTGGGAGGCCTTGGAATGGTGGCTTTCTTTTTGATGTGGAGCCTCTCTATCGGGCATGATACTCGCGGCACTTCTATACCGTTCGGTCGAATAGGGAGGAAAACTCGATAAGACCAAACATGAAATCGATAGCACTCATCAATGGGAGGCCTTGGAATGGTAGCTTTCTTTCTGATGTGGAGCCTCTTTATCGGGCATTGTACTCGCATGACTCCCACTCCGTTCGGTCGAATAGGGAGGAACACCCGATAAGACCAATAATGAAATCGATAGCACTCATCAATGGGAGGCCTTGGAATGGTAGCTTTCTTTCTGATGTGGAGCCTCTTTATCGGGCATGATACTCGCGGCACTCCCATACCGTTCGGTTGAATTGGAAGGAGAACTGGCAAAACTGGTCATGAAATCGATTACGCCCGTGGATGGGAGGCCTTGGAATGGTAGCTTTCTTTCTGATGTGGAGCCTCTTTATCGAACACTGTACTCGCATGACTCCCACTCCGTTCGGTCGAATAGGGAGGAAAACCCGATAAGACCAATCATGAAATCGATAGCACTCATCAATGGGAGGCCTTGGAATGGTAGCTTTCTTTCTGACGTGGAGCCTCTTTATCGGGCATGATACTCGCGGCACTCCCATACCGTTCGGTTGAATTGGAAGGAGAATTGGCAAAACTGGTCATGAAATCGATTACGCCCGTGGATGGGAGGCCTTGGAATGGTGGCTTCCTTTCTGATGTGGAGCCTCTCTATCGGGCATGATAATCGCGGCACTTCTATACCGTTCGGTTGAATTGGAAGGAGAACTGGCAAAACTGGTCATGAAATCGATTACGCCCATGGATGGGGGGCCTTGGAATGGTAGCTTTCTTTCTGATGTGGAGCCTCTTTATCGGGCATTGTACTCGCATGACTCCCACTCCATTCGGTCGAATAGGGAGGAAAACCCGATTAGACCAATCATAAAATCGATAGCACTCATCAATGGGAGGCCTTGGAATGGTAGCTTTCTTTCTGATGTGGAGCCTTTTAATCGGGCATGATACTCGCATGACTCCCACTCCATTCGGTCGAATAGGAAGGAAAACACGATAAGACCAATCATGAAATCGATAGCACTCATCAATGGGAGGCCTTGGAATGGTAGCTTTCTTTCTGATGTGGAGCCTTTTAATCGGGCATGATACTCGCGGCACTCCCATACCGTTCGGTTGAATTGGAAGGAGAACTGGCAAAACTGGTCATGAAATCGATTACGCCCGTGGATGGGAGGCCTTGGAATGGTAGCTTTCTTTCTGATGTGGAGCCTCTTTATCGAACACTGTACTCGCATGACTCCCACTCCGTTCGGTCGAATAGGGAGGAAAACCCGATAAGACCAATCATGAAATCGATAGCACTCATCAATGGGAGGCCTTGGAATGGTAGCTTTCTTTCTGACGTGGAGCCTCTTTATCGGGCATGATACTCGCAGCACTCCCATACCGTTCGGTTGAATTGGAAGGAGAATTGGCAAAACTGGTCATGAAATCGATTACGCCCGTGGATGGGAGGCCTTGGAATGGTGGCTTCCTTTCTGATGTGGAGCCTCTCTATCGGGCATGATACTCGCGGCACTCCCATACCGTTCGGTTGAATTGGAAGGAGAACTGGCAAAACTGGTCATGAAACCGATAGCACTTAGCAGTGGGAGGCCTTGGAATGGTAGCTTTCTTTCTGATGTGGAGCCTCTTTATCGGGCATTGTACTCGCATGACTCCCACTCCATTCGGTCGAATAGGAAGGAAAACCCGATAAGACCAATCATGAAATCGATAGCACTCATCAATGGGAGGCCTTGGAATGGTAGCTTTCTTTCTGATGTGGAGCCTCTTTATCGCGCATGATACTCGCGGCACTCCCATACCGTTAGGTTGAATTGGAAGGAGAACTGGCAAAACTGGTCATGAAATCGATTACGCCCATGGGTGGGAGGCCTTGGAATGGTGGCTTTCTTTTTGATGCGGAGCCTCTCTATCGGGCATGATACTCGCGGCACTCCCATACCGTTCGGTTGAATTGGAAGGAGAACTGGCAAAACTGGTCATGAAATCGATTACGCCCATGGATGGGAGGCCTTGGAATGGTAGCTTTCTTTCTGATGTGGAGCCTCTTTATCGAACACTGTACTCGCATGACTCCCACTCCGTTCGGTCGAATAGGGAGGAAAACCCGATAAGACCAATCATGAAATCGATAGCACTCATCAATGGGAGGCCTTGGAATGGTAGCTTTCTTTCTGATGTGGAGCCTCTTTATCGCGCATGATACTCGCGGCACTCCCATACCGTTAGGTTGAATTGGAAGGAGAACTGGCAAAACTGGTCATGAAATCGATTACGCCCATGGGTGGGAGGCCTTGGAATGGTGGCTTTCTTTTTGATGCGGAGCCTCTCTATCGGGCATTGTCATCGCATGACTCCCACTCCGTTCGGTCGAATAGGGAGGAAAACCCGATAAGACCAATCATGAAATCGATAGCACTCATCAATGGGAGGCCTTGGAATGGTAGCTTTCTTTCTGATGTGGAGCCTCTTTATCGGGCATGATACTCGCGGCACTCCCATACCGTTAGGTTGAATTGGAAGGAGAACTGGCAAAACTGGTCATGAAATCGATTACGCCCATGGGTGGGAGGCCTTGGAATGGTGGCTTTCTTTTTGATGCGGAGCCTCTCTATCGGGCATGATACTCGCGGCACTCCCATACCGTTCGGTTGAATTGGAAGGAGAACTGGCAAAACTGGTCATGAAATCGATTACGCCCATGGATGGGAGGCCTTGGAATGGTAGCTTTCTTTCTGATGTGGAGCCTCTTTATCGAACACTGTACTCGCATGACTCCCACTCCGTTCGGTCGAATAGGGAGGAAAACCCGATAAGACCAATCATGAAATCGATAGCACTCATCAATGGGAGGCCTTGGAATGGTAGCTTTCTTTCTGATGTGGAGCCTCTTTATCGCGCATGATACTCGCGGCACTCCCATACCGTTAGGTTGAATTGGAAGGAGAACTGGCAAAACTGGTCATGAAATCGATTACGCCCATGGGTGGGAGGCCTTGGAATGGTGGCTTTCTTTTTGATGCGGAGCCTCTCTATCGGGCATGATACTCGCGGCACTCCCATACCGTTCGGTTGAATTGGAAGGAGAACTGGCAAAACTGGTCATGAAATCGATTACGCCCATGGATGGGAGGCCTTGGAATGGTAGCTTTCTTTCTGATGTGGAGCCTCTTTATCGAACACTGTACTCGCATGACTCCCACTCCGTTCGGTCGAATAGGGAGGAAAACCCGATAAGACCAATCATGAAATCGATAGCACTCATCAATGGGAGGCCTTGGAATGGTAGCTTTCTTTCTGACGTGGAGCCTCTTTATCGGGCATGATACTCGCGGCACTCCCATACCGTTCGGTTGAATTGGAAGGAGAATTGGCAAAACTGGTCATGAAATCGATTACGCCCATGGATGGGAGGCCTTGGAATGGTAGTTTTCTTTCTGATGTAGAGCCTCTTTATCGGGCATTGTCATCGCATGACTCCCACTCCGTTCGGTCGAATAGGGAGGAAAACCCGATAAGACCAATCATGAAATCGATAGCACTCATCAATGGGAGGCCTTGGAATGGTAGCTTTCTTTCTGATGTGGAGCCTCTTTATCGCGCATGATACTCGCGGCACTCCCATACCGTTAGGTTGAATTGGAAGGAGAACTGGCAAAACTGGTCATGAAATCGATTACGCCCATGGGTGGGAGGCCTTGGAATGGTGGCTTTCTTTTTGATGTGGAGCCTCTCTATCGGGCATGATACTCGCGGCACTTCTATACCGTTCGGTCGAATAGGGAGGAAAACTCGGTAAGACCAAACATGAAATCGATAGCACTCATCAATGGGAGGCCTTGGAATGGTAGCTTTCTTTCTGATGTGGAGCCTCTTTATCGGGCATTGTACTCGCATGACTCCCACTCCGTTCGGTCGAATAGGGAGGAACACCCGATAAGACCAATCATGAAATCGATAGCACTCATCAATGGGAGGCCTTGGAATGGTAGCTTTCTTTCTGATGTGGAGCCTCTTTATCGGGCATGACACTCGCGGCACTCCCATACCGTTCGGTTGAATTGGAAGAAGAACTGGCAAAACTGGTCATGAAATCGATTACGCCCATGGATGGGAGGCCTTGGAATGGTAGCTTTCTTTCTGATGTGGAGCCTCTTTATCGAACACTGTACTCGCATGACTCCCACTCCGTTCGGTCGAATAGGGAGGAAAACCCGATAAGACCAATCATGAAATCGATAGCACTCATCAATGGGAGGCCTTGGAATGGTAGCTTTCTTTCTGACGTGGAGCCTCTTTATCGGGCATGATACTCGCGGCACTCCCATACCGTTCGGTGAATTGGAAGGAGAACTGGCAAAACTGGTCATGAAACCGATAGCACTTAGCAATGGGAGGCCTTGGAATGGTAGCTTTCTTTCTGATGTGGAGCCTCTTTATCGGGCATTGTACTCGCATGACTCCCACTCCATTCGGTCGAATAGGAAGGAAAACCCGATAAGACCAATCATGAAATCGATAGCACTCATCAATGGGAGGCCTTGGAATGGTAGCTTTCTTTCTGATGTGGAGCCTCTTTATCGCGCATGATACTCGCGGCACTCCCATACCGTTCGGTTGAATTGGAAGGAGAACTGGCAAAACTGGTCATGAAATCGATTACGCCCATGGATGGGAGGCCTTGGAATGGTAGCTTTCTTTCTGATGTGGAGCTTCTTTATCGAACACTGTACTCGCATGACTCCCACTCCGTTCGGTCGAATAGGGAGGAAAACCCGATAAGACCAATAATGAAATCGATAGCGCTCATCAATGGGAGGCCTTGGAATGGTAGCTTTCTTTCTGACGTGGAGCCTCTTTATCGGGCATGATACTCGCGGCACTCCCATACCGTTCGGTGAATTGGAAGGAGAACTGGCAAAACTGGTCATGAAACCGATAGCACTTAGCAATGGGAGGCCTTGGAATGGTAGCTTTCTTTCTGATGTGGAGCCTCTTTATCGGGCATTGTACTCGCATGACTCCCACTCCATTCGGTCGAATAGGAAGGAAAACCCGATAAGACCAATCATGAAATCGATAGCACTCATCAATGGGAGGCCTTGGAATGGTAGCTTTCTTTCTGATGTGGAGCCTCTTTATCGCGCATGATACTCGCGGCACTCCCATACCGTTCGGTTGAATTGGAAGGAGAACTGGCAAAACTGGTCATGAAATCGATTACGCCCATGGATGGGAGGCCTTGGAATGGTAGCTTTCTTTCTGATGTGGAGCTTCTTTATCGAACACTGTACTCGCATGACTCCCACTCCGTTCGGTCGAATAGGGAGGAAAACCCGATAAGACCAATCATGAAATCGATAGCACTCATCAATGGGAGGCCTTGGAATGGTAGCTTTCTTTCTGACGTGGAGCCTCTTTATCGGGCATGATACTCGCGGCACTCCCATACCGTTCGGTTGAATTGGAAGGAGAATTGGCAAAACTGGTCATGAAATCGATTACGCCCATGGACGGGAGGCCTTGGAATGGTAGTTTTCTTTCTGATGTAGAGCCTCTTTATCGGGCATTGTCATCGCATGACTCCCACTCCGTTCGGTCGAATAGGGAGGAAAACCCGATAAGACCAATCATGAAATCGATAGCACTCATCAATGGGAGGCCTTGGAATGGTAGCTTTCTTTCTGATGTGGAGCCTCTTTATCGCGCATGATACTCGCGGCACTCCCATACCGTTAGGTTAAATTGGAAGGAGAACTGGCAAAACTGGTCATGAAATCGATTACGCCCATGGGTGGGAGGCCTTGGAATGGTGGCTTTCTTTTTGATGTGGA
The DNA here is from genome assembly GCA_947359475.1 of Heligmosomoides polygyrus bakeri. Lineage (NCBI taxonomy): Eukaryota > Metazoa > Nematoda > Chromadorea > Rhabditida > Heligmosomidae > Heligmosomoides > Heligmosomoides polygyrus. The sequence continues at coordinate 42,916,724 of OX375870.1, read as the reverse complement.
GCCTCTCTATCGGGCATGATACTCGCGGCACTCCCATACCGTTCGGTTGAATTGGAAGGAGAACTGGCAAAACTGGTCATGAAATCGATTACGCCCATGGATGGGAGGCCTTGGAATGGTAGCTTTCTTTCTGATGTGGAGCCTTTTTATCGAACACTGTACTCGCATGACTCCCACTCCGTTCGGTCGAATAGGGAGGAAAACCCGATAAGACCAATCATGAAATCGATAGCACTCATCAATGGGAGGCCTTGGAATGGTAGCTTTCTTTCTGATGTGGAGCCTCTTTATCGCGCATGATACTCGCGGCACTCCCATACCGTTAGGTTGAATTGGAAGGAGAACTGGCAAAACTGGTCATGAAATCGATTACGCCCATGGGTGGGAGGCCTTGGAATGGTGGCTTTCTTTTTGATGTGGAGCCTCTCTATCGGGCATGATACTCGCGGCACTTCTATACCGTTCGGTCGAATAGGGAGGAAAACTCGATAAAACCAAACATGAAATCGATAGCACTCATCAATGGGAGGCCTTGGAATGGTAGCTTTCTTTCTGATGTGGAGCCTCTTTATCGGGCATTGTACTCGCATGACTCCCTCTCCGTTCGGTCGAATAGGGAGGAACACCCGATAAGACCAATCATGAAATCGATAGCACTCATCAATGGGAGGCCTTGGAATGGTAGCTTTCTTTCTGATGTGGAGCCTCTTTATCGGGCATGATACTCGCGGCACTCCCATACCGTTCGGTTGAATTGGAAGAAGAACTGGCAAAACTGGTCATGAAATCGATTACGCCCATGGATGGGAGGCCTTGGAATGGTAGCTTTCTTTCTGATGTGGAGCCTCTTTATCGAACACTTTACTCGCATGAGTCCCACTCCGTTCGGTCGAATAGGGAGGAAAACCCGATAAGACCAATCATGAAATCGATAGCACTCATCAATGGGAGGCCTTGGAATGGTAGCTTTCTTTCTGATGTGGAGCCTCTTTATCGCGCATGATACTCGCGGCACTCCCATACCGTTAGGTTAAATTGGAAGGAGAACTGGCAAAACTGGTCATGAAATCGATTACGCCCATGGGTGGGAGGCCTTGGAATGGTGGCTTTCTTTTTGATGTGGAGCCTCTCTATCGGGCATGATACTCGCGGCACTCCCATACCGTTCGGTTGAATTGGAAGGAGAACTGGCAAAACTGGTCATGAAATCGATTACGCCCATGGATGGGAGGCCTTGGAATGGTAGCTTTCTTTCTGATGTGGAGCCTTTTTATCGAACACTGTACTCGCATGACTCCCACTCCGTTCGGTCGAATAGGGAGGAAAACCCGATAAGACCAATCATGAAATCGATAGCACTCATCAATGGGAGGCCTTGGAATGGTAGCTTTCTTTCTGATGTGGAGCCTCTTTATCGCGCATGATACTCGCGGCACTCCCATACCGTTAGGTTGAATTGGAAGGAGAACTGGCAAAACTGGTCATGAAATCGATTACGCCCATGGGTGGGAGGCCTTGGAATGGTGGCTTTCTTTTTGATGTGGAGCCTCTCTATCGGGCATGATACTCGCGGCACTTCTATACCGTTCGGTCGAATAGGGAGGAAAACTCGATAAAACCAAACATGAAATCGATAGCACTCATCAATGGGAGGCCTTGGAATGGTAGCTTTCTTTCTGATGTGGAGCCTCTTTATCGGGCATTGTACTCGCATGACTCCCTCTCCGTTCGGTCGAATAGGGAGGAACACCCGATAAGACCAATCATGAAATCGATAGCACTCATCAATGGGAGGCCTTGGAATGGTAGCTTTCTTTCTGATGTGGAGCCTCTTTATCGGGCATGATACTCGCGGCACTCCCATACCGTTCGGTTGAATTGGAAGAAGAACTGGCAAAACTGGTCATGAAATCGATTACGCCCATGGATGGGAGGCCTTGGAATGGTAGCTTTCTTTCTGATGTGGAGCCTCTTTATCGAACACTGTACTCGCATGACTCCCACTCCGTTCGGTCGAATAGGGAGGAAAACCCGATAAGACCAATCATGAAATCGATAGCACTCATCAATGGGAGGCCTTGGAATGGTAGCTTTCTTTCTGACGTGGAGCCTCTTTATCGGGCATGATACTCGCGGCACTCCCATACCGTTCGGTTGAATTGGAAGGAGAACTGGCAAAACTGGTCATGAAACCGATAGCACTTAGCAATGGAAGGCCTTGGAATGGTAGCTTTCTTTCTGATGTGGAGCCTCTTTATCGGGCATTGTACTCGCATGACTCCCACTCCATTCGGTCGAATAGGAAGGAAAACCCGATAAGACCAATCATGAAATCGATAGCACTCATCAATGGGAGGCCTTGGAATGGTAGCTTTCTTTCTGATGTGGAGCCTCTTTATCGCGCATGATACTCGCGGCACTCCCTTACCGTTAGGTTGAATTGGAAGGAGAACTGGCAAAACTGGTCATGAAATCGATTACGCCCATGGGTGGGAGGCCTTGGAATGGTGGCTTTCTTTTTGATGTGGAGCCTCTCTATCGGGCATGATACTCGCGGCACTCCCATACCGTTCGGTTGAATTGGAAGGAGAACTGGCAAAACTGGTCATGAAATCGATTACGCCCATGGATGGGAGGCCTTGGAATGGTAGCTTTCTTTCTGATGTGGAGCCTGTTTATCGAACACTGTACTCGCATGACTCCCACTCCGTTCGGTCGAATAGGGAGGAAAACCCGATAAGACCAATCATGAAATCGATAGCACTCATCAATGGGAGGCCTTGGAATGGTAGCTTTCTTTCTGACGTGGAGCCTCTTTATCGGGCATGATACTCGCGGCACTCCCATACCGTTCGGTTGAATTGGAAGGAGAATTGGCAAAACTGGTCATGAAATCGATTACGCCCATGGATGGGAGGCCTTGGAATGGTAGTTTTCTTTCTGATGTAGAGCCTCTTTATCGGGCATTGTCATCGCATGACTCCCACTCCGTTCGGTCGAATAGGGAGGAAAACCCGATAAGACCAATCATGAAATCGATAGCACTCATCAATGGGAGGCCTTGGAATGGTAGCTTTCTTTCTGATGTGGAGCCTCTTTATCGCGCATGATACTCGCGGCACTCCCATACCGTTAGGTTGAATTGGAAGGAGAACTGGCAAAACTGGTCATGAAATCGATTACGCCCATGGGTGGGAGGCCTTGGAATGGTGGCTTTCTTTTTGATGTGGAGCCTCTCTATCGGGCATGATACTCGCGGCACTTCTATACCGTTCGGTCGAATAGGGAGGAAAACTCGATAAGACCAAACATGAAATCGATAGCACTCATCAATGGGAGGCCTTGGAATGGTAGCTTTCTTTCTGATGTGGAGCCTCTTTATCGGGCATTGTACTCGCATGACTCCCACTCCGTTCGGTCGAATAGGGAGGAACACCCGATAAGACCAATCATGAAATCGATAGCACTCATCAATGGGAGGCCTTGGAATGGTAGCTTTCTTTCTGATGTGGAGCCTCTTTATCGGGCATGATACTCGCGGCACTCCCATACCGTTCGGTTGAATTGGAAGAAGAACTGGCAAAACTGGTCATGAAATCGATTACGCCCATGGATGGGAGGCCTTGGAATGGTAGCTTTCTTTCTGATGTGGAGCCTCTTTATCGAACACTGTACTCGCATGACTCCCACTCCGTTCGGTCGAATAGGGAGGAAAACCCGATAAGACCAATCATGAAATCGATAGCACTCATCAATGGGAGGCCTTGGAATGGTAGCTTTCTTTCTGACGTGGAGCCTCTTTATCGGGCATGATACTCGCGGCACTCCCATACCGTTCGGTTGAATTGGAAGGAGAACTGGCAAAACTGGTCATGAAACCGATAGCACTTAGCAATGGAAGGCCTTGGAATGGTAGCTTTCTTTCTGATGTGGAGCCTCTTTATCGGGCATTGTACTCGCATGACTCCCACTCCATTCGGTCGAATAGGAAGGAAAACCCGATAAGACCAATCATGAAATCGATAGCACTCATCAATGGGAGGCCTTGGAATGGTAGCTTTCTTTCTGATGTGGAGCCTCTTTATCGCGCATGATACTCGCGGCACTCCCATACCGTTAGGTTGAATTGGAAGGAGAACTGGCAAAACTGGTCATGAAATCGATTACGCCCATGGGTGGGAGGCCTTGGAAAGGTGGCTTTCTTTTTGATGTGGAGCCTCTCTATCGGGCATGATACTCGCGGCACTCCCATACCGTTCGGTTGAATTGGAAGGAGAACTGGCAAAACTGGTCATGAAATCGATTACGCCCATGGATGGGAGGCCTTGGAATGGTAGCTTTCTTTCTGATGTGGAGCCTCTTTATCGAACACTGTACTCGCATGACTCCCACTCCGTTCGGTCGAATAGGGAAAAAAACCCGATAAGACCAATCATGAAATCGATAGCACTCATCAATGGGAGGCCTTGGAATGGTAGCTTTCTTTCTGACGTGGAGCCTCTTTATCGGGCATGATACTCGCGGCACTCCCATACCGTTCGGTTGAATTGGAAGGAGAATTGGCAAAACTGGTCATGAAATCGATTACGCCCATGGATGGGAGGCCTTGGAATGGTAGTTTTCTTTCTGATGTAGAGCCTCTTTATCGGGCATTGTCATCGCATGACTCCCACTCCGTTCGGTCGAATAGGGAGGAAAACCCGATAAGACCAATCATGAAATCGATAGCACTCATCAATGGGAGGCCTTGGAATGGTAGCTTTCTTTCTGACGTGGAGCCTCTTTATCGGGCATGATACTCGCGGCACTCCCATACCGTTCGGTTGAATTGGAAGGAGAATTGGCAAAACTGGTCATGAAATCGATTACGCCCATGGATGGGAGGCCTTGGAATGGTAGTTTTCTTTCTGATGTAGAGCCTCTTTATCGGGCATTGTCATCGCATGACTCCCACTCCGTTCGGTCGAATAGGGAGGAAAACCCGATAAGACCAATCATGAAATCGATAGCACTCATCAATGGGAGGCCTTGGAATGGTAGCTTTCTTTCTGATGTGGAGCCTCTTTATCGCGCATGATACTCGCGGCACTCCCATACCGTTAGGTTGAATTGGAAGGAGAACTGGCAAAACTGGTCATGAAATCGATTACGCCCATGGGTGGGAGGCCTTGGAATGGTGGCTTTCTTTTTGATGTGGAGCCTCTCTATCGGGCATGATACTCGCGGCACTTCTATACCGTTCGGTCGAATAGGGAGGAAAACTCGATAAGACCAAACATGAAATCGATAGCACTCATCAATGGGAGGCCTTGGAATGGTAGCTTTCTTTCTGATGTGGAGCCTCTTTATCGGGCATTGTACTCGCATGACTCCCACTCCGTTCGGTCGAATAGGGAGGAACACCCGATAAGACCAATCATGAAATCGATAGCACTCATCAATGGGAGGCCTTGGAATGGTAGCTTTCTTTCTGATGTGGAGCCTCTTTATCGGGCATGATACTCGCGGCACTCCCATACCGTTCGGTTGAATTGGAAGAAGAACTGGCAAAACTGGTCATGAAATCGATTACGCCCATGGATGGGAGGCCTTGGAATGGTAGCTTTCTTTCTGATGTGGAGCCTCTTTATCGAACACTGTACTCGCATGACTCCCACTCCGTTCGGTCGAATAGGGAGGAAAACCCGATAAGACCAATCATGAAATCGATAGCACTCATCAATGGGAGGCCTTGGAATGGTAGCTTTCTTTCTGACGTGGAGCCTCTTTATCGGGCATGATACTCGCGGCACTCCCATACCGTTCGGTTGAATTGGAAGGAGAACTGGCAAAACTGGTCATGAAACCGATAGCACTTAGCAATGGAAGGCCTTGGAATGGTAGCTTTCTTTCTGATGTGGAGCCTCTTTATCGGGCATTGTACTCGCATGACTCCCACTCCATTCGGTCGAATAGGAAGGAAAACCCGATAAGACCAATCATGAAATCGATAGCACTCATCAATGGGAGGCCTTGGAATGGTAGCTTTCTTTCTGATGTGGAGCCTCTTTATCGCGCATGATACTCGCGGCACTCCCATACCGTTAGGTTGAATTGGAAGGAGAACTGGCAAAACTGGTCATGAAATCGATTACGCCCATGGGTGGGAGGCCTTGGAAAGGTGGCTTTCTTTTTGATGTGGAGCCTCTCTATCGGGCATGATACTCGCGGCACTCCCATACCGTTCGGTTGAATTGGAAGGAGAACTGGCAAAACTGGTCATGAAATCGATTACGCCCATGGATGGGAGGCCTTGGAATGGTAGCTTTCTTTCTGATGTGGAGCCTCTTTATCGAACACTGTACTCGCATGACTCCCACTCCGTTCGGTCGAATAGGGAAAAAAACCCGATAAGACCAATCATGAAATCGATAGCACTCATCAATGGGAGGCCTTGGAATGGTAGCTTTCTTTCTGACGTGGAGCCTCTTTATCGGGCATGATACTCGCGGCACTCCCATACCGTTCGGTTGAATTGGAAGGAGAATTGGCAAAACTGGTCATGAAATCGATTACGCCCATGGATGGGAGGCCTTGGAATGGTAGTTTTCTTTCTGATGTAGAGCCTCTTTATCGGGCATTGTCATCGCATGACTCCCACTCCGTTCGGTCGAATAGGGAGGAAAACCCGATAAGACCAATCATGAAATCGATAGCACTCATCAATGGGAGGCCTTGGAATGGTAGCTTTCTTTCTGATGTGGAGCCTCTTTATCGCGCATGATACTCGCGGCACTCCCATACCGTTAGGTTGAATTGGAAGGAGAACTGGCAAAACTGGTCATGAAATCGATTACGCCCATGGGTGGGAGGCCTTGGAATGGTGGCTTTCTTTTTGATGTGGAGCCTCTCTATCGGGCATGATACTCGCGGCACTTCTATACCGTTCGGTCGAATAGGGAGGAAAACTCGATAAGACCAAACATGAAATCGATAGCACTCATCAATGGGAGGCCTTGGAATGGTAGCTTTCTTTCTGACGTGGAGCCTCTTTATCGGGCATGATACTCGCGGCACTCCCATACCGTTCGGTTGAATTGGAAGAAGAACTGGCAAAACTGGTCATGAAATCGATTACGCCCATGGATGGGAGGCCTTGGAATGGTAGCTTTCTTTCTGATGTGGAGCCTCTTTATCGAACACTGTACTCGCATGACTCCCACTCCGTTCGGTCGAATAGGGAGGAAAACCCGATAAGACCAATCATGAAATCGATAGCACTCATCAATGGGAGGCCTTGGAATGGTAGCTTTCTTTCTGACGTGGAGCCTCTTTATCGGGCATGATACTCGCGGCACTCCCATACCGTTCGGTTGAATTGGAAGGAGAATTGGCAAAACTGGTCATGAAATCGATTACGCCCGTGGATGGGAGGCCTTGGAATGGTGGCTTCCTTTCTGATGTGGAGCCTCTCTATCGGGCATGATAATCGCGGCACTTCTATACCGTTCGGTTGAATTGGAAGGAGAACTGGCAAAACTGGTCATGAAATCGATTACGCCCATGGATGGGAGGCCTTGGAATGGTAGCTTTCTTTCTGATGTGGAGCCTCTTTATCGGGCATTGTACTCGCATGACTCCCACTCCATTCGGTCGCATAGGGAGGAAAACCCGATTAGACCAATCATAAAATCGATAGCACTCATCAATGGGAGGCCTTGGAATGGTAGCTTTCTTTCTGATGTGGAGCCTTTTAATCGGGCATGATACTCGCGGCACTCCCATACCGTTCGGTTGAATTGGAAGGAGAACTGGCAAAACTGGTCATGAAATCGATTACGCCCATGGAAGGGAGGCCTTGGAATGGTAGCTTTCTTTCTGATGTGGAGCCTCTTTATCGGGCATTGTACTCGCATGACTCCCACTCCATTCGGTCGAATAGGAAGGAAAACCCGATAAGACCGATCATGAAATCGATAGCACTCATCAATGGGAGGCCTTGGAATGGTAGCTTTCTTTCTGATGTGGAGCCTTTTAATCGGCCATGATACTCGCATGACTCCCACTCCATTCGGTCGAATAGGAAGGAAAACCCGATAAGACCAATCATGAAATCGATAGCACTCATCAATGGGAGGCCTTGGAATGGTAGCTTTCTTTCTGATGTGGAGCCTTTTAATCGGGCATGATACTCGCGGCACTCCCATACCGTTCGGTTGAATTGGAAGGAGAACTGGCAAAACTGGTCATGAAATCGATTACGCCCATGGAAGGGAGGCCTTGGAATGGTAGCTTTCTTTCTGATGTGGAGCCTCTTTATCGAACACTGTACTCGCATGACTCCCACTCCGTTCGGTCGAATAGGGAGGAAAACCCGATAAGACCAATCATGAAATCGATAGCACTCATCAATGGGAGGCCTTGGAATGGTAGCTTTCTTTCTGACGTGGAGCCTCTTTATCGGGCATGATACTCGCAGCACTCCCATACCGTTCGGTTGAATTGGAAGGAGAATTGGCAAAACTGGTCATGAAATCGATTACGCCCGTGGATGGGAGGCCTTGGAATGGTGGCTTCCTTTCTGATGTGGAGCCTCTCTATCGGGCATGATACTCGCGGCACTCCCATACCGTTCGGTTGAATTGGAAGGAGAACTGGCAAAACTGGTCATGAAACCGATAGCACTTAGCAATGGGAGGCCTTGGAATGGTAGCTTTCTTTCTGATGTGAAGCCTCTTTATCGGGCATTGTACTCGCATGACTCCCACTCCATTCGGTCGAATAGGAAGGAAAACCCGATAAGACCGATCATGAAATCGATTGCACTCATCAATGGGATGCCTTGGAATGGTAGCTTTCTTTCTGATGTGGAGCCTCTTTAACGGGCATTGTACTCGCATGACTCCCACTCCATTCGGTCGAATAGGAAGGAAAACCCGATAAGACCGATCATGAAATCGATAGCACTCATCAATGGGAGGCCTTGGAATGGTAGCTTTCTTTCTGATGTGGAGCCTTTTAATCGGGCATGATACTCGCGGCACTCCCATACCGTTAGGTTGAATTGGAAGGAGAACTGGCAAAACTGGCCATGAAATCGATTACGCCCATGGATGGGAGGCCTTGGAACGGTAGCTTTCTTTCTGATGTGGAGCCTCTCTATCGGGCATGATACTCGCGGCACTCCCATACCGTTCGGTTGAATTGGAAGGAGAACTGGCAAAACTGGCCATGAAATCGATTACGCCCATGGATGGGAGGCCTTGGAATGGTAGCTTTCTTTCTGATGTGGAGCCTCTTTATCGGGCATTGTACTCACGGGACTCCTATTCTATTCGGTCGAATAGGGAGGAGAACTGGCAAAACTGGTCATGAAATCGATTACGTCCATGAATGGGAGGCCTTGGAATGGTAGCTTTCTTTCTGATGTGAAGCCTCTTTATCGGGCATTGTACTCGCATGACTCCCACTCCATTCGGTCGAATAGGAAGGAAAACCCGATAAGACCAATCATGAAATCGATTGCAGTCATCAATGGGATGCCTTGGAATGGTAGCTTTCTTTCTGATGTGGAGCCTCTTTATCGGGCATGACACTCGCATGACTCCCACTCCGTTCGGTCGAATAGGGAGGAGAACTGGCAAAACTGGTCATGAAATCGATTACGTCCATGAATGGGAGGTCTTAGAATGGTAGCTTTCTTTCGGATGTGGAGCCTCTTCATCGGGTATGATACTAGCATGACTCCCACTCCTTTGGTGGAATTGGAAGGAGAACTCGCAAAACTGGTCATGAAATCGATTACGCCCATGGATGGGAGGCCTTCGAATGGTAGCTTTCTTTCTGATGTGGAGCCTTTTAATCGGGCATGATACTCGCATGACTACCACTCCATTCGGTCGAATAGGGAGGAAAACCCGATAAGACCAATCATGAAATCGATAGCACTCATCAATGGGAGGCCTTGGAATGGTAGCTTTCTTTCTGACGTGGAGCCTCTTTATCGGGCATGATACTCGCGGCACTCCCATACCGTTCGGTTGAATTGGAAGGAGAACTGGCAAAACTGGTCATGAAACCGATAGCACTTAGCAATGGAAGGCCTTGGAATGGTAGCTTTCTTTCTGATGTGGAGCCTCTTTATCGGGCATTGTACTCGCATGACTCCCACTCCATTCGGTCGAATAGGAAGGAAAACCCGATAAGACCAATCATGAAATCGATAGCACTCATCAATGGGAGGCCTTGGAATGGTAGCTTTCTTTCTGATGTGGAGCCTCTTTATCGCGCATGATACTCGCGGCACTCCCATACCGTTAGGTTGAATTGGAAGGAGAACTGGCAAAACTGGTCATGAAATCGATTACGCCCATGGGTGGGAGGCCTTGGAAAGGTGGCTTTCTTTTTGATGTGGAGCCTCTCTATCGGGCATGATACTCGCGGCACTCCCATACCGTTCGGTTGAATTGGAAGGAGAACTGGCAAAACTGGTCATGAAATCGATTACGCCCATGGATGGGAGGCCTTGGAATGGTAGCTTTCTTTCTGATGTGGAGCCTCTTTATCGAACACTGTACTCGCATGACTCCCACTCCGTTCGGTCGAATAGGGAAAAAAACCCGATAAGACCAATCATGAAATCGATAGCACTCATCAATGGGAGGCCTTGGAATGGTAGCTTTCTTTCTGACGTGGAGCCTCTTTATCGGGCATGATACTCGCGGCACTCCCATACCGTTCGGTTGAATTGGAAGGAGAATTGGCAAAACTGGTCATGAAATCGATTACGCCCATGGATGGGAGGCCTTGGAATGGTAGTTTTCTTTCTGATGTAGAGCCTCTTTATCGGGCATTGTCATCGCATGACTCCCACTCCGTTCGGTCGAATAGGGAGGAAAACCCGATAAGACCAATCATGAAATCGATAGCACTCATCAATGGGAGGCCTTGGAATGGTAGCTTTCTTTCTGATGTGGAGCCTCTTTATCGCGCATGATACTCGCGGCACTCCCATACCGTTAGGTTGAATTGGAAGGAGAACTGGCAAAACTGGTCATGAAATCGATTACGCCCATGGGTGGGAGGCCTTGGAATGGTGGCTTTCTTTTTGATGTGGAGCCTCTCTATCGGGCATGATACTCGCGGCACTTCTATACCGTTCGGTCGAATAGGGAGGAAAACTCGATAAGACCAAACATGAAATCGATAGCACTCATCAATGGGAGGCCTTGGAATGGTAGCTTTCTTTCTGACGTGGAGCCTCTTTATCGGGCATGATACTCGCGGCACTCCCATACCGTTCGGTTGAATTGGAAGAAGAACTGGCAAAACTGGTCATGAAATCGATTACGCCCATGGATGGGAGGCCTTGGAATGGTAGCTTTCTTTCTGATGTGGAGCCTCTTTATCGAACACTGTACTCGCATGACTCCCACTCCGTTCGGTCGAATAGGGAGGAAAACCCGATAAGACCAATCATGAAATCGATAGCACTCATCAATGGGAGGCCTTGGAATGGTAGCTTTCTTTCTGACGTGGAGCCTCTTTATCGGGCATGATACTCGCGGCACTCCCATACCGTTCGGTTGAATTGGAAGGAGAATTGGCAAAACTGGTCATGAAATCGATTACGCCCGTGGATGGGAGGCCTTGGAATGGTGGCTTCCTTTCTGATGTGGAGCCTCTCTATCGGGCATGATAATCGCGGCACTTCTATACCGTTCGGTTGAATTGGAAGGAGAACTGGCAAAACTGGTCATGAAATCGATTACGCCCATGGATGGGAGGCCTTGGAATGGTAGCTTTCTTTCTGATGTGGAGCCTCTTTATCGGGCATTGTACTCGCATGACTCCCACTCCATTCGGTCGCATAGGGAGGAAAACCCGATTAGACCAATCATAAAATCGATAGCACTCATCAATGGGAGGCCTTGGAATGGTAGCTTTCTTTCTGATGTGGAGCCTTTTAATCGGGCATGATACTCGCGGCACTCCCATACCGTTCGGTTGAATTGGAAGGAGAACTGGCAAAACTGGTCATGAAATCGATTACGCCCATGGAAGGGAGGCCTTGGAATGGTAGCTTTCTTTCTGATGTGGAGCCTCTTTATCGGGCATTGTACTCGCATGACTCCCACTCCATTCGGTCGAATAGGAAGGAAAACCCGATAAGACCGATCATGAAATCGATAGCACTCATCAATGGGAGGCCTTGGAATGGTAGCTTTCTTTCTGATGTGGAGCCTTTTAATCGGCCATGATACTCGCATGACTCCCACTCCATTCGGTCGAATAGGAAGGAAAACCCGATAAGACCAATCATGAAATCGATAGCACTCATCAATGGGAGGCCTTGGAATGGTAGCTTTCTTTCTGATGTGGAGCCTTTTAATCGGGCATGATACTCGCGGCACTCCCATACCGTTCGGTTGAATTGGAAGGAGAACTGGCAAAACTGGTCATGAAATCGATTACGCCCATGGAAGGGAGGCCTTGGAATGGTAGCTTTCTTTCTGATGTGGAGCCTCTTTATCGAACACTGTACTCGCATGACTCCCACTCCGTTCGGTCGAATAGGGAGGAAAACCCGATAAGACCAATCATGAAATCGATAGCACTCATCAATGGGAGGCCTTGGAATGGTAGCTTTCTTTCTGACGTGGAGCCTCTTTATCGGGCATGATACTCGCAGCACTCCCATACCGTTCGGTTGAATTGGAAGGAGAATTGGCAAAACTGGTCATGAAATCGATTACGCCCGTGGATGGGAGGCCTTGGAATGGTGGCTTCCTTTCTGATGTGGAGCCTCTCTATCGGGCATGATACTCGCGGCACTCCCATACCGTTCGGTTGAATTGGAAGGAGAACTGGCAAAACTGGTCATGAAACCGATAGCACTTAGCAATGGGAGGCCTTGGAATGGTAGCTTTCTTTCTGATGTGAAGCCTCTTTATCGGGCATTGTACTCGCATGACTCCCACTCCATTCGGTCGAATAGGAAGGAAAACCCGATAAGACCGATCATGAAATCGATTGCACTCATCAATGGGATGCCTTGGAATGGTAGCTTTCTTTCTGATGTGGAGCCTCTTTAACGGGCATTGTACTCGCATGACTCCCACTCCATTCGGTCGAATAGGAAGGAAAACCCGATAAGACCGATCATGAAATCGATAGCACTCATCAATGGGAGGCCTTGGAATGGTAGCTTTCTTTCTGATGTGGAGCCTTTTAATCGGGCATGATACTCGCGGCACTCCCATACCGTTAGGTTGAATTGGAAGGAGAACTGGCAAAACTGGCCATGAAATCGATTACGCCCATGGATGGGAGGCCTTGGAACGGTAGCTTTCTTTCTGATGTGGAGCCTCTCTATCGGGCATGATACTCGCGGCACTCCCATACCGTTCGGTTGAATTGGAAGGAGAACTGGCAAAACTGGCCATGAAATCGATTACGCCCATGGATGGGAGGCCTTGGAATGGTAGCTTTCTTTCTGATGTGGAGCCTCTTTATCGGGCATTGTACTCACGGGACTCCTATTCTATTCGGTCGAATAGGGAGGAGAACTGGCAAAACTGGTCATGAAATCGATTACGTCCATGAATGGGAGGCCTTGGAATGGTAGCTTTCTTTCTGATGTGAAGCCTCTTTATCGGGCATTGTACTCGCATGACTCCCACTCCATTCGGTCGAATAGGAAGGAAAACCCGATAAGACCAATCATGAAATCGATTGCAGTCATCAATGGGATGCCTTGGAATGGTAGCTTTCTTTCTGATGTGGAGCCTCTTTATCGGGCATGACACTCGCATGACTCCCACTCCGTTCGGTCGAATAGGGAGGAGAACTGGCAAAACTGGTCATGAAATCGATTACGTCCATGAATGGGAGGTCTTAGAATGGTAGCTTTCTTTCGGATGTGGAGCCTCTTCATCGGGTATGATACTAGCATGACTCCCACTCCTTTGGTGGAATTGGAAGGAGAACTCGCAAAACTGGTCATGAAATCGATTACGCCCATGGATGGGAGGCCTTCGAATGGTAGCTTTCTTTCTGATGTGGAGCCTTTTAATCGGGCATGATACTCGCATGACTACCACTCCATTCGGTCGAATAGGAAGGAAAACCCGATAAGACCAATCATGAAATCGATAGCACTCATCAATGGGAGGCCTTGGAATGGTAGCTTTCTTTCTGATGTGGAGCCTTTTAATCGGGCATGATACTCGCGGCACTCCCATACCGTTCGGTTGAATTGGAAGGAGAATTGGCAAAACTGGTCATGAAATCGATTACGCCCATGGAAGGGAGGCCTTGGAATGGTAGCTTTCTTTCTGATGTGGAGCCTCTTTATCGGGCATTGTACTCGCATGACTCCCACTCCATTCGGTCGAATAGGAAGGAAAACCCGATAAGACCGATCATGAAATCGATAGCACTCATCAATGGGAGGCCTTGGAATGGTAGCTTTCTTTCTGATGTGGAGCCTTTTAATCGGGCATGATACTCGCATGACTCCCACTCCTTTCGGTCGTATAGGGAGGAAAACCCGATAAGACCAATCATGAAATCGATAGCACTCATCAATGGGAGGCCTTGGAATGGTAGCTTTCTTTCTGATGTGGAGCCTTTTAATCGGGCATGATACTCGCGGCACTCCCATACCGTTCGGTTGAATTGGAAGGAGAATTGGCAAAACTGGTCATGAAATCGATTACGCCCATGGATGGGAGGCCTTGGAATGGTAGCTTTCTTTCTGATGTGGAGCCTCTTTAACGGGCATTGTACTCGCATGACTCCCACTCCATTCGGTCGAATAGGAAGGAAAACCCGATAAGACCGATCATGAAATCGATAGCACTCATCAATGGGAGGCCTTGGAATGGTAGCTTTCTTTCTGATGTGGAGCCTTTTAATCGGGCATGATACTCGCGGCACTCCCATACCGTTAGGTTGAATTGGAAGGAGAACTGGCAAAACTGGTCATGAAATCGATTACGCCCATGGATGGGAGGCCTTGGTACGGTAGCTTTCTTTCTGATGTGGAGCCTCTTTATCGGGCATTGTACTCACGGGACTCCTATTCTATTCGGTCAAATAGGGAGGAAAACCCGATAAGACCAATCATGAAATCGATTGCACTCATCAATGGGATGCCTTGGAATGGTAGCTTTCTTTCTGATGTGGAGCCTCTTTATCGGGCATGACACTCGCATGACTCCCACTCCGTTCGGTCGAATAGGGAGGAGAACTGGCAAAACTGGTCATGAAATCGATTACGTCCATGAATGGGAGGTCTTAGAATGGTAGCTTTCTTTCGGATGTGGAGCCTCTTCATCGGGTATGATACTAGCATGACTCCCACTCCTTTGGTGGAATTGGAAGGAGAACTCGCAAAACTGGTCATGAAATCGATTACGCCCATGGATGGGAGGCCTTCGAATGGTAGCTTTCTTTCTGATGTGGAGCCTCTTTATCGGGCATTGTACTCACGGGACTCCCACTCCGTTTGGTGGAATTGGAAGGAGAACTCGCAAAACTGGTCATGAAATCGATTACGCCCATGGATGGGAGGCCATGGAATGGTAGCTTCCTTTCTGATGTGGAGCCTCTTTAACGGGCATTGTACTCGCATGACTCCCATTCCGTTCGGTCGAATAGGGAGGAAAACTGGAAAAACTGGTCATGAAATCGATAACACTCACCGACAGATTCCTATAATTGAAGCATTCTACCCGACGTGAGGCCTCTTTATCAGACATGACACTCGCGGGACTCCACTCCGTTCGGTCGAATAGGGAGGAGAGCCGAGAAAACCGGTCAGAAAATTGATAACACCCAATCGATAGGAGGTCTTAGAATGGTAGCTTTCTTTCGGATGTGGAGCCTCTTCATCGGGTATGATACTAGCATGACTCCCACTCCGTTTGGTGGAATTGGAAGGAGAACTGGCAAAGCTGGTCATGAAATCGATAACACTCACCGACAAAGACCTGCAATTGAAGCGCTCTTCCCGACGTGAGGCCTCTTTATTATACATGATACTCGCATGACTCCCACTCCTTTCGGTCGTATAGGGAGGAAAACCCGATAAGACCAACCATGAAATCGATTGCACTCATCAATGGGAGGCCTCAGAATGGTAGCTTTCTTTCTGATGTAGAGCCTCTTTAACGGGCATTGTACTCGCATGACTCCCATTCCGTTCGGTTGAATTGGAAGGAGAACTGGCAAAACTGGTCATGAAATCGATTACGCCCATGGATGGGAGGCCTTGGAATGGTAGCTTTCTTTCTGATGTGGAGCCTCTTTATCGGGCATTGTACTCGCATGACTCCCACTCCATTCGGTCGAATAGGAAGGAAAACCCGATAAGACCGATCATGAAATCGATAGCACTCATCAATGGGAGGCCTTGGAATGGTAGCTTTCTTTCTGATGTGGAGCCTTTTAATCGGGCATGATACTCGCATGACTACCACTCCATTCGGTCGAATAGGAAGGAAAACCCGATAAGACCAATCATGAAATCGATAGCACTCATCAATGGGATGGCTTGGAATGGTAGCTTTCTTTCTGATGTGGAGCCTCTTTATCGGGCATGATACTCGCATGACTCCCACTCCGTTCGGTCGAATAGGGAGGAGAACTGGCAAAACTGGTCATGAAATCGATTACGTCCATGAATGGGAGGTCTTAGAATGGTAGCTTTCTTTCGGATGTGGAGCCTCTTCATCGGGTATGATACTAGCATGACTCCCACTCCTTTGGTGGAATTGGAAGGAGAACTGGCAAAGCTGGTCATGAAATCGATAACACTCACCGACAAAGACCTGTAATTGAAGCGCTCTTCCCGACGTGAGGCCTCTTTATTATACATGATACTCGCATGACTCCCACTCCTTTCGGTCGTATAGGGAGGAAAACCCGATAAGACCAACCATGAAATCGATTGCACTCATCAATGGGAGGCCTCAGAATGGTAGCTTTCTTTCTGATGTAGAGCCTCTTTAACGGGCATTGTACTCGCATGACTCCCATTCCGTTCGGTTGAATTGGAAGGAGAACTGGCAAAACTGGTCATGAAATCGATCACGCCCATGGATGGGAGGCCTTGGAATGGTAGCTTTCTTTCTGATGTGGAGCCTCTTTATCGGGCATTGTACTCACGGGACTCCCACTCCGTTTGGTGGAATTGGAAGGAGAACTCGCAAAACTGGTCATGAAATCGATTACGCCCATGGATGGGAGGCCTTCGAATGGTAGCTTTCTTTCTGATGTGGAGCCTCTTTATCGGGCATTGTACTCACGGGACTCCCACTCCGTTTGGTGGAATTGGAAGGAGAACTCGCAAAACTGGTCATGAAATCGATTACGCCCATGGATGGGAGGCCATGGAATGGTAGCTTCCTTTCTGATGTGGAGCCTCTTTAACGGGCATTGTACTCGCATGACTCCCATTCCGCTCGGTCGAATAGGGAGGAAAACTGGCAAAACTGGTCATGAAATCGATAACACTCACCGACAGATTCCTATAATTGAAGCATTCTACCCGACGTGAGGCCTCTTTATCAGACATGACACTCGCGGGACTCCACTCCGTTCGGTCGAATAGGGAGGAGAGCCGAGAAAACCGGTCAGAAAATTGATAACACCCAATCGATAGGAGGTCTTAGAATGGTAGCTTTCTTTCGGATGTGGAGCCTCTTCATCGGGTATGATACTAGCATGACTCCCACTCCGTTTGGTGGAATTGGAAGGAGAACTCGCAAAACTGGTCATGAAATCGATTACGCCCATGGATGGGAGGCCTTCGAATGGTAGCTTTCTTTCTGATGTGGAGCCTCTTTATCGGGCATTGTACTCACGGGACTCCCACTCCGTTTGGTGGAATTGGAAGGAGAACTCGCAAAACTGGTCATGAAATCGATTACGCCCATGGATGGGAGGCCATGGAATGGTAGCTTCCTTTCTGATGTGGAGCCTCTTTAACGGGCATTGTACTCGCATGACTCCCATTCCGCTCGGTCGAATAGGGAGGAAAACTGGCAAAACTGGTCATGAAATCGATAACACTCACCGACAGATTCCTATAATTGAAGCATTCTACCCGACGTGAGGCCTCTTTATCAGACATGACACTCGCGGGACTCCACTCCGTTCGGTCGAATAGGGAGGAGAGCCGAGAAAACCGGTCAGAAAATTGATAACACCCAATCGATAGGAGGTCTTAGAATGGTAGCTTTCTTTCGGATGTGGAGCCTCTTCATCGGGTATGATACTAGCATGACTCCCACTCCGTTTGGTGGAATTGGAAGGAGAACTGGCAAAGCTGGTCATGAAATCGATAACACTCACCGACAAAGACCTGTAATTGAAGCGCTCTTCCCGACGTGAGGCCTCTTTATTATACATGATACTAGCATGACTCCCACTCCTTTCGGTCGTATAGGGAGGAAAACCCGATAAGACCAATCATGAAATCGATTGCACTCATCAATGGGATGGCTTGGAATGGTAGCTTTCTTTCTGATGTGGAGCCTCTTTATCGGGCATGATACTCGCATGACTCCCACTCCGTTCGGTCGAATAGGGAGGAGAACTGGCAAAACTGGTCATGAAATCGATTACGTCCATGAATGGGAGGTCTTAGAATGGTAGCTTTCTTTCGGATGTGGAGCCTCTTCATCGGGTATGATACTAGCATGATTCCCACTCCTTTGGTGGAATTGGAAGGAGAACTGGCAAAGCTGGTCATGAAATCGATAACACTCACCGACAAAGACCTGTAATTGAAGCGCTCTTCCCGACGTGAGGCCTCTTTATTATACATGATACTCGCATGACTCCCACTCCTTTCGGTCGTATAGGGAGGAAAACCCGATAAGACCAATCATGAAATCGATTGCACTCATCAATGGGAGGCCTCAGAATGGTAGCTTTCTTTCTGATGTAGAGCCTCTTTAACGGGCATTGTACTCGCATGACTCCCATTCCGTTCGGTTGAATTGGAAGGAGAACTGGCAAAACTGGTCATGAAATCGATTACGCCCATGGATGGGAGGCCTTGGAATGGTAGCTTTCTTTCTGATGTGGAGCCTCTTTATCGGGCATTGTACTCACGGGACTCCTATTCTATTCGGTCAAATAGGGAGGAAAACTGGCAAAACTGGTCATGAAATCGACTACGTCCATGGATGGGAGGCCTTGGAATGGTAGCATTCTTTCTGATTTGGAGCCTCTTTATCGGGCATTGTACTCACGGGACTCCCACTCCGTTTGGTGGAATTGGAAGGAGAAATCGCAAAACTGGTCATGAAATCGATTACGCCCATGGATGGGAGGCCATGGAATGGTAGCTTCCTTTCTGATGTGGAGCCTCTTTAACGGGCATTGTACTCGCATGACTCCCATTCCGTTCGGTTGAATTGGAAGGAGAACTGGCAAAACTGGTCATGAAATCGATTACGCCCATGGATGGGAGGCCTTGGAATGGTAGCTTTCTTTCTGATGTGGAGCCTCTTTATCGGGCATTGTACTCGCATGACTCCCACTCCATTCGGTCGAATAGGAAGGAAAACCCGATAAGACCGATCATGAAATCGATAGCACTCATCAATGGGAGGCCTTGGAATGGTAGCTTTCTTTCTGATGTGGAGCCTTTTAATCGGGCATGATACTCGCATGACTACCACTCCATTCGGTCGAATAGGAAGGAAAACCCGATAAGACCAATCATGAAATCGATAGCACTCATCAATGGGATGGCTTGGAATGGTAGCTTTCTTTCTGATGTGGAGCCTCTTTATCGGGCATGATACTCGCATGACTCCCACTCCGTTCGGTCGAATAGGGAGGAGAACTGGCAAAACTGGTCATGAAATCGATTACGTCCATGAATGGGAGGTCTTAGAATGGTAGCTTTCTTTCGGATGTGGAGCCTCTTCATCGGGTATGATACTAGCATGACTCCCACTCCTTTGGTGGAATTGGAAGGAGAACTGGCAAAGCTGGTCATGAAATCGATAACACTCACCGACAAAGACCTGTAATTGAAGCGCTCTTCCCGACGTGAGGCCTCTTTATTATACATGATACTCGCATGACTCCCACTCCTTTCGGTCGTATAGGGAGGAAAACCCGATAAGACCAACCATGAAATCGATTGCACTCATCAATGGGAGGCCTCAGAATGGTAGCTTTCTTTCTGATGTAGAGCCTCTTTAACGGGCATTGTACTCGCATGACTCCCATTCCGTTCGGTTGAATTGGAAGGAGAACTGGCAAAACTGGTCATGAAATCGATCACGCCCATGGATGGGAGGCCTTGGAATGGTAGCTTTCTTTCTGATGTGGAGCCTCTTTATCGGGCATTGTACTCACGGGACTCCCACTCCGTTTGGTGGAATTGGAAGGAGAACTCGCAAAACTGGTCATGAAATCGATTACGCCCATGGATGGGAGGCCTTCGAATGGTAGCTTTCTTTCTGATGTGGAGCCTCTTTATCGGGCATTGTACTCACGGGACTCCCACTCCGTTTGGTGGAATTGGAAGGAGAACTCGCAAAACTGGTCATGAAATCGATTACGCCCAAGGATGGGAGGCCATGGAATGGTAGCTTCCTTTCTGATGTGGAGCCTCTTTAACGGGCATTGTACTCGCATGACTCCCATTCCGCTCGGTCGAATAGGGAGGAAAACTGGCAAAACTGGTCATGAAATCGATAACACTCACCGACAGATTCCTATAATTGAAGCATTCTACCCGACGTGAGGCCTCTTTATCAGACATGACACTCGCGGGACTCCACTCCGTTCGGTCGAATAGGGAGGAGAGCCGAGAAAACCGGTCAGAAAATTGATAACACCCAATCGATAGGAGGTCTTAGAATGGTAGCTTTCTTTCGGATGTGGAGCCTCTTCATCGGGTATGATACTAGCATGACTCCCACTCCGTTTGGTGGAATTGGAAGGAGAACTGGCAAAGCTGGTCATGAAATCGATAACACTCACCGACAAAGACCTGTAATTGAAGCGCTCTTCCCGACGTGAGGCCTCTTTATTATACATGATACTAGCATGACTCCCACTCCTTTCGGTCGTATAGGGAGGAAAACCCGATAAGACCAATCATGAAATGGATTGCACTCATCAATGGGATGGCTTGGAATGGTAGCTTTCTTTCTGATGTGGAGCCTCTTTATCGGGCATGATACTCGCATGACTCCCACTCCGTTCGGTCGAATAGGGAGGAGAACTGGCAAAACTGGTCATGAAATCGATTACGTCCATGAATGGGAGGTCTTAGAATGGTAGCTTTCTTTCGGATGTGGAGCCTCTTCATCGGGTATGATACTAGCATGATTCCCACTCCTTTGGTGGAATTGGAAGGAGAACTGGCAAAGCTGGTCATGAAATCGATTACGCCCATGGATGGGAGGCCTTCGAATGGTAGCTTTCTTTCTGATGTGGAGCCTCTTTATCGGGCATTGTACTCACGGGACTCCCACTCCGTTTGGTGGAATTGGAAGGAGAACTCGCAAAACTGGTCATGAAATCGATTACGCCCAAGGATGGGAGGCCATGGAATGGTAGCTTCCTTTCTGATGTGGAGCCTCTTTAACGGGCATTGTACTCGCATGACTCCCATTCCGCTCGGTCGAATAGGGAGGAAAACTGGCAAAACTGGTCATGAAATCGATAACACTCACCGACAGATTCCTATAATTGAAGCATTCTACCCGACGTGAGGCCTCTTTATCAGACATGACACTCGCGGGACTCCACTCCGTTCGGTCGAATAGGGAGGAGAGCCGAGAAAACCGGTCAGAAAATTGATAACACCCAATCGATAGGAGGTCTTAGAATGGTAGCTTTCTTTCGGATGTGGAGCCTCTTCATCGGGTATGATACTAGCATGACTCCCACTCCGTTTGGTGGAATTGGAAGGAGAACTGGCAAAGCTGGTCATGAAATCGATAACACTCACCGACAAAGACCTGTAATTGAAGCGCTCTTCCCGACGTGAGGCCTCTTTATTATACATGATACTCGCATGACTCCCACTCCTTTCGGTCGTATAGGGAGGAAAACCCGATAAGACCAACCATGAAATCGATTGCACTCATCAATGGGAGGCCTCAGAATGGTAGCTTTCTTTCTGATGTAGAGCCTCTTTAACGGGCATTGTACTCGCATGACTCCCATTCCGTTCGGTTGAATTGGAAGGAGAACTGGCAAAACTGGTCATGAAATCGATCACGCCCATGGATGGGAGGCCTTGGAATGGTAGCTTTCTTTCTGATGTGGAGCCTCTTTATCGGGCATTGTACTCACGGGACTCCCACTCCGTTTGGTGGAATTGGAAGGAGAACTCGCAAAACTGGTCATGAAATCGATTACGCCCATGGATGGGAGGCCTTCGAATGGTAGCTTTCTTTCTGATGTGGAGCCTCTTTATCGGGCATTGTACTCACGGGACTCCCACTCCGTTTGGTGGAATTGGAAGGAGAACTCGCAAAACTGGTCATGAAATCGATTACGCCCAAGGATGGGAGGCCATGGAATGGTAGCTTCCTTTCTGATGTGGAGCCTCTTTAACGGGCATTGTACTCGCATGACTCCCATTCCGCTCGGTCGAATAGGGAGGAAAACTGGCAAAACTGGTCATGAAATCGATAACACTCACCGACAGATTCCTATAATTGAAGCATTCTACCCGACGTGAGGCCTCTTTATCAGACATGACACTCGCGGGACTCCACTCCGTTCGGTCGAATAGGGAGGAGAGCCGAGAAAACCGGTCAGAAAATTGATAACACCCAATCGATAGGAGGTCTTAGAATGGTAGCTTTCTTTCGGATGTGGAGCCTCTTCATCGGGTATGATACTAGCATGACTCCCACTCCGTTTGGTGGAATTGGAAGGAGAACTGGCAAAGCTGGTCATGAAATCGATAACACTCACCGACAAAGACCTGTAATTGAAGCGCTCTTCCCGACGTGAGGCCTCTTTATTATACATGATACTAGCATGACTCCCACTCCTTTCGGTCGTATAGGGAGGAAAACCCGATAAGACCAATCATGAAATGGATTGCACTCATCAATGGGATGGCTTGGAATGGTAGCTTTCTTTCTGATGTGGAGCCTCTTTATCGGGCATGATACTCGCATGACTCCCACTCCGTTCGGTCGAATAGGGAGGAGAACTGGCAAAACTGGTCATGAAATCGATTACGTCCATGAATGGGAGGTCTTAGAATGGTAGCTTTCTTTCGGATGTGGAGCCTCTTCATCGGGTATGATACTAGCATGATTCCCACTCCTTTGGTGGAATTGGAAGGAGAACTGGCAAAGCTGGTCATGAAATCGATAACACTCACCGACAAAGACCTGTAATTGAAGCGCTCTTCCCGACGTGAGGCCTCTTTATTATACATGATACTCGCATGACTCCCACTCCTTTCGGTCGTATAGGGAGGAAAACCCGATAAGACCAATCATGAAATCGATTGCACTCATCAATGGGAGGCCTCAGAATGGTAGCTTTCTTTCTGATGTAGAGCCTCTTTAACGGGCATTGTACTCGCATGACTCCCATTCCGTTCGGTTGAATTGGAAGGAGAACTGGCAAAACTGGTCATGAAATCGATTACGCCCATGGATGGGAGGCCTTGGAATGGTAGCTTTCTTTCTGATGTGGAGCCTCTTTATCGGGCATTGTACTCACGGGACTCCTATTCTATTCGGTCAAATAGGGAGGAAAACTGGCAAAACTGGTCATGAAATCGACTACGTCCATGGATGGGAGGCCTTGGAATGGTAGCATTCTTTCTGATTTGGAGCCTCTTTATCGGGCATTGTACTCACGGGACTCCCACTCCGTTTGGTGGAATTGGAAGGAGAAATCGCAAAACTGGTCATGAAATCGATTACGCCCATGGATGGGAGGCCATGGAATGGTAGCTTCCTTTCTGATGTGGAGCCTCTTTAACGGGCATTGTACTCGCATGACTCCCATTCCGTTCGGTCGAATAGGGAGGAAAACTGGCAAAACTGGTCATGAAATCGATAACACTCACCGACAGATTCCTATAATTGAAGCATTCTACCCGACGTGAGGCCTCTTTATCAGACATGACACTCGCGGGACTCCACTCCGTTCGGTCGAATAGGGAGGAGAGCCGAGAAAACCGGTCAGAAAATTGATAACACCCAATCGATAGGTCTTAGAATGGTAGCTTTCTTTCGGATGTGGAGCCTCTTCATCGGGTATGATACTAGCATGACTCCCACTCCTTTGGTGGAATTGGAAGGAGAACTGGCAAAGCTGGTCATGAAATCGATAACAATCACCGACAAAGACCTGTAATTGAAGCGCTCTTCCCGACGTGAGGCCTCTTTATTATACATGATACTCGCATGACTCCCACTCCGTTCGGTTGAATTGGAAGGAGAACTGGCAAAACTGGTCATGAAATCGATTACGCCCATGGATGGGAGGCCTTGGAATGGTAGCTTTCTTTCTGATGTGGAGCCTCTTTATCGGGCATTGTACTCACGGGACTCCCACTCCGTTTGGTGGAATTGGAAGGAGAACTCGCAAAACTGGTCATGAAATCGATTACGCCCATGGATGGGAGGCCTTCGAATGGTAGCTTTCTTTCTGATGTGGAGCCTCTTTATCGGGCATTGTACTCACGGGACTCCCACTCCGTTTGGTGGAATTGGAAGGAGAACTCGCAAAACTGGTCATGAAATCGATTACGCCCATGGATGGGAGGCCATGGAATGGTAGCTTCCTTTCTGATGTGGAGCCTCTTTAACGGGCATTGTACTCGCATGACTCCCATTCCGTTCGGTCGAATAGGGAGGAAAACTGGCAAAACTGGTCATGAAATCGATAACACTCACCGACAGATTCCTATAATTGAAGCATTCTACCCGACGTGAGGCCTCTTTATCAGACATGACACTCGCGGGACTCCACTCCGTTCGGTCGAATAGGGAGGAGAGCCGAGAAAACCGGTCAGAAAATTGATAACACCCAATCGATAGGAGGTCTTAGAATGGTAGCTTTCTTTCGGATGTGGAGCCTCTTCATCGGGTATGATACTAGCATGACTCCCACTCCGTTTGGTGGAATTGGAAGGAGAACTGGCAAAGCTGGTCATGAAATCGATAACACTCACCGACAAAGACCTGTAATTGAAGCGCTCTTCCCGACGTGAGGCCTCTTTATTATACATGATACTAGCATGACTCCCACTCCTTTCGGTCGTATAGGGAGGAAAACCCGATAAGACCAATCATGAAATCGATTGCACTCATCAATGGGATGGCTTGGAATGGTAGCTTTCTTTCTGATGTGGAGCCTCTTTATCGGGCATGATACTCGCATGACTCCCACTCCGTTCGGTCGAATAGGGAGGAGAACTGGCAAAACTGGTCATGAAATCGATTACGTCCATGAATGGGAGGTCTTAGAATGGTAGCTTTCTTTCGGATGTGGAGCCTCTTCATCGGGTATGATACTAGCATGACTCCCACTCCTTTGGTGGAATTGGAAGGAGAACTGGCAAAGCTGGTCATGAAATCGATAACACTCACCGACAAAGACCTGTAATTGAAGCGCTCTTCCCGACGTGAGGCCTCTTTATTATACATGATACTCGCATGACTCCCACTCCTTTCGGTCGTATAGGGAGGAAAACCCGATAAGACCAATCACGAAATCGATTACGCCCACCGATGGGAGGCCTCAGAATGGTAGCTTTCTTTCTGATGTGGAGCCTCTTTAACGGGCATTGTACTCGCATGACTCCCACTCCGTTCGGTCGAATAGGGAGGAGAACTGGCAAAACTGGTCATGAAATCGATTACGTCCATGGATGGGATGTCTCAGAATGGTAGCATTCTTTCTGATGTGGAGCCTCTTTATCGGGCATGATACTCGCGGGACTCCCATTCCGTTCGGTCGAATAGGGAGGAGAACTGGCAAAACTGGTCATAAAATCGATTACGCCCATGGATTGGAGGCCTTGGAATGGTACCTTTCTTTCTGATGTGGAGCCTCTTTATCGCGCATGATACTCTCGGGACTCCCATTCCGTTCGGTCGAGTAGGGAGGAGAACTGGAAAAACTGGTCATGAAATCGATTACGCCGTGGAGCCTCTTTATCGGGCATGAAACTCGCATGACTCCCACTCCGCTTGGTTGAATTGGAAGGAGAACTGGCAAAACTGGTCATAAAATCGATTACGCCTATGGATGGGAGGCCTTGGAATGGTAGCCTTCTTTCTGATGTGGAGCCTCTTTATCGGGCATTGTACTCGCATGACTCCCCCTCCGTTTGGTGGAATTGGAAGGAGAACTCGCAAAACTGGTCATGAAATCCATTACGCCCATGGATGGGAGGCCTTGGAATGGTAGCTTTCTTACTGATGTGGAGCCTCTTTAACGGGCATTGTACTCGCATGACCCCCACTCCGTTCGGTCGAATAGGGAGGAGAACTGGCAAAACTGGTCATGAAATCGATTACGTCCATGGATGGGAGGCCTTGGAATGGTAGCTTTCTTTCTGATGTGCTGCCTCTTTATCGGGCCTTGTACTCACGGGACTCTCACTCCGTTTGGTGGAATTGGAAGGAGAACTCGCAAAACTGGTCATGAAATCGATTACGCCCATGGATGGGAGGCCATGGAATGGTAGCTTCCTTTCTGATGTGGAGCCTCTTTAACGGGCATTGTACTCGCATGACTCCCATTCCGTTCGGTCGAATAGGGAGGAAAACTGGCAAAACTGGTCATGAAATCGATAACACTCACCGACAGATTCCTATAATTGAAGCATTCTACCCGACGTGAGGCCTCTTTATCAGACATGACACTCGCGGGACTCCACTCCGTTCGGTCGAATAGGGAGGAGAGCCGAGAAAACCGGTCAGAAAATTGATAACACCCAATCGATAGGAGGTCTTAGAATGGTAGCTTTCTTTCGGATGTGGAGCCTCTTCATCGGGTATGATACTAGCATGACTCCCACTCCGTTTGGTGGAATTGGAAGGAGAACTGGCAAAGCTGGTCATGAAATCGATAACACTCACCGACAAAGACCTGTAATTGAAGCGCTCTTCCCGACGTGAGGCCTCTTTATTATACATGATACTCGCATGACTCCCACTCCTTTCGGTCGTATAGGGAGGAAAACCCGATAAGACCAATCATGAAATCGATTGCACTCATCAATGGGATGGCTTGGAATGGTAGCTTTCTTTCTGATGTGGAGCCTCTTTATCGGGCATGATACTCGCATGACTCCCACTCCGTTCGGTCGAATAGGGAGGAGAACTGGCAAAACTGGTCATGAAATCGATTACGTCCATGAATGGGAGGTCTTAGAATGGTAGCTTTCTTTCGGATGTGGAGCCTCTTCATCGGGTATGATACTAGCATGACTCCCACTCCTTTGGTGGAATTGGAAAGAGAACTGGCAAAGCTGGTCATGAAATCGATAACACTCACCGACAAAGACCTGTAATTGAAGCGCTCTTCCCGACGTGAGGCCTCTTTATTATACATGATACTCGCATGACTCCCACTCCTTTCGGTCGTATAGGGAGGAAAACCCGATAAGACCAATCATGAAATCGATTGCACTCATCAATGGGATGGCTTGGAATGGTAGCTTTCTTTCTGATGTGGAGCCTCTTTATCGGGCATGATACTCGCATGACTCCCACTCCGTTCGGTCGAATAGGGAGGAGAACTGGCAAAACTGGTCATGAAATCGATTACGTCCATGACTGGGAGGTCTTAGAATGGTAGCTTTCTTTCGGATGTGGAGCCTCTTCATCGGGTATGATACTAGCATGACTCCCACTCCTTTGGTGGAATTGGAAGGAAAACTGGCAAAACTGGTCATGAAATCCATTACGCCCATGGATGGGAGGCCTTGGAATGGTAGCTTTCTTACTGATGTGGAGCCTCTTTAACGGGCATTGTACTCGCATGACTCCCATTCCGTTCGGTTGAATTGGAAGGAGAACTGGCAAAACTGGTCATGAAATCGATTACGCCCATGGATGGGAGGCCTTGGAATGGTAGCTTTCTTTCTGATGTGGAGCCTCTTTATCGGGCATTGTACTCACGGGACTCCTATTCTATTCGGTCAAATAGGGAGGAAAACTGGCAAAACTGGTCATGAAATCGACTACGTCCATGGATGGGAGGCCTTGGAATGGTAGCATTCTTTCTGATTTGGTGCCTCTTTATCGGGCATGATACTCGCATGACTCCCACTCCGTTTGGTGGAATTGGAAGGAGAACTCGCAAAACTGGTCATAAAATCGATTACGCCCATGGATGGGAGGCCTTGGAATGGTAGCTTTCTTTCTGATGTGCTGCCTCTTTATCGGGCCTTGTACTCGCATGACTCCCATTCCGTTCGGTCGAATAGGGAGGAGAACTCGCAAAACTGGTCATGAAATCGATAACACTCACCGACAGATTCCTATAATTGAAGCATTCTACCCGACGTGAGGCCTCTTTATCAGACATGACACTCGCGGGACTCCACTCCGTTCGCTCGAATAGGGAGGAGAGCCGAGAAAACCGGTCAGAAAATTGATAACACCCAATCGATAGGAGGTCTTAGAATGGTAGCTTTCTTTCGGATGTGGAGCCTCTTCATCGGGTATGATACTAGCATGACTCCCACTCCGTTTGGTGGAATTGGAAGGAGAACTGGCAAAGCTGGTCATGAAATCGATAACACTCACCGACAAAGACCTGTAATTGAAGCGCTCTTCCCGACGTGAGGCCTCTTTATTATACATGATACTCGCATGACTCCCACTCCTTTCGGTCGTATAGGGAGGAAAACCCGATAAGACCAATCACGAAATCGATTACGCCCACCGATGGGAGGCCTTCGAATGGTAGCTTTCTTTCTGATGTGGAGCCTCTTTATCGGGCATTGTACTCACGGGACTCCCACTCCGTTTGGTGGAATTGGAAGGAGAACTCGCAAAACTGGTCATGAAATCGATTACGCCCATGGATGGGAGGCCATGGAATGGTAGCTTCCTTTCTGATGTGGAGCCTCTTTAACGGGCATTGTACTCGCATGACTCCCATTCCGTTCGGTCGAATAGGGAGGAAAACTGGCAAAACTGGTCATGAAATCGATAACACTCACCGACAGATTCCTATAATTGAAGCATTCTACCCGACGTGAGGCCTCTTTATCAGACATGACACTCGCGGGACTCCACTCCGTTCGCTCGAATAGGGAGGAGAGCCGAGAAAACCGGTCAGAAAATTGATAACACCCAATCGATAGGAGGTCTTAGAATGGTAGCTTTCTTTCGGATGTGGAGCCTCTTCATCGGGTATGATACTAGCATGACTCCCACTCCGTTTGGTGGAATTGGAAGGAGAACTGGCAAAGCTGGTCATGAAATCGATAACACTCACCGACAAAGACCTGTAATTGAAGCGCTCTTCCCGACGTGAGGCCTCTTTATTATACATGATACTCGCATGACTCCCACTCCTTTCGGTCGTATAGGGAGGAAAACCCGATAAGACCAATCACGAAATCGATTACGCCCACCGATGGGAGGCCTCAGAATGGTAGCTTTCTTTCTGATGTGGAGCCTCTTTATCGGGCATTGTACTCACGGGACTCACACTCCGTTTGGTGGAATTGGAAGGAGAACTCGCAAAACTGGTCATGAAATCGATTACGCCCATGGATGGGAGGCCATGGAATGGTAGCTTCCTTTCTGATGTGGAGCCTCTTTAACGGGCATTGTACTCGCATGACTCCCATTCCGTTCGGTCGAATAGGGAGGAAAACTGGCAAAACTGGTCATGAAATCGATAACACTCACCGACAGATTCCTATAATTGAAGCATTCTACCCGACGTGAGGCCTCTTTATCAGACATGACACTCGCGGGACTCCACTCCGTTCGGTCGAATAGGGAGGAGAGCCGAGAAAACCGGTCAGAAAATTGATAACACCCAATCGATAGGAGGTCTTAGAATGGTAGCTTTCTTTCGGATGTGGAGCCTCTTCATCGGGTATGATACTAGCATGACTCCCACTCCGTTTGGTGGAATTGGAAGGAGAACTGGCAAAGCTGGTCATGAAATCGATAACACTCACCGACAAAGACCTGTAATTGAAGCGCTCTTCCCGACGTGAGGCCTCTTTATTATACATGATACTCGCATGACTCCCACTCCTTTCGGTCGTATAGGGAGGAAAACCCGATAAGACCAATCACGAAATCGATTACGCCCACCGATGGGAGGCCTCAGAATGGTAGCTTTCTTTCTGATGTGGAGCCTCTTTATCGGGCATTGTACTCACGGGACTCCCACTCCGTTTGGTGGAATTGGAAGGAGAACTCGCAAAACTGGTCATGAAATCGATTACGCCCATGGATGGGAGGCCATGGAATGGTAGCTTCCTTTCTGATGTGGAGCCTCTTTAACGGGCATTGTACTCGCATGACTCCCATTCCGTTCGGTCGATTAGGGAGGAAAACTGGCAAAACTGGTCATGAAATCGATAACACTCACCGACAGATTCCTATAATTGAAGCATTCTACCCGACGTGAGGCCTCTTTATCAGACATGACACTCGCGGGACTCCACTCCGTTCGGTCGAATAGGGAGGAGAGCCGAGAAAACCGGTCAGAAAATTGATAACACCCAATCGATAGGAGGTCTTAGAATGGTAGCTTTCTTTCGGATGTGGAGCCTCTTCATCGGGTATGATACTAGCATGACTCCCACTCCGTTTGGTGGAATTGGAAGGAGAACTGGCAAAGCTGGTCATGAAATCGATAATACTCACCGACAAAGACCTGTAATTGAAGCGCTCTTCCCGACGTGAGGCCTCTTTATTATACATGATACTCGCATGACTCCCACTCCTTTCGGTCGTATAGGGAGGAAAACCCGATAAGACCAATCACGAAATCGATTACGCCCACCGATGGGAGGCCTCAGAATGGTAGCTTTCTTTCTGATGTGGAGCCTCTATAACGGGCATTGTACTCGCATGACTCCCATTCCGTTCGGTTGAATTGGAAGGAGAACTGGCAAAACTGGTCATGAAATCGATTACGCCCATGGATGGGAGGCCTTGGAATGGTAGCATTCTTTCTGATGTGGAGCCTCTTTATCGGGCATGATACTCGCATGACTCCCACTCCGTTTGGTGGAATTGGAAGGAGAACTTGCAAAACTGGTCATGAAATCGATTACGCCCATGGATGGGAGGCCTTCGAATGGTAGCTTTCTTTCTGATGTGGAGCCTCTTTATCGGGCATTGTACTCACGGGACTCCCACTCCGTTTGGTGGAATTGGAAGGAGAACTCGCAAAACTGGTCATGAAATCGATTACGCCCATGGATGGGAGGCCATGGAATGGTAGCTTCCTTTCTGATGTGGAGCCTCTTTAACGGGCATTGTACTCGCATGACTCCCATTCCGTTCGGTCGAATAGGGAGGAAAACTGGCAAAACTGGTCATGAAATCGATAACACTCACCGACAGATTCCTATAATTGAAGCATTCTACCCGACGTGAGGCCTCTTTATCAGACATGACACTCGCGGGACTCCACTCCGTTCGGTCGAATAGGGAGGAGAGCCGAGAAAACCGGTCAGAAAATTGATAACACCCAATCGATAGGAGGTCTTAGAATGGTAGCTTTCTTTCGGATGTGGAGCCTCTTCATCGGGTATGATACTAGCATGACTCCCACTCCGTTTGGTGGAATTGGAAGGAGAACTGGCAAAGCTGGTCATGAAATCGATAACACTCACCGACAAAGACCTGTAATTGAAGCGCTCTTCCCGACGTGAGGCCTCTTTATTATACATGATACTCGCATGACTCCCACTCCTTTCGGTCGTATAGGGAGGAAAACCCGATAAGACCAATCACGAAATCGATTACGCCCACCGATGGGAGGCCTCAGAATGGTAGCTTTCTTTCTGATGTGGAGCCTCTTTAACGGGCATTGTACTCGCATGACTCCCACTCCGTTCGGTCGAATAGGGAGGAGAACTGGCAAAACTGGTCATGAAATCGATTACGTCCATGAATGGGAGGTCTTAGAATGGTAGCTTTCTTTCTGATGTGGAGCCTCTTTATCGGGCATTGTACTCACGGGACTCCTATTCTATTCGGTCAAATAGGGAGGAAAACCCGATAAGACCAATCATGAAATCGATTGCACTCATCAATGGGATGCCTTGGAATTGTAAGGGATGTAAGACGACCCGGGTTACTGTAGACTCTAGGTTAGGAGACAGGTGGCCGTAGAACTGCTGGAGCTTCGGCTATCCGTGCCGCGTTGCCCTGTTGACCTTTTGACCCTCTGTAGCAGCTGGCCGGCCGCCTCGCCTATTCAAACGGCCAGCGAGATAGCGAGCCGAGGCTACATCTCGCTGTTAGCTTAGGGGGCCCCGCCTTCGGTCGAGAGGGGAGATAGGGAGTAGAGTTGGTCCGGCTCGGACGACGGTGACTGTTTTCCCGTCTCCGAGTCTTATATTCTTGTCGTGTATTTATGTATCTATATCTATAAAGTCATGAGAGTTCTTTCATGTATCTTATGTAGCCGTCAATTTAATTGCACATAAACATGTGATATCTCGGATGCCCCAACCGCTACACTCAAAATAAAGCGGGGATCCGAAGGATATTATATGGAGGTGCCGGCGAGATCTCTCGTAAGTTTATAGCAATTTTTTCTCTTCTCCTATGTCTCTACTTCGCCGGTAATAATAGTGAATATCTTCCCAGTTTTGATTAAATTCCGCCTTCGAATTTTGAACTTTTGAGTGTTTCCGTAGAGGGAACTGCATATAAGGTACAGACGCCACACCGCTCAAACACTTTGAAGTTTATGGTATTGGAATCGTTTTTATGAATATGAAGACCGGCTATTACATTGTGTGGTGGGGGGAAAAACCCCTGATTGGGAAAAGTTTGAGCGCATCTAAAACCTGGCCAGGTATTGAGGAATATTCGTGCCCGCAAAATAAAAGAAAATATTAGGCGATGATTTTTTTACACGGCGAAGTAGTAGATCAAAAAAATCATGACACCAACTCTCTCATGTCTCTTCTTGCGTTCGCTTTTCTTTCTTAGGCCAAGAAATAATCGTCGTTCGCCACTAATCAACTTTAGAAGGTACAGAAGTACCTCCTGCAAACTTCGTCTGCAGCTAACTCTTCAACGACCAACTCGCCACCAACAAACGACGACACGTGACGAACATTTAATTGAATTTTTTTATTTTTTCACTTGTATAACAAAAAAAACGGGAGTACACTACTCCTTTTCAAAACAAAAGAAAAATCAATTGTTTTCTCTAACGTCTACCGTTAATTTAAAGTACTGTAGAACGCTATAAAGCGGTTTCGAGAAAAATTTTTCTGACTTTCACGTTCTCATCCCTAAATTGAATTAACTGGATTAGTACGATTGCGCAAGCCGCAGACTACGGCCAAAATTAACTCTTCTTCCTCTACCTCTGCTAAAAGAGTAGTAGCACTCACCAAGCGCGCCGTAGAACCCCTTCCACCTCGCACAGGACTTCGCTCAGAGCGAGTCCAAACCCCGATCCCATCACCTCCCACTAAGCGCCGCAAGGTTTCCAAGGACGAGAAAGTTCTTCCACTTGCTAGTCCACCACCGCCTAAGCAGAGAAAATTATCTATCTGGCAAAAACTAACGCAGAGGCGGCCCAAAAAATCTAGCAAAGCGCAGATCCCTACCCCCTCGGAATTCACAGCCATAACCCAGGATTCTGTCACTCCCGCTCCGCAGATCATCACCCCAGTGAGACCGCAGCCCATAACCCAGGACAATTTAACCCCCGTCACCAACGACAGAGACCTACTCACCACCCTAATCACTCTACCCACGTACGATCACTTTCTTACTGATCAAATGGCACATAGTGGAGCTGATTTTGTGAATATCATGGATCCCAATAGACTCTACACCTCATGCAGACTCCTCGATAACCGCATAGAAAAGTTTTCGGGGAATGAAGATAAAACCTTCGAAGAGTTCCTCGAGGACTATAGCGAACTAATTGAGAGCCTGCATATTCCACACGAGCACGCTCGCACCCTTCTTCCGCTTTATCTAACGGGTGGCGCTAAGCTCAAATATCAAAATCTCACAGGCATAGAAAAAAGCACCTGGCAAAATTTAACCATCGCACTCGCTAAACGCTTCAAATCACAAGCAATAATGAACAATATACGCGATGAACTCCACAACATGCGGCAAGGTAAAGAGTCCATTGGAGACTTTGCGAAAAAAGTTTTATCCAAATCAAAAATAGCGTTCCAAGGAGTAAATCCGGAAATTCCCACAAAATTGGCAATAGACTTCTTCATAAAAGGGCTCCGACCGGACATCCGCAGCGCCATCAGACGGCTTCCCGAATCCGACGACTTCCAGGTTATTGTCGCCTATGCTGAAAAAGAAGATAGGATACAACAACAGGAACGCCTGGAGCAGCATAGCGTGCTGGAAAGTTTAAATTCGTTAGCAGTGGGCAGTAAAATGGAGAATCTCCAGGCTCAAATTAATAATTTGCAAAATCCCCGGAACCCACCATATGCGCCTAGAGACCAAAGGAATAACTTTCAACGTCCCCCTAACCGGAATTGGAGAAATCCACAGTTTAACTTTCCTAACCCATTCCGTCGCAGCTACCCGCAGAATAATCAAGCGGGATTCTCTAACCGTCCGGCTTTTTTTGCGCGCCCCATTAGAGAGCGCTTCTCAAACTTTTGGCCTGGGAATAACCGCCAGCAAGTACAATACCAAAATAATCAACAACTCGCTCCCGCGGGTAATTTCAACAACCAACCTAACGGACGCAACCAGTACAATAATGCACCTAACCAAAATCCTAATAGAGGTCGCGCCAACAATAGAAGGTTTCCGTCACTAATGAATAATCCGAACATCTTTTGCGTGTGCGCAATTTTGTGCATAGGGGTATTTCCATCAGTAGTCGCAGACTATCAGGTCTGTGGTAACAACCCCTATGCCAATGTACTCACGCTGCCTCCTCCGATCCAGTGCGCCGTCTCGCAGCACGATTCCATGATCCGAACCAACGTCACGTTGTACGTTGATCGCACCGATCTTCTGCAAATAGAAGCGCATAAGTGCTACCGAGACTTAATCAAAGTCAAGGTCTTTAATTTACTTTACATACGCACTACGTACAACAT
Source organism: Heligmosomoides polygyrus bakeri (assembly GCA_947359475.1). Taxonomy (NCBI): domain Eukaryota; kingdom Metazoa; phylum Nematoda; class Chromadorea; order Rhabditida; family Heligmosomidae; genus Heligmosomoides; species Heligmosomoides polygyrus. Next base: position 42,881,452 of record OX375870.1, on the reverse strand, counting down.
TATCGGACGCGAACGGCTCAGTATTTCTTCCGTGGATTGCAGCGCAGCAGCCATGTCCAAAACAATCTTCGGACATGTGCTGACGGAAACACTACCGGGGCTGCTTTCCACAGTGGAAATTGAGGATGAAAACATAGCTCTCCCCATATTTGGAAGCACCATTTACGCCAGAAGTACGTACTCCATCGAAACGGACACCATCGCCATAATAGACGAAAACACCATCATCAGCTCGCTCGGAAATTTGGACAACTGCACGCTCTCTGCCGGAACATGCACCATAGACGACGCAGTAGTGGTATGGAAACCAACCTCCGAACCACCCTCCTGCCGTCTTCAAGCAGTAGATACTTTTGAAGCGATAGTCACACTTCGCTATGTCCTGATACCAGAGCATGAGCTGGCCTTCGAGTTTGAACCAGACTACCTAAGGACGTATCACCTTCTTAAATATTGTGACATCAATCAAGGATACCTCTCGACTTCGAACCACATCCTAGTTTTTCCGGATATCCCGAGCACTTTGATGATTCAAGACTTCATCATCCAGAATGGACACACTCGCCATCGAAGAGATACGCGATATATAACTCTACCTAATAACAAAACATCTGGATACGATATCATCCCAAAGGAACCACATCTTATTCCACAACTCTTTGGCACGGGTGACGCACCTATGTTCGATACCAATCCCATCACCGATCTTCGGATTCTACAAGCAGTAAAGACATGGAATGTGACTCAAAACATATTCAATCGAAGTCGCTTGTATGAAAAAGAAGATCAGAGGATATCGACTCTTCGCAGTCTACGATATGCAGAATACCGCTATCGCCAACTTGAAGAACTGCAGGCCATAGTAACCGAAAGACCGCTAAACTATGCCGAAACTACGATCCAACGCGATCTCTTAACTGGACTGACGGACATCTTCGACGCTTATCTCAACGTAGAATTTGGTAAACTGACGCTGCGAGCGCTAGGCGATACTAATAACATTCCTACTCCACCTTTCTATCTAGCTGCTTCATTGCCAAGTTCCACATCGAACCAAACGATGCCAAAAACAACCGCAGCCCATGACCCGGAAGAACCGCGCCATGCAACTTCTGTTGTAACGCCCACGATGCAAAAGTGGATCACTAAAATAACGGAGATAACAATGGAAAATAACTTCAATAACATCTGCCTTCGGCAATACCTGGAAAACCAGAAATTGCTCGTCTTAAGCGGAATTGATCCCACCTGGGCAGCTAGATTACTACTAAATAGGACAGACATTACAGCAGTCATACACAACCACACCCTCTTGGTGACTAAATGTAAAAAAGTCATCATTTCCACCACCTACTTCGATCACAAGGTTAACGAAACTTGTTACGAACTAACACCAGTGCAAATTGACGACAAAATATGGTTTATAGTGCCAGGATCTAACGATCTGGTCACCTACTCCTCAGCGGTAATGTGCCCGTATATAAAATTTCGCACCTCACAGTTCACCCAACGCCTTTTGCCACCCAACATGATTAGGAACCCAAACGCGAAACCTTTCTTGTTTAATGCGCCATATCGTTATGACCAACCCACCCAAGGCTCCGCGCTCTCTACCCAATTTCAACTGCAAGCAGTACGCCAACTCAGCCTTCAGTTAGTTGATAAGTTGTATAAAAGAAGTATTGTAGACGACGCACTCAGTCATATCGACAAGTTCAGAACATCTGTCACTGACTCTGTGCGCTCTATATACCAAAATACAACTAAGAAGCTAACGGAAGGAGTTGAACGTATTACTTGGTCTTTCACCTCACTAGCCCTATGGATAGTAGTACCACCTTTTCTCATTGCAATACTAGTCTTCATTTGCTACTGTTCCATCAAACTTTACTGCATTCGCCGCACTAGTACCGCAGCAGCGGACACCCTCATTAATTTAGCGAACAATTTCACCTCTCATTCCTCGCGCACCCCTCATAGACAGATCAACTCTTTTCAACAGAGCAACGAATCCTATATAACCAGGCAACCACTTTTCATTCCCAGGATCTACGCGCTGCATACCTTTAGCAACCCGCTAAAACCCTCCCTACCTTACATAAAAATCAAAATTGGCAACACATTTGTCACTGCCCTACTCGACAGTGGCGCCTCGATTTCTTACATGAAAGCATCCATCGCTAATCAATTCAGCCACATATCCCAAACCTACACCCGTGCAGAATCTCAAGCACAGGCAGCTAATGGTAGTGCGGTAACACTATTAGGCACCATGGTACTGCCCGTACAGATAGGTCAATACTCTCTTTTGCACCTACTTCACATTTCCAAGGATAACGAGTGTCCCGCTCCTATCCTATTAGGCACTGACTTCATTAGAAGTCTCAATCTACAAGGTCTGAAGGTCTCCTTAGATATGTACCATCAAACTGTCACGGTAGGAACGGACACACACCCTACGGTCAGTATAAACCACGTAACCCAACCCAGTCCCACCGTTCACAACGTTCGCATAACTAAGTCCACACGCTTAGAAAAACGCACAAAAAACTATGTTGAAGCAAACATAGAAAATGTTTCACAAGGCAATAATCTTACCTTCTTCATTGAAGATAACCAGCGCCCATCCGACTCCATTTACATAGTTGCGCGATCACTGGTTACACCTAAATATAATGGTAAATGCTTCATTTTAATCACCAATCCATCATGGACAGCTGTACAACTGTACCAAAATATGAACATTGCCAACGCCCATCCAATTTCTAATCCAAGCGCACAAATTGCTACCGTGCAGCCATATAACCCTCCTTATACTCCGCCCGAGGCTGACTGGGAAAACAACCTCCCAAAATTTCACTCAATGCCCCAAAGTAACTACGATATCACGGCAGATATCGATTTTTCAAAATCTAACCTTACAAAACCACAGCTTGCCAAATTGCAAACTGTTCTACGTAACCACCCCAACGCGTTTGTAGGACCGGACAACCACCTCGGTTGCTATAACGGTCATATCCGCCATCGCGTAGATCTTATGCCAAACCAGCCCATTCCTAGTCGTAAGGTTTACCGCGTACCTTTGGAAAAAAGACAAGAGATCGAGAAACAAATTGCACAAATGATGGAAGATGAAATAATTCGCGAATTATCTTCACCCTTTTGTGCTCCCATAGTATTAGTGAAGAAGAAAGACGCTAATAGCTGGCGTTTCACCATCGACTTCCGAGGACTAAATGCCATAACAAAGCCGCAACAGTCGATTCTTCCTAATATCCAAGATATACTCGATCTCTGCGCAAACAAATGTTTCTACACATCACTGGATTTCCAGCAGGGATTCCATCAAATCCCATTAGAACCAACTCATTGCGAGCGAACTGCATTTGCATGCTTCCTTGGAGCATTCGAATACATTCGTATGCCAATGGGATTGAAGGGGGCCCCTGCGACTTTCCAGCGAATTATGGATAACTTCAAGAAACATATGCGCGCGCAAGTCTTTATCTATATCGACGATCTCATCATTACATCAGAGACGCCTGATCAGCATATCGCCGATGTAGACGAAGTACTAGGGAAAATTGAAGGCATAGGAATGAAGCTGAAGGCATCTAAATGCGAATTCGCTCGGGAAGAGATTAAGTTTCTTGGTTTCGTCCTGAACAAAGACGGAATCAAACCGAATCCGGACAAAACAAGAGCTATCGATCTCTACCCTACCCCGTCCAATCTAACTGAAGTTAAAGCGTTCATAGGGATGTGTTCTTTTTTCCGCAGATTTGTTCACGACTTCGCGCAAATCGCTTTACCCCTTTTCGCTCTCACCAAAAAGGATACTCCTTTTTTGTGGACATCCGCGTGTGACAAAGCAATGCACTCCCTCAAGAAAGCTTTAACATCAGCGCCAATCCTCGTCGCTCCCAGACTAGGACAACCTTTTGTGATTGAAACGGACAGCTCAGCGCAAGGAATTGCTGGCGTACTTAAGCAAGAGCAAAATGACCAGCTGCATGTAATCGCGTACGCAAGTCGTACACTCAATAAACATGAAGCTAAATACGCCGCGATTGAATTAGAAGCGCTGGGTCTCGTCTTCGCCGTCCTAAAATTCCGACCATACATTGATGGCGCAAAAACTCTCGTGATAACCGATCACGCACCGTTAAAAGCTCTTCTTCATAGAAGAGACTTGACGGGACGATTAGCTAAATATCAAATTGCCCTTCAGGAATTCGATATTTCTATCAACTATCGCCCCGGCAACAAAAACGTGGTGTGTGATGCGCTATCGCGACACTTACCCATTGACCCTACCACCCCCTTAATAAATTACGTTCACACCCAAGGGTTCACTCTCAGCAATGTACGAGACGAACAACAAAAATGCCCTACTACTTCCGTGATTAAAACTACTATACAGAACAATCCAAATAACCCGGCATATTCCAACTACTTTGTCAAAAACGACATTTTGTACTATGTACCAGCTAAAATTAACCAAGATCCCGTTCTGGTACTGCCGGATAACTCTAAACTTAGGTTAGATTTAATTCGCCACGTTCACGCCTCTCAAATGGGTATGGCACACCTAGGTATTAATAAGACCCTAGCCGCCGTATCCAAAATTGCAGTGTGGAACAAAATGAAACAGGATGTATCCGCGGAAGTACCTAAATGCAAGGAGTGTCAAATACGCAAAAACCCCGAAGCGTACAGAATCCACGAACCTTTATGCAACTTCGAATTACCCGCGCGGCCATGGGAAAGAGTCCATTCAGACGTCGTTGGACCCTTGCCCCAAACCCTCAACGGTAACAAGTTCATACTTGTTTTCGTGGACGCTTTCTCTAAATATATCATCGCGGAACCTATGGCCGACCAAAAGGCCCTTACCATCACTAACACATTCATTAACCGCTGCGTATCTAGATTTGGTCCACCCGCACTTTTGGTCACCGACCAAGGAACTAATTTCATGAGCGACACTTTTCGGGATACTTTGAGAAGCTTGAAAGTTTCCCACAAATCCAGCTCACCCTACCACCATGAAAGCAACGGTCAAGTCGAGCGCGCCAATCGTACAATTCAAGAGTTAATTTCCCTTGCAATATCCCATCGTAACGATGAATGGGACAACATAATGTTTCTAGCCATTCACGCCTATAACTGCGCGGAAAATTCTTCAACGAAACATTCACCGTACACCGTACTTCACGGGTACGAACCTTTTAATATTTTCCGCAACTCTCTAGAACTACCGATTCGTAAGTTTGCCGACGAAACGGACTACGCTAACCAGTTAACACCTCTTCTACAATCCATCTGGAAAACCACGCAAGAAAATTTAGCAAGCGCCCAGCAATCACAAAAACACCATTATGATCTGAGAACGCGCTCAAAAGCGGCTCATTTCCAGATAGGTCAACAAGTACTAATTAACAAAGAAGGAGGAAACAAAATCGCACCTCGTTTCGAAGGCCCGTTTTCCATCATCGACATCGAGCGTCCAAACATAGTGATCCAGGACGGTCGACGCGAACGCACTATTCATATGAATAGAGCTAAATTATATAATCCTGAAACGGATTAAAACTTTTTAAAGTATTCTCGAGTCTTTCACTCTTCTCTTGCAATAAGCACTCTTTCGTAACACATTTATTTTGCGTATCAAGTACGTCATTATACGTAAAACGTAACAAAGAACCTAACAAATCAGTTCAACAAAAACAAAACAAAAAGACAAGATCAATTGTGTACAGAAATAGGCTTAGCACTCTCAATATTCACCAGAATTCACAGGAAATAATCACAGGAAAATATTACCAATAGAGCTAATAATGTCTACATACATATGTACATTTCAAAAAAAAAACTAGAACTGATGCGACGGAACGTTGTTCAGGCCGTCGTCGTCCCACTCCAGTGTCAATGATACTGGCGCATCAGGAGACGGCTCCGGCGTGGCTAAAAAACCGTCCAAATTCCATTTATTAACCAATAAAATTAATATTTACGCTTACCTCGCTTCTTCCACTTCTTTACAAGTAAATATACCACTGGCGTCGCCACTATAAGGACGCCTAGTGCACCTGAAATATAACTATTCATTTATGCATTCATCAATGATTTAAAAAAAATAGCCGATGTTATATTTCCTACCGATAATAATTATCACTATCAAAGAAAGCGATGATGCCGTATCAGGGATGATCTCGGTAATCATCCCACAATCACCCCCGATGCGTCCATCATCGCAGTAGCACACATGCACGCCACTCATATTGAAGCACACCCCGCACTCATTACATCTCTCGACGCAGAAAGCACGATCAATAGAGAACGACATCGTACTAAACAAATTTTTAATCACACGCTCGCTCACCCACACCACACGCACACATAACGAACAAAACACATGGAAAGCAACATTAGCACACAAGAGAACAATAAGCAAACAATGAGATAGTCACTCCACACAACGCACGCGCTCACCCGTTATTTTCGAAAGTCAGCCGCGACGCGACCGCAGCGCGCCCCACTCACCTTCTGTGCGTGAGAGTAGGTTCTATTAGAGCGCGATTGCCACAATTTGACACAATTCGTACTGTTAGTGTACCCGATCCAGCGTAGCTCACCTAGAACCCTGTAGTTAACCGCCACCTGAAGACAGATGGGCTCTTTGTTCACAGCGATTCATAACTAACTGAGCGTATCGCTCTTGCAAGGTGTCCTTACCACAGTATCATCTATGTGACGCCTATACCTAAATTTTGGACCACTTCAGTAAGCTACACGCTAGGTTATTAGAAAATTGTCACGGTTGAAAACAACACCAATACGACAACCGTCGTTCTTCTTTGTTAAGTAAGAGTAAACGTGTCTCAGACGGTACTTTAAAAGAAACTTTATGTACACAGAGAAACGCGAACTCACTATGGAAAAACAACTGAAAGTTGAAAACGGCTCTACATCAACCAGGAAGTTGTCTTACAATATAACAACACTTAGTCCCCGCATAGTTCTATGATCCCTACACCAAGGGGAAGAACAAAATTCCACCTGATTGGCTGTTTGAGGACACGGAAAGTTGCGTACATACTACTAGTGTTTCGAATTCTCTGTCATAAGTTTTTCAACCTGGTTTTACAATAGGATACACCGTTACTCTTATACAACAATCACCAACGTGTTGTGCTCTCCCTCATAATCGACTATTCCTGCGTGTAGAATAACTGTTAGTGGAGTCCAATGCTACATTTTCACACACTGATCATATTGTGGACCACCAACTATCATATCGAATAATCGCAGCGTACAAACCCGCTTGTCCTTAGATTCGCGTTTAATCGCTTTCTCCACCCTATCATTTACCCTAGCACACACAGCAGAAAATTTTCTCCTATGCATATATATATTTCATGCACTACTATCTTAATTCAGCATTTGTTTTCCAGCTTACATATCTACTTATATGTATACTCCATAATGATTCCACATATTAAAAAAAATTCCTCCATCGTATATAAAATCTTAGGTATTTTTCGGCCACGGAAGGATCTCAACTCTCTACTTACAGCTATACCGTACCATCAGCATGTCCTCTTCTACATGCCCAACAACGACTGCTCGGAACACGTCGTCAGCGTCTCGCTCCTCAACCGCCGCCTTTCATTTCCGTCATATTGTTGTAGCCCCGGGGACCGGGACTCTTTCGCGGCCGGGGATGTAAGGGATGTAAGACGACCCGGGTTACTGTAGACTCTAGGTTAGGAGACAGGTGGCCGTAGAACTGCTGGAGCTTCGGCTATCCGTGCCGCGTTGCCTTGTTGACCTTTTGACCCTCTGTAGCAGCTGGCCGGCCGCCTCGCCTATTCAAACGGCCAGCGAGATAGCGAGCCGAGGCTACATCTCGCTGTTAGCTTAGGGGGCCCCGCCTTCGGTCGAGAGGGGAGATAGGGAGTAGAGTTGGTCCGGCTCGGACGACGGTGACTGTTTTCCCGTCTCCGAGTCTTATATTCTTGTCGTGTATTTATGTATCTATATCTATAAAGTCATGAGAGTTCTTTCATGTATCTTATGTAGCCGTCAATTTAATTGCACACAAACATGTGATATCTCGGATGCCCCAACCGCTACACTCAAAATAAAGCGGGGATCCGAAGGATATTATAGAATGGTAGCTTTCTTTCTGATGTGGAGCCTCTTTATCGGGCATGATACTCGCATGACTCCCACTCCGTTCGGTCGAATAGGAGGAGAACTGGCAAAACTGGTCATGAAACCGATTACGTCCATGGATGGGAAGCCTTGGAATGGTAGCTTTCTTTCTGATGTGGAGCCTCTTTATCGGGCATGATACTCGCATGACTCCCATTCCGTTCGGTTGAATTGGAAGGAGAACTGGCAAAACTGGTCATGAAATCGATTACGCCCATGGATGGGAGGCCTTGGAATGGTAGCTTTCTTTCTGATGTGGAGCCTCTTTATCGGGCATTGTACTCACGGGACTCCTATTCTATTCGGTCAAATAGGGAGGAAAACCCGATAAGACCAATCATGAAATCGATTGCACTCATCAATGGGATGCCTTGGAATGGTAGCTTTCTTTTTGATGTGGAGCCTCTCTATCGGGCATGATACTCGCGGCACTCCCATACCGTTCGGTTGAATTGGAAGGAGAACTGGCAAAACTGGTCATGAAATCGATTACGCCCATGGATGGGAGGCCTTGGAATGGTAGCTTTCTTTCTGATGTGGAGCCTCTTTATCGAACACTGTACTCGCATGATTCCCACTCCGTTCGGTCGAATAGGGAGGAAAACCCGATAAGACCAATCATGAAATCGATAGCACTCATCAATGGGAGGCCTTGGAATGGTAGCTTTCTTTCTGACGTGGAGCCTCTTTATCGGGCATGATACTCGCGGCACTCCCATGCCGTTCGGTTGAATTGTAAGGAGAATTGGCAAAACTGGTCATGAAATCGATTACGCCCGTGGATGGGAGGCCTTGGAATGGTGGCTTCCTTTCTGATGTGGAGCCTCTCTATCGGGCATGATAATCGCGGCACTTCTATACCGTTCGGTTGAATTGGAAGGAGAACTGGCAAAATGGGTCATGAAATCGACTACGCCCATGGATGGGAGGCCTTGGAATGGTAGCTTTCTTTCTGATGTGGAGCCTCTTTATCGAACACTGTACTCGCATGACTCCCACTCCATTCGGTCGAATAGGGAGGAAAACCCGATTAGACCAATCATAAAATCGATAGCACTCATCAATGGGAGGCCTTGGAATGGTAGCTTTCTTTCTGATGTGGAGCCTCTTTATCGGGCATGATACTCGCGGCACTCCCATACCGTTCGGTTGAATTGGAAGGAAAACCCGATAAGACCAATCATGAAATCGATAGCACTCATCAATTGGAGGCCTTGGAATGGTAGCTTTCTTTCTGATGTGGAGCCTTTTAATCGGGCATGATACTCGCGGCACTCCCATAAGGTTCGGTTGAATTGGAAGGAGAATTGGCAAAACTGGTCATGAAATCGATTACGCCCATGGATGGTAGGCCTTGGAATGGTAGCTTTCTTTCTGATGTGGAGCCTCTCTATCGGGCATGATACTCGCGGCACTCCCATACCGTTCGGTTGAATTGGAAGGAGAACTGGCAAAACTGGTCATGAAATCGATTACGCCCATGGATGGGAGGCCTTGAAATGGTAGCTTTCTTTCTGATGTGGAGCCTCTTTATCGGGCATGATACTCGCGGCACTCCCATACCGTTAGGTTGAATTGGAAGGAGAACTGGCAAAACTGGTCATGAAACCGATTACGCCCATGGATGGGAGGCCTTGGAATGGTAGTTTTCTTTCTGATGTGGAGCCTCTCTATCGGGCATGATACTCGCGGCACTCCCATACCGTTCGGTTGAATTGGAAGGAGAACTGGCAAAACTGGTCACGAAATCGATTACGCCCATGGATGGGAGGCCTTGAAATGGTAGTTTTCTTTCTGATGTAGAGCCTCTTTATCGGGCATTGTCATCGCATGACTCCCACTCCGTTCGGTCGAATAGGGAGGAAAACCCGATAAGACCAATCATGAAATCGATAGCACTCATCAATGTGAGGCCTTGGAATGGTAGCTTTCTTTCTGATGTGGAGCCTCTTTATCGGGCATTGTACTCGCATGACTCCCCCTCCGTTTGGTGGAATTGGAAGGAGAACTCGCAAAACTGGTCATGAAATCCATTACGCCCATGGATGGGAGGCCTTGGAATGGTAGCTTTCTTTCTGATGTGGAGCCTCTTTAACGGGCATTATACTCGCATGACCCCCACTCCGTTCGGTCGAATAGGAGGAGAACTGGCAAAACTGGTCATGAAATCGATTACGTCCATGGATGGGAAGCCTTGGAATGGTAGCTTTCTTTCTGATGTGGAGCCTCTTTATCGGGCATTGTACTCACGGTACTCCCACTCCGTTTGGTGGAATTGGAAGGAGAACTGGCAAAACTGGTCATGAAATCGATTACGCCCATGGATGGGAGGCCTTGAAATGGTAGTTTTCTTTCTGATGTAGAGCCTCTTTATCGGGCATTGTACTCGAATGACTCCCACTCCATTCGGTCGAATAGGAAGGAAAACCCGATAAGACCAATCATGAAATCGATAGCACTCATCAATGGTAGGCCTTGGAATGGTAGCTTTCTTTCTGAGGTGGAGCCTCTCTATCGGGCATGATACTCGCGGCACTCCCATACCGTTCGGTTGAATTGGAAGGAGAACTGGCAAAACTGGTCATGAAATCGATTACGCCCATGGATGGGAGGCCTTGAAATGGTAGCTTTCTTTCTGATGTGGAGCCTCTTTATCGGGCATGATACTCGCGGCACTCCCATACCGTTAGATTGAATTGGAAGGAGAACTGGCAAAACTGGTCATGAAACCGATTACGCCCATGGAAGGGAGGCCTTGGAATGGTAGTTTTCTTTCTGATGTAGAGCCTCTTTATCGGGCATTGTCATCGCATGACTCCCACTCCGTTCGGTCGAATAGGGAGGAAAACCCGATAAGACCAATCATGAAATCGATAGCACTCATCAATGTGAGGCCTTGGAATGGTAGCTTTCTTTCTGATGTGGAGCCTCTTTATCGGGCATGATACTCGCGGCACTTCTATACCGTTCGATCGAATAGGGAGGAACACCCGAAAAGACCAATCATGAAATCGATAGCACTCATCAATGGGAGGCCTTGGAATGGTGGCTTTCTTTTTGATGTGGAGCCTCTCTATCGGGCATGATACTCGCGGCACTCCCATACCGTTAGGTTGAATTGGAAGGAGAACTGGCAAAACTGGTCATGAAATCGATTACGCCCATGGATGGGAGGCCTTGGAATGGTGGCTTTCTTTTTGATGTGGAGCCTCTCTATCGGGCATGATACTCGCGGCACTTCTATACCGTTCGATCGAATAGGGAGGAACACCCGATAAGACCAATCATGAAACCGATAGCACTCATCAATGGGAGGCCTTGGAATGGTAGCTTTCTTTCTGATGTGGAGCCTCTTTATCGGGCATTGTACTCGCATGACTCCCCCTCCGTTTGGTGGAATTGGAAGGAGAACTCGCAAAACTGGTCATGAAATCCATTACGCCCATGGATGGGAGGCCTTGGAATGGTAGCTTTCTTTCTGATGTGGAGCCTCTTTAACGGGCATTATACTCGCATGACCCCCACTCCGTTCGGTCGAATAGGAGGAGAACTGGCAAAACTGGTCATGAAATCGATTACGTCCATGGATGGGAAGCCTTGGAATGGTAGCTTTCTTTCTGATGTGGAGCCTCTTTATCGGGCATTGTACTCACGGTACTCCCACTCCGTTTGGTGGAATTGGAAGGAGAACTGGCAAAACTGGTCATGAAATCGATTACGCCCATGGATGGGAGGCCTTGAAATGGTAGTTTTCTTTCTGATGTAGAGCCTCTTTATCGGGCATTGTACTCGAATGACTCCCACTCCATTCGGTCGAATAGGAAGGAAAACCCGATAAGACCAATCATGAAATCGATAGCACTCATCAATGGTAGGCCTTGGAATGGTAGCTTTCTTTCTGAGGTGGAGCCTCTCTATCGGGCATGATACTCGCGGCACTCCCATACCGTTCGGTTGAATTGGAAGGAGAACTGGCAAAACTGGTCATGAAATCGATTACGCCCATGGATGGGAGGCCTTGAAATGGTAGCTTTCTTTCTGATGTGGAGCCTCTTTATCGGGCATGATACTCGCGGCACTCCCATACCGTTAGATTGAATTGGAAGGAGAACTGGCAAAACTGGTCATGAAACCGATTACGCCCATGGATGGGAAGCCTTGGAATGGTAGCTTTCTTTCTGATGTGGAGCCTCTTTATCGGGCATTGTACTCACGGTACTCCCACTCCGTTTGGTGGAATTGGAAGGAGAACTGGCAAAACTGGTCATGAAATCGATTACGCCCATGGATGGGAGGCCTTGAAATGGTAGTTTTCTTTCTGATGTAGAGCCTCTTTATCGGGCATTGTACTCGAATGACTCCCACTCCATTCGGTCGAATAGGAAGGAAAACCCGATAAGACCAATCATGAAATCGATAGCACTCATCAATGGTAGGCCTTGGAATGGTAGCTTTCTTTCTGAGGTGGAGCCTCTCTATCGGGCATGATACTCGCGGCACTCCCATACCGTTCGGTTGAATTGGAAGGAGAACTGGCAAAACTGGTCATGAAATCGATTACGCCCATGGATGGGAGGCCTTGAAATGGTAGCTTTCTTTCTGATGTGGAGCCTCTTTATCGGGCATGATACTCGCGGCACTCCCATACCGTTAGATTGAATTGGAAGGAGAACTGGCAAAACTGGTCATGAAACCGATTACGCCCATGGAAGGGAGGCCTTGGAATGGTAGTTTTCTTTCTGATGTAGAGCCTCTTTATCGGGCATTGTCATCGCATGACTCCCACTCCGTTCGGTCGAATAGGGAGGAAAACCCGATAAGACCAATCATGAAATCGATAGCACTCATCAATGGGAGGCCTTGGAATGGTAGCTTTCTATCTGATGTGGAGCCTCTTTATCGGGCATGATACTCGCGGCACTCCCATACCGTTAGGTTGAATTGGAAGGAGAACTGGCAAAACTGGTCATGAAATCGATTACGCCCATGGGTGGGAGGCCTTGGAATGGTAGTTTTCTTTCTGATGTAGAGCCTCTTTATCGGGCATTGTCATCGCATGACTCCCACTCCGTTCGGTCGAATAGGGAGGAAAACCCGATAAGACCAATCATGAAATCGATAGCACTCATCAATGGGAGGCCTTGGAATGGTAGCTTTCTTTCTGATGTGGAGCCTCTTTATCGGGCATGATACTCGCGGCACTCCCATACCGTTAGGTTGAATTGGAAGGAGAACTGGCAAAACTGGTCAGAAAATTGATAACACTCACCGACAGATTCCTATAATTGAAGCATTCTACCCGACGTGAGGCCTCTTTATCAGACATGATACTCGCATGACCCCCACTCCGTTCGGTCGAATAGGGAGGAAAACCCGATAAGACCAATCATGAAATCGATAGCACTCATCAATGGGAGGCCTTGGAATGGTAGCTTTCTTTCTGATGTGGAGCCTCTTTATCGGGCATGATACTCGCGGCACTTCTATTCCGTTCGATCGAATAGGGAGGAACACCCGATAAGACCAATCATGAAATCGATAGCACTCATCAATGGGAGGCCTTGGAATGGTGGCTTTCTTTTTGATGTGGAGCCTCTCTATCGGGCATGATACTCGCGGCACTCCCATACCGTTAGGTTGAATTGGAAGGAGAACTGGCAAAACTGGTCATGAAATCGATTACGCCCATGGATGGGAGGCCTTGGAATGGTGGCTTTCTTTTTGATGTGGAGCCTCTCTATCGGGCATGATACTCGCGGCACTTCTATACCGTTCGATCGAATAGGGAGGAACACCCGATAAGACCAATCATGAAATCGATAGCACTCATCAATGGGAGGCCTTGGAATGGTAGCTTTCTTTCTGATGTGGAGCCTCTTTATCGGGCATGATACTCGCGGGACTCCCATTCCGTTCGGTCGAATAGGGAGGAGAACTGGCAAAACTGGTCAGAAAATTGATAACACCCAATCGATAGGAGGTCTTAGAATGGTAGCTTTCTTACTGATGTGGAGCCTCTTTAACGGGCATTGTACTCGCATGACCCCCACTCCGTTCGGTCGAATAGGGAGGAGAACTGGCAAAACTGGTCATGAAATCGATTACGTCCATGGATGGGAGGCCTTGGAATGGTAGCTTTCTTTCTGATGTGGAGCCTCTTTATCGGGCCTTATACTCACGGGACTCCCACTCCGTTTGGTGGAATTGGAAGGAGAACTCGCAAAATTGGTCATGAAATCGATTACGCCCATGGATGGGAGGCCATGGAATGGTAGCTTCCTTTCTGATGTGGAGCCTCTTTATCAGACATGATACTCGCGGGACTCCACTCCGTTCGGTCGAATAGGGAGGAGAGACGAGAAAACCGGTCAGAAAATTGATAACACCCAATCGATAGGAGGCCTTGGAATGGTAGCCTTCTTTCTGATGTGGAGCCTCTTTATCGGGCCTTGTACTCACGGGACTCCCACTCCGTATGGTGGAATTGGAAGGAGAACTCGCAAAACTGGTCATGAAATCGATTACGCCCATGGATGGGAGGCCTTCGAATGGTAGCTTCCTTTCTGATGTGGAGCCTCTTTATCGGGCATGAAACTCGCACGACTCCCATTCCGTTCGGTCGAATAGGGAGGAAAACTGGAAAAACTGGTCATGAAATCGATAACACTCACCGACAGATTCCTATAATTGAAGCATTCTACCCGACGTGAGGCCTCTTTATCAGACATTATACTCGCGGGACTCCACTCCGTTCGGTCGAATAGGGAGGAGAGCCGAGAAAACCGGTCAGAAAATTGATAACACCCAATCGATAGGAGGTCTTAGAATGGTAGCTTTCTTTCGGATGTGGAGCCTCTTCATCGGGTATGATACTAGCATGACTCCCACTCCGTTTGGTGGAATTGGAAGGAGAACTGGCAAAGCTGGTCATGAAATCGATTACGCCCATGGATGGGAGGCCATGGAATGGTAGCTTCCTTTCTGATGTGGAGCCTCTTTAACGGGCATTGTACCCACGGGACTCTTATTCTATTCGGTCAAATAGGGAAGAAAACCCGATAAGTCCAATCATGAAATCTATAGCACTCATCAATGGGAGGCCTTGGAATGGTAGCTTTCTTTCTGATGTGGAGCCTCTTTATCGGGCATGATACTCGCATGACTCCCACTCCGTTTGGTGGAATTGGAAGGAGAACTCGCAAAACTGGTCATGAAATCGATTACACCGTGGAGCCTCTTTATCGGGCATGAAACTCGCACGACTCCCATTCCGTTCGGTCGAATAGGGAGGAAAACTGGAAAAACTGGTCATGAAATCGATAACACTCACCGACAGATTCCTATAATTGAAGCATTCTACCCGACGTGAGGCCTCTTTATCAGACATGATACTCGCGGGACTCCACTCCGTTCGGTCGAATAGGGAGGAGAGCCGAGAAAACCGGTCAGAAAATTGATAACACCCAATCGATAGGAGGCCTTGGAATGGTAGCTTTCTTTCTGATGTGGAGCCTCTTTATCGGGCATGATACTCGCATGACTCCCACTCCGTTTGGTGGAATTGGAAGGAGAACTCGCAAAACTGGTCATGAAATCGATAACGCCCATGGATGGGAGGCCTTCGAATGGTAGCTTTCTTTCTGATGTGAAGCCTCTTTATCGGGCATGATACTCTCGGGACCCCCATTCCGTTCGGTCGAGTAGGGAGGAGAACTGCCAAAACTGGTCATGAAATCGATTACGCCGTGGAGCCTCTTTATCGGGCATGAAACTCGCATGACTCCCACTCCGTTTGGTGGAATTGGAAGGAGAACTCGCAAAACTGGTCATGAAATCCATTACGCCCATGGATGGGAGGCCTTGGAATGGTAGCTTTCTTACTGATATGGAGCCTCTTTATCGCGCATGATACTCTCGGGACCCCCATTCCGTTCGGTCGAGTAGGGAGGAGAACTGGCAAAACTGGTCATGAAATGGATTACGTCCATGGATGGGAGGCCTTGGAATGGTAGCTTTCTTTCTGATGTGGAGCCTCTTTATCGGGCCTTGTACTCACGGGACTCCCACTCCGTTTGGTGGAATTGGAAGGAGAACTCGCAAAATTGGTCATGAAATCGATAACGCCCATGGATGGGAGGCCTTGGAATGGTAGCTTTCTTACTGATGTGGAGCCTCTTTAACGGGCATTGTACTCGCATGACCCCCACTCCGTTCGGTCGAATAGGGAGGAGAACTGGCAAAACTGGTCATGAAATCGATTACGTCCATGGATGGGAGGCCTTGGAATGGTAGCTTTCTTTCTGATGTGGAGCCTCTTTATCGGGCCTTGTACTCACGGGACTCCCACTCCGTTTGGTGGAATTGGAAGGAGAACTCGCAAAATTGGTCATGAAATCGATTACGCCCATGGATGGGAGGCCATGGAATGGTAGCTTCCTTTCTGATGTGGAGCCTCTTTATCAGACATGATACTCGCGGGACTCCACTCCGTTCGGTCGAATAGGGAGGAGAGACGAGAAAACCGGTCAGAAAATTGATAACACCCAATCGATAGGAGGCCTTGGAATGGTAGCCTTCTTTCTGATGTGGAGCCTCTTTATCGGGCATTGTACTCGCATGACTCCCCCTCCGTTTGGTGGAATTGGAAGGAGAACTCGCAAAACTGGTCATGAAATCCATTACGCCCATGGATGGGAGGCCTTGGAATGGTAGCTTTCTTACTGATGTGGAGCCTCTTTAACGGGCATTGTACTCGCATGACCCCCACTCCGTTCGGTCGAATAGGGAGGAGAACTGGCAAAACTGGTCATGAAATCGATTACGTCCATGGATTGGAGGCCTTGGAATGGTAGCTTTCTTTCTGATGTGGAGCCTCTTTATCGCGCATGATACTCTCGGGACCCCCATTCCGTTCGGTCGAGTAGGGAGGAGAACTGGCAAAACTGGTCACGAAATCGATTACGCCGTGGAGCCTCTTTATCGGGCATGAAACTCGCATGACTCCCACTCCGTTTGGTGGAATTGGAAGGAGAACTCGCAAAACTGGTCATGAAATCCATTACGCCCATGGATGGGAGGCCTTGGAATGGTAGCTTTCTTACTGATATGGAGCCTCTTTATCGCGCATGATACTCTCGGGACCCCCATTCCGTTCGGTCGAGTAGGGAGGAGAACTGGCAAAACTGGTCATGAAATCGATTATGCCGTGGAGCCTCTTTAACGGGCATTGTACTCGCATGACCCCCACTCCGTTCGGTCGAATAGGGAGGAGAACTGGCAAAACTGGTCATGAAATCGATTACGTCCATGGATGGGAGGCCTTGGAATGGTAGCTTCCTTTCTGATGTGGTGCCTCTTTATCGGGCCTTGTACTCACGGGACTCCCATTCCGTTTGGTGAAATTGGAAGGAGAACTGGCAAAGCTGGTCATGAAATCGATAACACTCACCGACAAAGACCTGTAATTGAAGCGCTCTTCCCGACGTGAGGCCTCTTTATTATACATGATACTCGCATGACTCCCACTCCTTTCGGTCGTATAGGGAGGAAAACCCGATAAGACCAATCACGAAATCGATTACGCCCACCGATGGGAGGCCCCAGAATGGTAGCTTTCTTTCTGATGTGGAGCCTCTTTAACGGGCATTGTACTCGCGGGACTCCCACTCCGTTCGGTCGAATAGGGAGGAGAACTGGCAAAACTGGTCATGAAATCGATTACGTCCATGGATGGGAGGCCTTGGAATGGTAGCTTTCTTTCTGATGTGGAGCCTCTTTATCGCGCATGATACTCTCGGGACTCCCATTCCGTTCGGTCGAGTAGGGAGGAGAACTGGCAAAACTGGTAATGAAATCGATTACGCCGTGGAGCCTCTTTATCGGGCATGAAACTCGCATGACTCCCACTCCGCTTGGTTGAGTTGGAAGGAGAACTGGCAAAACTGGTCATAAAATCCATTACGCCCATGGATGGGAGGCCTTGGAATGGTAGCCTTCTTTCTGATGTGGAGCCTCTTTATCGGGCATTGTACTCGCATGACTCCCCCTCCGTTTGGTGGAATTGGAAGGAGAACTCGCAAAACTGGTCATGAAATCCATTACGCCCATGGATGGGAGGCCTTCGAATGGTAGCTTTCTTTCTGATGTGGAGCCTCTTTATCGGGCATTGTAACCATGGGACTCTTATTCCATTCGGTCAAATAGGGAAGAAAACCCGATAAGTCCAATCATGAAATCTATAGCACTCATCAATGGGAGGCCTTGGAATGGTAGCTTTCTTTCTGATGTGGAGCCTCTTTATCGGGCATGATACTCGCATGACTCCCACTCCGTTTGGTGGAATTGGAAGGAGAACTCGCAAAACTGGTCATGAAATCGATTACACCGTGGAGCCTCTTTATCGGGCATGAAACTCGCACGACTCCCATTCCGTTCGGTCGAATAGGGAGGAAAACTGGAAAAACTGGTCATGAAATCGATAACACTCACCGACAGATTCCTATAATTGAAGCATTCTACCCGACGTGAGGCCTCTTTATCAGACATGATACTCGCGGGACTCCACTCCGTTCGGTCGAATAGGGAGGAGAGCCGAGAAAACCGGTCAGAAAATTGATAACACCCAATCGATAGGAGGCCTTGGAATGGTAGCTTTCTTTCTGATGTGGAGCCTCTTTATCGGGCATGATACTCGCATGACTCCCACTCCGTTTGGTGGAATTGGAAGGAGAACTCGCAAAACTGGTCATGAAATCGATAACGCCCATGGATGGGAGGCCTTCGAATGGTAGCTTTCTTTCTGATGTGAAGCCTCTTTATCGGGCATGATACTCTCGGGACCCCCATTCCGTTCGGTCGAGTAGGGAGGAGAACTGGCAAAACTGGTCATGAAATCGATTACGCCGTGGAGCCTCTTTATCGGGCATGAAACTCGCATGACTCCCACTCCGCTTGGTTGAATTGGAAGGAGAACTGGCAAAACTGGTCATGAAATCCATTACGCCCATGGATGGGAGGCCATGGTATGGTAGCTTTCTTTCTGATGTGGAGCCTCTTTATCGGGCCTTGTACTCACGGGACTCCCACTCCGTTTGGTGGAATTGGAAGGAGAACTCGCAAAACTGGTCATGAAATCGATAACGCCCATGGATGGGAGGCCTTGGAATGGTAGCTTTCTTACTGATGTGGAGCCTCTTTAACGGGCATTGTACTCGCATGACCCCCACTCCGTTCGGTCGAATAGGGAGGAGAACTGGCAAAACTGGCCATGAAATCGATTACGTCCATGGATGGGAGGCCTTGGAATGGTAGCTTTCTTTCTGATGTGGTGCCTCTTTATCGGGCCTTGTACTCACGGGACTCCCACTCCGTTTGGTGGAATTGGAAGGAGAACTCGCAAAACTGGTCATGAAATCGATTACGTCCATGGATGGGAGGCCTCAGAATGGTAGCTTTCTTTCTGATGTGGAGCCTCTTTATCGCGCATGATACTCTCGGGACCCCCATTCCGTTCGGTCGAGTAGGGAGGAGAACTGGCAAAACTGGTCATGAAATGGATTACGTCCATGGATGGGAGGCCTTGGAATGGTAGCTTTCTTTCTGATGTGGAGCCTCTTTATCGGGCCTTGTACTCACGGGACTCCCACTCCGTTTGGTGGAATTGGAAGGAGAACTCGCAAAATTGGTCATGAAATCGATTACGCCCATGGATGGGAGGCCATGGAATGGTAGCTTCCTTTCTGATGTGGAGCCTCTTTATCAGACATGATACTCGCGGGACTCCACTCCGTTCGGTCGAATAGGGAGGAGAGACGAGAAAACCGGTCAGAAAATTGATAACACCCAATCGATAGGAGGCCTTGGAATGGTAGCTTTCTTACTGATATGGAGCCTCTTTATCGCGCATGATACTCTCGGGACCCCCATTCCGTTCGGTCGAGTAGGGAGGAGAACTGGCAAAACTGGTCATGAAATCGATTATGCCGTGGAGCCTCTTTAACGGGCATTGTACTCGCATGACCCCCACTCCGTTCGGTCGAATAGGGAGGAGAACTGGCAAAACTGGTCATGAAATCGATTACGTCCATGGATGGGAGGCCTTGGAATGGTAGCTTCCTTTCTGATGTGGTGCCTCTTTATCGGGCCTTGTACTCACGGGACTCCCATTCCGTTTGGTGAAATTGGAAGGAGAACTGGCAAAGCTGGTCATGAAATCGATAACACTCACCGACAAAGACCTGTAATTGAAGCGCTCTTCCCGACGTGAGGCCTCTTTATTATACATGATACTCGCATGACTCCCACTCCTTTCGGTCGTATAGGGAGGAAAACCCGATAAGACCAATCACGAAATCGATTACGCCCACCGATGGGAGGCCCCAGAATGGTAGCTTTCTTTCTGATGTGGAGCCTCTTTAACGGGCATTGTACTCGCGGGACTCCCACTCCGTTCGGTCGAATAGGGAGGAGAACTGGCAAAACTGGTCATGAAATCGATTACGTCCATGGATGGGAGGCCTTGGAATGGTAGCTTTCTTTCTGATGTGGAGCCTCTTTATCGCGCATGATACTCTCGGGACTCCCATTCCGTTCGGTCGAGTAGGGAGGAGAACTGGCAAAACTGGTAATGAAATCGATTACGCCGTGGAGCCTCTTTATCGGGCATGAAACTCGCATGACTCCCACTCCGCTTGGTTGAGTTGGAAGGAGAACTGGCAAAACTGGTCATAAAATCCATTACGCCCATGGATGGGAGGCCTTGGAATGGTAGCCTTCTTTCTGATGTGGAGCCTCTTTATCGGGCATTGTACTCGCATGACTCCCCCTCCGTTTGGTGGAATTGGAAGGAGAACTCGCAAAACTGGTCATGAAATCCATTACGCCCATGGATGGGAGGCCTTCGAATGGTAGCTTTCTTTCTGATGTGGAGCCTCTTTATCGGGCATTGTAACCATGGGACTCTTATTCCATTCGGTCAAATAGGGAAGAAAACCCGATAAGTCCAATCATGAAATCTATAGCACTCATCAATGGGAGGCCTTGGAATGGTAGCTTTCTTTCTGATGTGGAGCCTCTTTATCGGGCATGATACTCGCATGACTCCCACTCCGTTTGGTGGAATTGGAAGGAGAACTCGCAAAACTGGTCATGAAATCGATTACACCGTGGAGCCTCTTTATCGGGCATGAAACTCGCACGACTCCCATTCCGTTCGGTCGAATAGGGAGGAAAACTGGAAAAACTGGTCATGAAATCGATAACACTCACCGACAGATTCCTATAATTGAAGCATTCTACCCGACGTGAGGCCTCTTTATCAGACATGATACTCGCGGGACTCCACTCCGTTCGGTCGAATAGGGAGGAGAGCCGAGAAAACCGGTCAGAAAATTGATAACACCCAATCGATAGGAGGCCTTGGAATGGTAGCTTTCTTTCTGATGTGGAGCCTCTTTATCGGGCATGATACTCGCATGACTCCCACTCCGTTTGGTGGAATTGGAAGGAGAACTCGCAAAACTGGTCATGAAATCGATAACGCCCATGGATGGGAGGCCTTCGAATGGTAGCTTTCTTTCTGATGTGAAGCCTCTTTATCGGGCATGATACTCTCGGGACCCCCATTCCGTTCGGTCGAGTAGGGAGGAGAACTGGCAAAACTGGTCATGAAATCGATTACGCCGTGGAGCCTCTTTATCGGGCATGAAACTCGCATGACTCCCACTCCGCTTGGTTGAATTGGAAGGAGAACTGGCAAAACTGGTCATGAAATCCATTACGCCCATGGATGGGAGGCCATGGTATGGTAGCTTTCTTTCTGATGTGGAGCCTCTTTATCGGGCCTTGTACTCACGGGACTCCCACTCCGTTTGGTGGAATTGGAAGGAGAACTCGCAAAACTGGTCATGAAATCGATAACGCCCATGGATGGGAGGCCTTGGAATGGTAGCTTTCTTACTGATGTGGAGCCTCTTTAACGGGCATTGTACTCGCATGACCCCCACTCCGTTCGGTCGAATAGGGAGGAGAACTGGCAAAACTGGCCATGAAATCGATTACGTCCATGGATGGGAGGCCTTGGAATGGTAGCTTTCTTTCTGATGTGGTGCCTCTTTATCGGGCCTTGTACTCACAGGACTCCCACTCCGTTTGGTGGAATTGGAAGGAGAACTCGCAAAACTGGTCATGAAATCGATTACGTCCATGGATGGGAGGCCTCAGAATGGTAGCTTTCTTTCTGATGTGGAGCCTCTTTATCGGGCATGATACTCGCGGGACTCCCATTCCGTTCGGTCGAATAGGGAGGAGAACTGGCAAAACTGGTCATGAAATCGATTACGCCCATGGATGGGAGGCCATGGAATGGTAGCTTCCTTTCTGATGTGGAGCCTCTTTAACGGGCATTGTACTCGCATGACTCCCATTCCGTTCGGTCGAATAGGGAGGAAAACTGGCAAAACTGGTCATTAAATCGATAACACTCACCGACAGATTCCTATAATTGAAGCATTCTACCCGACGTGAGGCCTCTTTATCAGACATGATACTCGCGGGACTCCACTCCGTTCGGTCGAATAGGGAGGAGAGCCGAGAAAACCGGTCAGAAAATTGATAACACCCAATCGATAGGAGGTCCTAGAATGGTAGCTTTCTTTCGGATGTGGAGCCTCTTCATCGGGTATGATACTAGCATGACTCCCACTCCGTTTGGTGGAATTGGAAGGAGAACTGGCAAAGCTGGTCATGAAATCGATAACGCCCATGGATGGGAGGCCTTCGAATGGTAGCTTTTTTTCTGATGTGAAGCCTCTTTATCGGGCATGATACTCTCGGGACCCCCATTCCGTTCGGTCGAGTAGGGAGGAGAACTGGCAAAACTGGTCATGAAATCGATTACGCCGTGGAGCCTCTTTATCGGGCATGAAACTCGCATGACTCCCACTCCGCTTGGTTGAATTGGAAGGAGAACTGGCAAAACTGGTCATGAAATCCATTACGCCCATGGATGGGAGGCCTTCGAATGGTAGCTTTCTTTCTGATGTGGAGCCTCTTTATCGGGCATTGTAACCATGGGACTCTTATTCCATTCGGTCAAATAGGGAAGAAAACCCGATAAGTCCAATCATGAAATCTATAGCACTCATCAATGGGAGGCCTTGGAATGGTAGCTTTCTTTCTGATGTGGAGCCTCTTTATCGGGCATGATACTCGCATGACTCCCACTCCGTTTGGTGGAATTGGAAGGAGAGCTCGCAAAACTGGTCATGAAATCGATTACACCGTGGAGCCTCTTTATCGGGCATGAAACTCGCACGACCCCCATTCCGTTCGGTCGAATAGGGAGGAAAACTGGAAAAACTGGTCATGAAATCGATAACACTCACCGACAGATTCCTATAATTGAAGCATTCTACCCGACGTGAGGCCTCTTTATCAGACATGATACTCGCGGGACTCCACTCCGTTCGGTCGAATAGGGAGGAGAGCCGAGAAAACCGGTCAGAAAATTGATAACACCCAATCGATAGGAGGCCTTGGAATGGTAGCTTTCTTTCTGATGTGGAGCCTCTTTATCGGGCATGATACTCGCATGACTCCCACTCCGTTTGGTGGAATTGGAAGGAGAACTCGCAAAACTGGTCATGAAATCGATAACGCCCATGGATGGGAGGCCTTCGAATGGTAGCTTTCTTTCTGATCTGAAGCCTCTTTATCGGGCATGATACTCTCGGGACCCCCATTCCGTTCGGTCGAGTAGGGAGGAGAACTGGCAAAACTGGTCATGAAATCGATTACGCCGTGGAGCCTCTTTATCGGGCATGAAACTCGCATGACTCCCACTCCGCTTGGTTGAATTGGAAGGAGAACTGGCAAAACTGGTCATGAAATCCATTACGCCCATGGATGGGAGGCCATGGTATGGTAGCTTTCTTTCTGATGTGGAGCCTCTTTATCGGGCATTGTAACCATGGGACTCTTATTCCATTCGGTCAAATAGGGAAGAAAACCCGATAAGACCAATCATGAAATCTATAGCACTCATCAATGGGAGGCCTTGGAATGGTAGCTTTCTTTCTGATGTGGAGCCTCTTTATCGGGCATGATACTCGCATGACTCCCACTCCGTTTGGTGGAATTGGAAGGAGAACTCGCAAAACTGGTCATGAAATCGATAACGCCCATGGATGGGAGGCCTTCGAATGGTAGCTTTCTTTCTGATGTGGAGCCTCTTTATCGGGAATGATACTCGCGGGACTCCCATTCCGTTCGGTCGAATAGGGAGGAGAGCTGGCAAAACTGGTCATAAAATCGATTACGCCCATGGATTGGAGGCCTTGGAATGGTAGCTTTCTTTCTGATGTAGAGCCTCTTTATCGCGCATGATACTCTCGGGACCCCCATTCCGTTCGGTCGAGTAGGGAGGAGAACTGGCAAAACTGGTCATGAAATCGATTACGCCGTGGAGCCTCTTTATCGGGCATGAAACTCGCATGACTCCCACTCCGCTTGGTTGAATTGGAAGGAGAACTGGCAAAACTGGTCATGAAATCCATTACGCCCATGGATGGGAGGCCTTGGAATGGTAGCTTTCTTACTGATGTGGAGCCTCTTTAACGGGCATTGTACTCGCATGACCCCCACTCCGTTCGGTCGAATAGGGAGGAGAACTGGCAAAACTGGTCATGAAATCGATTACGTCCATGGATGGGAGGCCTTGGAATGGTAGCTTTCTTTCTGATGTGGAGCCTCTTTATCGGGCCTTGTACTCACGGGACTCCCACTCCGTTTGGTGGAATTGGAAGGAGAACTCGCAAAATTGGTCATGAAATCGATTACGCCCATGGATGGGAGGCCATGGAATGGTAGCTTCCTTTCTGATGTGGAGCCTCTTTATCAGACATGATACTCGCGGGACTCCACTCCGTTCGGTCGAATAGGGAGGAGAGATGAGAAAACCGGTCAGAAAATTGATAACACCCAATCGATAGGAGGCCTTGGAATGGTAGCCTTCTTTCTGATGTGGAGCCTCTTTATCGGGCATTGTACTCGCATGACTCCCACTCCGCTTGGTTGAATTGGAAGGAGAACTGGCAAAACTGGTCATGAAATCCATTACGCCCATGGATGGGAGGCCTTGGAATGGTAGCTTTCTTACTGATGTGGAGCCTCTTTAACGGGCATTGTACTCGCATGACCCCCACTCCGTTCGGTCGAATAGGGAGGAGAACTGGCAAAACTGGTCATGAAATCGATTACGTCCATGGATGGGAGGCCTTGGAATGGTAGCTTTCTTTCTGATGTGGAGCCTCTTTATCGGGCCTTGTACTCACGGGACTCCCACTCCGTTTGGTGGAATTGGAAGGAGAACTCGCAAAATTGGTCATGAAATCGATTACGCCCATGGATGGGAGGCCATGGAATGGTAGCTTCCTTTCTGATGTGGAGCCTCTTTATCAGACATGATACTCGCGGGACTCCACTCCGTTCGGTCGAATAGGGAGGAGAGCCGAGAAAACCGGTCAGAAAATTGATAACACCCAATCGATAGGAGGCCTTGGAATGGTAGCTTTCTTTCTGATGTGGAGCCTCTTTATCGGGCCTTGTACTCACGGGACTCCCACTCCGTTTGGTGGAATTGGAAGGAGAACTCGCAAAACTGGCCATGAAATCGATTACGCCCATGGATGGGAGGCCATGGAATGGTAGCTTCCTTTCTGATGTGGGGCCTCTTCATCGCGCATGATGCTCTCGGGACCCCCATTCCGTTCGGTCGAGTAGGGAGGAGAACTGTCAAAACTGGTCATGAAATCGATTACGCCGCGGAGCCTCTTTATCGGGCATGAAACTCGCATGACTCCCACTCCGCTTGGTTGAATTGGAAGGAGAACTGGCAAAACTGGTCATGAAATCAATTACGCCCATGGATGGGAGGCCTTCGAATGGTAGCTTTCTTTCTGATGTGGAGCCTCTTTATCGGGCATTGTAACCATGGGACTCTTATTCCATTCGGTCAAATAGGGAAGAAAACCCGATAAGTCCAATCATGAAATCTATAGCACTCATCAATGGGAGGCCTTGGAATGGTAGCTTTCTTTCTGATGTGGAGCCTCTTTATCGGGCATGATACTCGCATGACTCCCACTCCGTTTGGTGGAATTGGAAGGAGAGCTCGCAAAACTGGTCATGAAATCGATTACACCGTGGAGCCTCTTTATCGGGCATGAAACTCGCACGACCCCCATTCCGTTCGGTCGAATAGGGAGGAAAACTGGAAAAACTGGTCATGAAATCGATAACACTCACCGACAGATTCCTATAATTGAAGCATTCTACCCGACGTGAGGCCTCTTTATCAGACATGATACTCGCGGGACTCCACTCCGTTCGGTCGAATAGGGAGGAGAGCCGAGAAAACCGGTCAGAAAATTGATAACACCCAATCGATAGGAGGCCTTGGAATGGTAGCTTTCTTTCTGATGTGGAGCCTCTTTATCGGGCATGATACTCGCATGACTCCCACTCCGTTTGGTGGAATTGGAAGGAGAACTCGCAAAACTGGTCATGAAATCGATAACGCCCATGGATGGGAGGCCTTCGAATGGTAGCTTTCTTTCTGATCTGAAGCCTCTTTATCGGGCATGATACTCTCGGGACCCCCATTCCGTTCGGTCGAGTAGGGAGGAGAACTGGCAAAACTGGTCATGAAATCGATTACGCCGTGGAGCCTCTTTATCGGGCATGAATCTCGCATGACTCCCACTCCGCTTGGTTGAATTGGAAGGAGAACTGGCAAAACTGGTCATGAAATCCATTACGCCCATGGATGGGAGGCCATGGTATGGTAGCTTTCTTTCTGATGTGGAGCCTCTTTATCGGGCATTGTAACCATGGGACTCTTATTCCATTCGGTCAAATAGGGAAGAAAACCCGATAAGTCCAATCATGAAATCTATAGCACTCATCAATGGGAGGCCTTGGAATGGTAGCTTTCTTTCTGATGTGGAGCCTCTTTATCGGGCATGATACTCGCATGACTCCCACTCCGTTTGGTGGAATTGGAAGGAGAACTCGCAAAACTGGTCATGAAATCGATAACGCCCATGGATGGGAGGCCTTCGAATGGTAGCTTTCTTTCTGATGTGGAGCCTCTTTATCGGGAATGATACTCGCGGGACTCCCATTCCGTTCGGTCGAATAGGGAGGAGAGCTGGCAAAACTGGTCATAAAATCGATTACGCCCATGGATTGGAGGCCTTGGAATGGTAGCTTTCTTTCTGATGTAGAGCCTCTTTATCGCGCATGATACTCTCGGGACCCCCATTCCGTTCGGTCGAGTAGGGAGGAGAACTGGCAAAACTGGTCATGAAATCGATTACGCCGTGGAGCCTCTTTATCGGGCATGAAACTCGCATGACTCCCACTCCGCTTGGTTGAATTGGAAGGAGAACTGGCAAAACTGGTCATGAAATCCATTACGCCCATGGATGGGAGGCCTTGGAATGGTAGCTTTCTTACTGATGTGGAGCCTCTTTAACGGGCATTGTACTCGCATGACCCCCACTCCGTTCGGTCGAATAGGGAGGAGAACTGGCAAAACTGGTCATGAAATCGATTACGTCCATGGATGGGAGGCCTTGGAATGGTAGCTTTCTTTCTGATGTGGAGCCTCTTTATCGGGCCTTGTACTCACGGGACTCCCACTCCGTTTGGTGGAATTGGAAGGAGAACTCGCAAAATTGGTCATGAAATCGATTACGCCCATGGATGGGAGGCCATGGAATGGTAGCTTCCTTTCTGATGTGGAGCCTCTTTATCAGACATGATACTCGCGGGACTCCACTCCGTTCGGTCGAATAGGGAGGAGAGACGAGAAAACCGGTCAGAAAATTGATAACACCCAATCGATAGGAGGCCTTGGAATGGTAGCCTTCTTTCTGATGTGGAGCCTCTTTATCGGGCATTGTACTCGCATGACTCCCACTCCGCTTGGTTGAATTGGAAGGAGAACTGGCAAAACTGGTCATGAAATCCATTACGCCCATGGATGGGAGGCCTTGGAATGGTAGCTTTCTTACTGATGTGGAGCCTCTTTAACGGGCATTGTACTCGCATGACCCCCACTCCGTTCGGTCGAATAGGGAGGAGAACTGGCAAAACTGGTCATGAAATCGATTACGTCCATGGATGGGAGGCCTTGGAATGGTAGCTTTCTTTCTGATGTGGAGCCTCTTTATCGGGCCTTGTACTCACGGGACTCCCACTCCGTTTGGTGGAATTGGAAGGAGAACTCGCAAAATTGGTCATGAAATCGATTACGCCCATGGATGGGAGGCCATGGAATGGTAGCTTCCTTTCTGATGTGGAGCCTCTTTATCAGACATGATACTCGCGGGACTCCACTCCGTTCGGTCGAATAGGGAGGAGAGCCGAGAAAACCGGTCAGAAAATTGATAACACCCAATCGATAGGAGGCCTTGGAATGGTAGCTTTCTTTCTGATGTGGAGCCTCTTTATCGGGCCTTGTACTCACGGGACTCCCACTCCGTTTGGTGGAATTGGAAGGAGAACTCGCAAAACTGGCCATGAAATCGATTACGCCCATGGATGGGAGGCCATGGAATGGTAGCTTCCTTTCTGATGTGGGGCCTCTTCATCGCGCATGATGCTCTCGGGACCCCCATTCCGTTCGGTCGAGTAGGGAGGAGAACTGTCAAAACTGGTCATGAAATCGATTACGCCGCGGAGCCTCTTTATCGGGCATGAAACTCGCATGACTCCCACTCCGCTTGGTTGAATTGGAAGGAGAACTGGCAAAACTGGTCATGAAATCCATTACGCCCATGGATGGGAGGCCTTCGAATGGTAGCTTTCTTTCTGATGTGGAGCCTCTTTATCGGGCATTGTAACCATGGGACTCTTATTCCATTCGGTCAAATAGGGAAGAAAACCCGATAAGTCCAATCATGAAATCTATAGCACTCATCAATGGGAGGCCTTGGAATGGTAGCTTTCTTTCTGATGTGGAGCCTCTTTATCGGGCATGATACTCGCATGACTCCCACTCCGTTTGGTGGAATTGGAAGGAGAACTCGCAAAACTGGTCATGAAATCGATAACGCCCATGGATGGGAGGCCTTCGAATGGTAGCTTTCTTTCTGATGTGGAGCCTCTTTATCGGGAATGATACTCGCGGGACTCCCATTCCGTTCGGTCGAATAGGGAGGAGAGCTGGCAAAACTGGTCATAAAATCGATTACGCCCATGGATTGGAGGCCTTGGAATGGTAGCTTTCTTTCTGATGTAGAGCCTCTTTATCGCGCATGATACTCTCGGGACCCCCATTCCGTTCGGTCGAGTAGGGAGGAGAACTGGCAAAACTGGTCATGAAATCGATTACGCCGTGGAGCCTCTTTATCGGGCATGAAACTCGCATGACTCCCACTCCGCTTGGTTGAATTGGAAGGAGAACTGGCAAAACTGGTCATGAAATCCATTACGCCCATGGATGGGAGGCCTTGGAATGGTAGCTTTCTTACTGATGTGGAGCCTCTTTAACGGGCATTGTACTCGCATGACCCCCACTCCGTTCGGTCGAATAGGGAGGAGAACTGGCAAAACTGGTCATGAAATCGATTACGTCCATGGATGGGAGGCCTTGGAATGGTAGCTTTCTTTCTGATGTGGAGCCTCTTTATCGGGCCTTGTACTCACGGGACTCCCACTCCGTTTGGTGGAATTGGAAGGAGAACTCGCAAAATTGGTCATGAAATCGATTACGCCCATGGATGGGAGGCCATGGAATGGTAGCTTCCTTTCTGATGTGGAGCCTCTTTATCAGACATGATACTCGCGGGACTCCACTCCGTTCGGTCGAATAGGGAGGAGAGACGAGAAAACCGGTCAGAAAATTGATAACACCCAATCGATAGGAGGTCTTGGAATGGTAGCCTTCTTTCTGATGTGGAGCCTCTTTATCGGGCATTGTACTCGCATGACTCCCACTCCGCTTGGTTGAATTGGAAGGAGAACTGGCAAAACTGGTCATGAAATCCATTACGCCCATGGATGGGAGGCCTTGGAATGGTAGCTTTCTTACTGACGTGGAGCCTCTTTAACGGGCATTGTACTCGCATGACCCCCACTCCGTTCGGTCGAATAGGGAGG
Organism: Heligmosomoides polygyrus bakeri; assembly: GCA_947359475.1. NCBI lineage: Eukaryota > Metazoa > Nematoda > Chromadorea > Rhabditida > Heligmosomidae > Heligmosomoides > Heligmosomoides polygyrus. The sequence goes on along the minus strand of OX375870.1, from coordinate 42,851,068 downwards.
AGAACTGGCAAAACTGGTCATGAAATCGATTACGTCCATGGATGGGAGGCCTTGGAATGGTAGCTTTCTTTCTGATGTGGAGCCTCTTTATCGGGCTTTGTACTCACGGGACTCCCACTCCGTTTGGTGGAATTGGAAGGAGAACTCGCAAAATTGGTCATGAAATCGATTACGCCCATGGATGGGAGGCCATGGAATGGTAGCTTCCTTTCTGATGTGGAGCCTCTTTATCAGACATGATACTCGCGGGACTCCACTCCGTTCGGTCGAATAGGGAGGAGAGCCGAGAAAACCGGTCAGAAAATTGATAACACCCAATCGATAGGAGGCCTTGGAATGGTAGCTTTCTTTCTGATGTGGAGCCTCTTTATCGGGCCTTGTACTCACGGGACTCCCACTCCGTTTGGTGGAATTGGAAGGAGAACTCGCAAAACTGGCCATGAAATCGATTACGCCCATGGATGGGAGGCCATGGAATGGTAGCTTCCTTTCTGATGTGGGGCCTCTTCATCGCGCATGATGCTCTCGGGACCCCCATTCCGTTCGGTCGAGTAGGGAGGAGAACTGTCAAAACTGGTCATGAAATCGATTACGCCGCGGAGCCTCTTTATCGGGCATGAAACTCGCATGACTCCCACTCCGCTTGGTTGAATTGGAAGGAGAACTGGCAAAACTGGTCATGAAATCCATTACGCCCATGGATGGGAGGCCTTCGAATGGTAGCTTTCTTTCTGATGTGGAGCCTCTTTATCGGGCATTGTAACCATGGGACTCTTATTCCATTCGGTCAAATAGGGAAGAAAACCCGATAAGTCCAATCATGAAATCTATAGCACTCATCAATGGGAGGCCTTGGAATGGTAGCTTTCTTTCTGATGTGGAGCCTCTTTATCGGGCATGATACTCGCATGACTCCCACTCCGTTTGGTGGAATTGGAAGGAGAACTCGCAAAACTGGTCATGAAATCGATAACGCCCATGGATGGGAGGCCTTCGAATGGTAGCTTTCTTTCTGATGTGGAGCCTCTTTATCGGGAATGATACTCGCGGGACTCCCATTCCGTTCGGTCGAATAGGGAGGAGAGCTGGCAAAACTGGTCATAAAATCGATTACGCCCATGGATTGGAGGCCTTGGAATGGTAGCTTTCTTTCCGATGTAGAGCCTCTTTATCGCGCATGATACTCTCGGGACCCCCATTCCGTTCGGTCGAGTAGGGAGGAGAACTGGCAAAACTGGTCATGAAATCGATTACGCCGTGGAGCCTCTTTATCGGGCATGAAACTCGCATGACTCCCACTCCGCTTGGTTGAATTGGAAGGAGAACTGGCAAAACTGGTCATGAAATCCATTACGCCCATGGATGGGAGGCCTTGGAATGGTAGCTTTCTTACTGATGTGGAGCCTCTTTAACGGGCATTGTACTCGCATGACCCCCACTCCGTTCGGTCGAATAGGGAGGAGAACTGGCAAAACTGGTCATGAAATCGATTACGTCCATGGATGGGAGGCCTTGGAATGGTAGCTTTCTTTCTGATGTGGAGCCTCTTTATCCGGCCTTGTACTCACGGGACTCCCACTCCGTTTGGTGGAATTGGAAGGAGAACTCGCAAAATTGGTCATGAAATCGATTACGCCCATGGATGGGAGGCCATGGAATGGTAGCTTCCTTTCTGATGTGGAGCCTCTTTATCAGACATGATACTCGCGGGACTCCACTCCGTTCGGTCGAATAGGGAGGAGAGACGAGAAAACCGGTCAGAAAATTGATAACACCCAATCGGTAGGAGGCCTTGGAATGGTAGCCTTCTTTCTGATGTGGAGCCTCTTTATCGGGCATTGTACTCGCATGACTCCCCCTCCGTTTGGTGGAATTGGAAGGAGAACTCGCAAAACTGGTCATGAAATCCATTACGCCCATGGATGGGAGGCCTTGGAATGGTAGCTTTCTTACTGATGTGGAGCCTCTTTAACGGGCATTGTACTCGCATGACCCCCACTCCGTTCGGTCGAATAGGGAGGAGAACTGGCAAAACTGGTCATGAAATCGATTACGTCCATGGATTGGAGGCCTTGGAATGGTAGCTTTCTTTCTGATGTGGAGCCTCTTTATCGCGCATGATACTCTCGGGACCCCCATTCCGTTCGGTCGAGTAGGGAGGAGAACTGGCAAAACTGGTCATGAAATCGATTACGCCGTGGAGCCTCTTTATCGGGCATGAAACTCGCATGACTCCCACTCCGTTTGGTGGAATTGGAAGGAGAACTCGCAAAACTGGTCATGAAATCCATTACGCCCATGGATGGGAGGCCTTGGAATGGTAGCTTTCTTACTGATGTGGAGCCTCTTTATCGCGCATGATACTCTCGGGACCCCCATTCCGTTCGGTCGAGTAGGGAGGAGAACTGGCAAAACTGGTCATGAAATCGATTACGCCGTGGAGCCTCTTTATCGGGCATTGTACTCGCATGACTCCCCCTCCGTTTGGTGGAATTGGAAGGAGAACTCGCAAAACTGGTCATGAAATCCATTACGCCCATGGATGGGAGGCCTTGGAATGGTAGCTTTCTTACTGATGTGGAGCCTCTTTAACGGGCATTGTACTCGCATGACCCCCACTCCGTTCGGTCGAATAGGGAGGAGAACTGGCAAAACTGGTCATGAAATCGATTACGTCCATGGATGGGAGGCCTTGGAATGGTAGCTTTCTTACTGATGTGGAGCCTCTTTAACGGGCATTGTACTCGCATGACCCCCACTCCGTTCGGTCGAATAGGGAGGAGAACTGGCAAAACTGGTCATGAAATCGATTACGTCCATGGATGGGAGGCCTTGGAATGGTAGCTTTCTTTCTGATGTGGTGCCTCTTTATCGGGCATTGTACTCGCATGACTCCCCCTCCGTTTGGTGGAATTGGAAGGAGAACTCGCAAAACTGGTCATGAAATCCATTACGCCCATGGATGGGAGGCCTTGGAATGGTAGCTTTCTTACTGATGTGGAGCCTCTTTAACGGGCATTGTACTCGCATGACTCCCCCTCCGTTTGGTGGAATTGGAAGGAGAACTCGCAAAACTGGTCATGAAATCCATTACGCCCATGGATGGGAGGCCTTGGAATGGTAGCTTTCTTACTGATGTGGAGCCTCTTTAACGGGCATTGTACTCGCATGACCCCCCCTCCGTTTGGTGGAATTGGAAGGAGAACTCGCAAAACTGGTCATGAAATCCATTACGCCCATGGATGGGAGGCCTTGGAATGGTAGCTTTCTTACTGATGTGGAGCCTCTTTATCGGGCATTGTACTCGCATGACTCCCCCTCCGTTTGGTGGAATTGGAAGGAGAACTCGCAAAACTGGTCATGAAATCCATTACGCCCATGGATGGGAGGCCTTGGAATGGTAGCTTTCTTACTGATGTGGAGCCTCTTTAACGGGCATTGTACTCGCATGACCCCCACTCCTTTCGGTCGTATAGGGAGGAAAACCCAATAAGACCAATCACGAAATCGATTACGCCCACCGATGGGAGGCCTCAGAATGGTAGCTTTCTTTCTGATGTGGAGCCTCTTTATCGGGCATTGTACTCACGGGACTCCTATTCTATTCGGTCAAATAGGGAAGAAAACCCGATAAGACCAATCATGAAATCGATTGCACTCATCAATGGGAGGCCTTGGAATGGTAGCTTTCTTTCTGATGTGGAGCCTCTTTATCGGGCATGATACTCGCATGACTCCCACTCCGTTCGGTCGAATAGGGAGGAGAACTGGCAAAACTGGTCATGAAATCGATTACGTCCATGAATGGGAGGCCTCAGAATGGTAGCTTTCCTTCTGATGTGGAGCCTCTTTATCGGGCATGATACTCGCATGACTCCCATTCCGTTCGGTCGAATAGGGAGGAGAACTGGCAAAACTGGTCATGAAATCGATAACACTCACCGACAAAGACCTGTAATTGAAGCGCTCTTCCCGACGTGAGGCCTCTTTATTATACATGATACTCGCATGACTCCCACTCCTTTCGGTCGTATAGGGAGGAAAACCCGATAAGACCAATCACGAAATCGATTACGCCCACCGATGGGAGGCCCCAGAATGGTAGCTTTCTTTCTGATGTGGAGCCTCTTTAACGGGCATTGTACTCGCATGACTCCCACTCCGTTCGGTCGAATAGGGAGGAGAACTGGCAAAACTGGTCATGAAATCGATTACGTCCATGGATGGGAGGCCTCAGAATGGTAGCTTTCTTTCTGATGTGGAGCCTCTTTATCGGGCATGATACTCGCGGGACTCCCATTCCGTTCGGTCGAATAGGGAGGAGAACTGGCAAAACTGGTCATAAAATCGATTACGCCCATGGATTGGAGGCCTTGGAATGGTAGCTTTCTTTCTGATGTGGAGCCTCTTTATCGCGCATGATACTCTCGGGACTCCCATTCCGTTCGGTCGAGTAGGGAGGAGAACTGGCAAAACTGGTCATGAAATCGATTACGCCGTGGAGCCTCTTTATCGGGCATGAAACTCGCATGACTCCCACTCCGCTTGGTTGAATTGGAAGGAGAACTGGCAAAACTGGTCATAAAATCGATTACGCCCATGGATGGGAGGCCTTGGAATGGTAGCCTTCTTTCTGATGTGGAGCCTCTTTATCGGGCATTGTACTCGCATGACTCCCCCTCCGTTTGGTGGAATTGGAAGGAGAACTCGCAAAACTGGTCATGAAATCCATTACGCCCATGGATGGGAGGCCTTGGAATGGTAGCTTTCTTACTGATGTGGAGCCTCTTTAACGGGCATTGTACTCGCATGACCCCCACTCCGTTCGGTCGAATAGGGAGGAGAACTGGCAAAACTGGTCATGAAATCGATAACACTCACCGACAGATTCCTATAATTGAAGCATTCTACCCGACGTGAGGCCTCTTTATCAGACATGATACTCGCGGGACTCCACTCCGTTCGGTCGAATAGGGAGGAGAGCCGAGAAAACCGGTCAGAAAATTGATAACACCCAATCGATAGGAGGTCCTAGAATGGTAGCTTTCTTTCGGATGTGGAGCCTCTTCATCGGGTATGATACTAGCATGACTCCCCCTCCGTTTGGTGGAATTGGAAGGAGAACTCGCAAAACTGGTCATGAAATCCATTACGCCCATGGATGGGAGGCCTTGGAATGGTAGCTTTCTTACTGATGTGGAGTCTCTTTAACGGGCATTGTACTCGCATGACCCCCACTCCGTTCGGTCGGATAGGGAGGAAAACTGGCAAAACTGGTCATGAAATCGATAACACTCACCGACAGATTCCTATAATTGAAGCATTCTACCCGACGTGAGGCCTCTTTATCAGACATGATACTCGCGGGACTCCACTCCGTTCGGTCGAATAGGGAGGAGAGCCGAGAAAACCGGTCAGAAAATTGATAACACCCAATCGATAGGAGGTCCTAGAATGGTAGCTTTCTTTCGGATGTGGAGCCTCTTCATCGGGTATGATACTAGCATGACTCCCACTCCGTTTGGTGGAATTGGAAGGAGAACTGGCAAAGCTGGTCATGAAATCCATTACGCCCATGGATGGGAGGCCTTGGAATGGTAGCTTTCTTACTGATGTGGAGCCTCTTTAACGGGCATTGTACTCGCATGACCCCCACTCCGTTCGGTCGAATAGGGAGGAGAACTGGCAAAACTGGTCATGAAAACGATTACGTCCATGGATGGGAGGCCTTGGAATGGTAGCTTTCTTTCTGATGTGGAGCCTCTTTATCGGGCCTTGTACTCACGGGACTCCCACTCCGTTTGGTGGAATTGGAAGGAGAACTCGCAAAATTGGTCATGAAATCGATTACGCCCATGGATGGGAGGCCATGGAATGGTAGCTTCCTTTCTGATGTGGAGCCTCTTTATCAGACATGATACTCGCGGGACTCCACTCCGTTCGGTCGAATAGGGAGGAGAGACGAGAAAACCGGTCAGAAAATTGATAACACCCAATCGATAGGAGGCCTTGGAATGGTAGCCTTCTTTCTGATGTGGAGCCTCTTTATCGGGCATTGTACTCGCATGACTCCCCCTCCGTTTGGTGGAATTGGAAGGAGAACTCGCAAAACTGGTCATGAAATCCATTACGCCCATGGATGGGAGGCCTTGGAATGGTAGCTTTCTTACTGATGTGGAGCCTCTTTAACGGGCATTGTACTCGCATGACCCCCACTCCGTTCGGTCGAATAGGGAGGAGAACTGGCAAAACTGGTCATGAAATCGATTACGTCCATGGATTGGAGGCCTTGGAATGGTAGCTTTCTTTCTGATGTGGAGCCTCTTTATCGCGCATGATACTCTCGGGACCCCCATTCCGTTCGGTCGAGTAGGGAGGAGAACTGGCAAAACTGGTCATGAAATCGATTACGCCGTGGAGCCTCTTTATCGGGCATGAAACTCGCATGACTCCCACTCCGTTTGGTGGAATTGGAAGGAGAACTCGCAAAACTGGTCATGAAATCCATTACGCCCATGGATGGGAGGCCTTGGAATGGTAGCTTTCTTACTGATGTGGAGCCTCTTTATCGCGCATGATACTCTCGGGACCCCCATTCCGTTCGGTCGAGTAGGGAGGAGAACTGGCAAAACTGGTCATGAAATCGATTACGCCGTGGAGCCTCTTTATCGGGCATTGTACTCGCATGACTCCCCCTCCGTTTGGTGGAATTGGAAGGAGAACTCGCAAAACTGGTCATGAAATCCATTACGCCCATGGATGGGAGGCCTTGGAATGGTAGCTTTCTTACTGATGTGGAGCCTCTTTAACGGGCATTGTACTCGCATGACCCCCACTCCGTTCGGTCGAATAGGGAGGAGAACTGGCAAAACTGGTCATGAAATCGATTACGTCCATGGATGGGAGGCCTTGGAATGGTAGCTTTCTTTCTGATGTGGTGCCTCTTTATCGGGCCTTGTACTCACGGGACTCCCATTCCGTTTGGTGGAATTGGAAGGAGAACTGGCAAAACTGGTCATGAAATCGATAACACTCACCGACAAAGACCTGTAATTGAAGCGCTCTTCCCGACGTGAGGCCTCTTTATTATACATGATACTCGCATGACTCCCACTCCTTTCGGTCGTATAGGGAGGAAAACCCAATAAGACCAATCACGAAATCGATTACGCCCACCGATGGGAGGCCTCAGAATGGTAGCTTTCTTTCTGATGTGGAGCCTCTTTATCGGGCATTGTACTCACGGGACTCCTATTCTATTCGGTCAAATAGGGAAGAAAACCCGATAAGACCAATCATGAAATCGATTGCACTCATCAATGGGAGGCCTTGGAATGGTAGCTTTCTTTCTGATGTGGAGCCTCTTTATCGGGCATGATACTCGCATGACTCCCACTCCGTTCGGTCGAATAGGGAGGAGAACTGGCAAAACTGGTCATGAAATCGATTACGTCCATGAATGGGAGGCCTCAGAATGGTAGCTTTCTTTCTGATGTGGAGCCTCTTTATTGGGCATGATACTCGCATGACTCCCATTCCGTTCGGTCGAATAGGGAGGAGAACTGGCAAAACTGGTCATGAAATCGATAACACTCACCGACAAAGACCTGTAATTGAAGCGCTCTTCCCGACGTGAGGCCTCTTTATTATACATGATACTCGCATGACTCCCACTCCTTTCGGTCGTATAGGGAGGAAAACCCGATAAGACCAATCACGAAATCGATTACGCCCACCGATGGGAGGCCCCAGAATGGTAGCTTTCTTTCTGATGTGGAGCCTCTTTAACGGGCATTGTACTCGCATGACTCCCACTCCGTTCGGTCGAATAGGGAGGAGAACTGGCAAAACTGGTCATGAAATCGATTACGTCCATGGATGGGAGGCCTCAGAATGGTAGCTTTCTTTCTGATGTGGAGCCTCTTTATCGGGCATGATACTCGCGGGACTCCCATTCCGTTCGGTCGAATAGGGAGGAGAACTGGCAAAACTGGTCATAAAATCGATTACGCCCATGGATTGGAGGCCTTGGAATGGTAGCTTTCTTTCTGATGTGGAGCCTCTTTATCGCGCATGATACTCTCGGGACCCCCATTCCGTTCGGTCGAGTAGGGAGGAGAACTGGCAAAACTGGTCATGAAATCGATTACGCCGTGGAGCCTCTTTATCGGGCATGAAACTCGCATGACTCCCACTCCGTTTGGTGGAATTGGAAGGAGAACTCGCAAAACTGGTCATGAAATCCATTACGCCCATGGATGGGAGGCCTTGGAATGGTAGCTTTCTTACTGATGTGGAGCCTCTTTATCGCGCATGATACTCTCGGGACCCCCATTCCGTTCGGTCGAGTAGGGAGGAGAACTGGCAAAACTGGTCATGAAATCGATTACGCCGTGGAGCCTCTTTATCGGGCATTGTACTCGCATGACTCCCCCTCCGTTTGGTGGAATTGGAAGGAGAACTCGCAAAACTGGTCATGAAATCCATTACGCCCATGGATGGGAGGCCTTGGAATGGTAGCTTTCTTACTGATGTGGAGCCTCTTTAACGGGCATTGTACTCGCATGACCCCCACTCCGTTCGGTCGAATAGGGAGGAGAACTGGCAAAACTGGTCATGAAATCGATTACGTCCATGGATGGGAGGCCTTGGAATGGTAGCTTTCTTTCTGATGTGGTGCCTCTTTATCGGGCCTTGTACTCACGGGACTCCCATTCCGTTTGGTGGAATTGGAAGGAGAACTGGCAAAACTGGTCATGAAATCGATAACACTCACCGACAAAGACCTGTAATTGAAGCGCTCTTCCCGACGTGAGGCCTCTTTATTATACATGATACTCGCATGACTCCCACTCCTTTCGGTCGTATAGGGAGGAAAACCCAATAAGACCAATCACGAAATCGATTACGCCCACCGATGGGAGGCCTCAGAATGGTAGCTTTCTTTCTGATGTGGAGCCTCTTTATCGGGCATTGTACTCACGGGACTCCTATTCTATTCGGTCAAATAGGGAAGAAAACCCGATAAGACCAATCATGAAATCGATTGCACTCATCAATGGGAGGCCTTGGAATGGTAGCTTTCTTTCTGATGTGGAGCCTCTTTATCGGGCATGATACTCGCATGACTCCCACTCCGTTCGGTCGAATAGGGAGGAGAACTGGCAAAACTGGTCATGAAATCGATTACGTCCATGAATGGGAGGGGCCTCAGAATGGTAGCTTTCTTTCTGATGTGGAGCCTCTTTATTGGGCATGATACTCGCATGACTCCCATTCCGTTCGGTCGAATAGGGAGGAGAACTGGCAAAACTGGTCATGAAATCGATAACACTCACCGACAAAGACCTGTAATTGAAGCGCTCTTCCCGACGTGAGGCCTCTTTATTATACATGATACTCGCATGACTCCCACTCCTTTCGGTCGTATAGGGAGGAAAACCCGATAAGACCAATCACGAAATCGATTACGCCCATGGATGGGAGGCCTTGGAATGGTAGCTTTCTTACTGATGTGGAGCCTCTTTAACGGGCATTGTACTCGCATGACCCCCACTCCGTTCGGTCGAATAGGGAGGAGAACTGGCAAAACTGGTCATGAAATCGATTACGTCCATGGATGGGAGGCCTTGGAATGGTAGCTTTCTTTCTGATGTGGTGCCTCTTTATCGGGCCTTGTACTCACGGGACTCCCATTCCGTTTGGTGGAATTGGAAGGAGAACTGGCAAAACTGGTCATGAAATCGATAACACTCACCGACAAAGACCTGTAATTGAAGCGCTCTTCCCGACGTGAGGCCTCTTTATTATACATGATACTCGCATGACTCCCACTCCTTTCGGTCGTATAGGGAGGAAAACCCAATAAGACCAATCACGAAATCGATTACGCCCACCGATGGGAGGCCTCAGAATGGTAGCTTTCTTTCTGATGTGGAGCCTCTTTATCGGGCATTGTACTCACGGGACTCCTATTCTATTCGGTCAAATAGGGAAGAAAACCCGATAAGACCAATCATGAAATCGATTGCACTCATCAATGGGAGGCCTTGGAATGGTAGCTTTCTTTCTGATGTGGAGCCTCTTTATCGGGCATGATACTCGCATGACTCCCACTCCGTTCGGTCGAATAGGGAGGAGAACTGGCAAAACTGGTCATGAAATCGATTACGTCCATGAATGGGAGGCCTCAGAATGGTAGCTTTCTTTCTGATGTGGAGCCTCTTTATTGGGCATGATACTCGCATGACTCCCATTCCGTTCGGTCGAATAGGGAGGAGAACTGGCAAAACTGGTCATGAAATCGATAACACTCACCGACAAAGACCTGTAATTGAAGCGCTCTTCCCGACGTGAGGCCTCTTTATTATACATGATACTCGCATGACTCCCACTCCTTTCGGTCGTATAGGGAGGAAAACCCGATAAGACCAATCACGAAATCGATTACGCCCACCGATGGGAGGCCCCAGAATGGTAGCTTTCTTTCTGATGTGGAGCCTCTTTAACGGGCATTGTACTCGCATGACTCCCACTCCGTTCGGTCGAATAGGGAGGAGAACTGGCAAAACTGGTCATGAAATCGATTACGTCCATGGATGGGAGGCCTCAGAATGGTAGCTTTCTTTCTGATGTGGAGCCTCTTTATCGGGCATGATACTCGCGGGACTCCCATTCCGTTCGGTCGAATAGGGAGGAGAACTGGCAAAACTGGTCATAAAATCGATTACGCCCATGGATTGGAGGCCTTGGAATGGTAGCTTTCTTTCTGATGTGGAGCCTCTTTATCGCGCATGATACTCTCGGGACTCCCATTCCGTTCGGTCGAGTAGGGAGGAGAACTGGCAAAACTGGTCATGAAATCGATTACGCCGTGGAGCCTCTTTATCGGGCATGAAACTCGCATGACTCCCACTCCGCTTGGTTGAATTGGAAGGAGAACTGGCAAAACTGGTCATAAAATCGATTACGCCCATGGATGGGAGGCTTTGGAATGGTAGCCTTCTTTCTGATGTGGAGCCTCTTTATCGGGCATTGTACTCGCATGACTCCCCCTCCGTTTGGTGGAATTGGAAGGAGAACTCGCAAAACTGGTCATGAAATCCATTACGCCCATGGATGGGAGGCCTTGGAATGGTAGCTTTCTTACTGATGTGGAGCCTCTTTAACGGGCATTGTACTCGCATGACCCCCACTCCGTTCGGTCGAATAGGGAGGTGAACTGGCAAAACTGGTCATGAAATCGATAACACTCACCGACAGATTCCTATAATTGAAGCATTCTACCCGACGTGAGGCCTCTTTATCAGACATGATACTCGCGGGACTCCACTCCGTTCGGTCGAATAGGGAGGAGAGCCGAGAAAACCGGTCAGAAAATTGATAACACCCAATCGATAGGAGGTCCTAGAATGGTAGCTTTCTTTCGGATGTGGAGCCTCTTCATCGGGTATGATACTAGCATGACTCCCCCTCCGTTTGGTGGAATTGGAAGGAGAACTCGCAAAACTGGTCATGAAATCCATTACGCCCATGGATGGGAGGCCTTGGAATGGTAGCTTTCTTACTGATGTGGAGTCTCTTTAACGGGCATTGTACTCGCATGACCCCCACTCCGTTCGGTCGAATAGGGAGGAAAACTGGCAAAAACTGGTCATGAAATCGATAACACTCACCGACAGATTCCTATAATTGAAGCATTCTACCCGACGTGAGGCCTCTTTATCAGACATGATACTCGCGGGACTCCACTCCGTTCGGTCGAATAGGGAGGAGAGCCGAGAAAACCGGTCAGAAAATTGATAACACCCAATCGATAGGAGGTCCTAGAATGGTAGCTTTCTTTCGGATGTGGAGCCTCTTCATCGGGTATGATACTAGCATGACTCCCACTCCGTTTGGTGGAATTGGAAGGAGAACTGGCAAAGCTGGTCATGAAATCGATAACACTCACCGACAAAGACCTGTAATTGAAGCGCTCTTCCCGACGTGAGGCCTCTTTATTATACATGATTCTCGCATGACTCCCACTCCTTTCGGCCTTATAGGGAGGAAAACCCAATAAGACCAATCACGAAATCGATTACGCCCACCGATGGGAGGCCTCAGAATGGTAGCTTTCTTTCTGATGTGGAGCCTCTTTATCGGGCATTGTACTCACGGGACTCCTATTCTATTCGGTCAAATAGGGAAGAAAACCCGATAAGACCAATCATGAAATCGATTGCACTCATCAATGGGAGGCCTTGGAATGGTAGCTTTCTTTCTGATGTGGAGCCTCTTTATCGGGCATGATACTCGCATGACTCCCACTCCGTTCGGTCGAATAGGGAGGAGAACTGGCAAAACTGGTCATGAAATCGATTACGTCCATGAATGGGAGGCCTCAGAATGGTAGCTTTCTTTCTGATGTGGAGCCTCTTTATCGGGCATGATACTCGCATGACTCCCATTCCGTTCGGTCGAATAGGGAGGAGAACTGGCAAAACTGTTCATGAAATCGATAACACTCACCGACAAAGACCTGTAATTGAAGCGCTCTTCCCGACGTGAGGCCTCTTTATTATACATGATACTCGCATGACTCCCACTCCTTTCGGTCGTATAGGGAGGAAAACCCGATAAGACCAATCACGAAATCGATTACGCCCACCGATGGGAGGCCCCAGAATGGTAGCTTTCTTTCTGATGTGGAGCCTCTTTAACGGGCATTGTACTCGCATGACTCCCACTCCGTTCGGTCGAATAGGGAAGAAAACCCGATAAGACCAATCATGAAATCGATTGCACTCATCAATGGGAGGCCTTGGAATGGTAGCTTTCTTTCTGATGTGGAGCCTCTTTATCGGGCATGATACTCGCATGACTCCCACTCCGTTCGGTCGAATAGGGAGGAGAACTGGCAAAACTGGTCATGAAATCGATTACGTCCATGGATGGGAGGCCTCAGAATGGTAGCTTTCTTTCTGATGTGGAGCCTCTTTATCGGGCATGATACTCGCGGGACTCCCATTCCGTTCGGTCGAATAGGGAGGAGAACTGGCAAAACTGGTCATAAAATCGATTACACCCATGGATTGGAGGCCTTGGAATGGTAGCTTTCTTTCTGATGTGGAGCCTCTTTATCGCGCATGATACTCTCGGGACTCCCATTCCGTTCGGTCGAGTAGGGAGGAGAACTGGCAAAACTGGTCATGAAATCGATTACGCCGTGGAGCCTCTTTATCGGGCATGAAACTCGCATGACTCCCACTCCGCTTGGTTGAATTGGAAGGAGAACTGGCAAAACTGGTCATAAAATCGATTACGCCCATGGATGGGAGGCCTTGGAATGGTAGCCTTCTTTCTGATGTGGAGCCTCTTTATCGGGCATGATACTTGCATGACTCCCACTCCGCTTGGTGGAATTGGAAGGAGAACTCGCAAAACTGGTCAGAAAATTGATAACACCCAATCGATAGGAGGTCTTAGAATGGTAGCTTTCTTTCGGATGTGGAGCCTCTTCATCGGGTATGATCTAGCATGACTCCCACTCCGTTTCGTGGAATTGGAAGGAGAACTGGCAAAACTGGTCATGAAATCGATTACGTCCATGAATGGGAGGCCTTGGAATGGTAGCTTTCTTTCTGATGTGGAGCCTCTTTATCGGGTATGATACTCGCATGACTCCCATTCCGTTCGGTCGAATAGGGAGGAGAACTGGCAAAACTGGTCATGAAATCGATTACGCCCATGGATGGGAGGCCTTGGAATGGTAGCTTTCTTTCTGATGTGGAGCCTCTTTATCGGGCATGATACTTGCATGACTCCCACTCCGCTTGGTGGAATTGGAAGGAGAACTCGCAAAACTGGTCATGAAATCGATTACGCCCATGGATGGGAGGCCTTCGAATGGTAGCTTCCTTTCTGATGTGGAGCCTCTTTAACGGGCATTGTACTCGCATGACTCCCCCTCCGTTTGGTGGAATTGGAAGGAGAACTCGCAAAACTGGTCATGAAACCCATTACGCCCATGGATGGGAGGCCTTGGAATGGTAGCTTTCTTACTGATGTGGAGCCTCTTTAACGGGCATTGTACTCGCATGACCCCCACTCCGTTCGGTCGAATAGGGAGGAGAACTGGCAAAACTGGTCATGAAATCGATTACGTCCATGGATGGGAGGCCTTGGAATGGTAGCTTTCTTTCTGATGTGGTGCCTCTTTATCGGGCCTTGTACTCACGGGACCCCCACTCCGTTTGGTGGAATTGGAAGGAGAACTCGCAAAACTGGTCATGAAATCGATTACGCCCATGGATGAGAGGCCTTGGAATGGTAGCTTCCTTTCTGATGTGGAGCCTCTTTAACGGGCATTGTACTCACGGGACTCCTATTCTATTCGGTCAAATAGGGAAGAAAACCCGATAAGACCAATCATGAAATCGATTGCACTCATCAATGGGAGGCCTTGGAATGGTAGCTTTCTTTCTGATGTGGAGCCTCTTCATCGGGTATGATCTAGCATGACTCCCACTCCGTTTCGTGGAATTGGAAGGAGAACTGGCAAAACTGGTCATGAAATCGATTACGTCCATGAATGGGAGGCCTTGGAATGGTAGCTTTCTTTCTGATGTGGAGCCTCTTTATCGGGTATGATACTCGCATGACTCCCATTCCGTTCGGTCGAATAGGGAGGAGAACTGGCAAAACTGGTCATGAAATCGATTACGCCCATGGATGGGAGGCCTTGGAATGGTAGCTTTCTTTCTGATGTGGAGCCTCTTTATCGGGCATGATACTTGCATGACTCCCACTCCGCTTGGTGGAATTGGAAGGAGAACTCGCAAAACTGGTCATGAAATCGATTACGCCCATGGATGGGAGGCCTTCGAATGGTAGCTTCCTTTCTGATGTGGAGCCTCTTTAACGGGCATTGTACTCGCATGACTCCCCCTCCGTTTGGTGGAATTGGAAGGAGAACTCGCAAAACTGGTCATGAAACCCATTACGCCCATGGATGGGAGGCCTTGGAATGGTAGCTTTCTTACTGATGTGGAGCCTCTTTAACGGGCATTGTACTCGCATGACCCCCACTCCGTTCGGTCGAATAGGGAGGAGAACTGGCAAAACTGGTCATGAAATCGATTACGTCCATGGATGGGAGGCCTTGGAATGGTAGCTTTCTTTCTGATGTGGTGCCTCTTTATCGGGCCTTGTACTCACGGGACCCCCACTCCGTTTGGTGGAATTGGAAGGAGAACTCGCAAAACTGGTCATGAAATCGATTACGCCCATGGATGAGAGGCCTTGGAATGGTAGCTTCCTTTCTGATGTGGAGCCTCTTTAACGGGCATTGTACTCACGGGACTCCTATTCTATTCGGTCAAATAGGGAAGAAAACCCGATAAGACCAATCATGAAATCGATTGCACTCATCAATGGGAGGCCTTGGAATGGTAGCTTTCTTTCTGATGTGGAGCCTCTTTATCGGGCATGATACTCGCATGACTCCCATTCCGTTCGGTCGAATAGGGAGGAGAACTGGCAAAACTGGTCATAAAATCGATTACGCCCATGGATGGGAGGCCTTGGAATGGTAGCCTTCTTTCTGATGTGGAGCCTCTTTATCGGGCATTGTACTCGCATGACTCCCCCTCCGTTTGGTGGAATTGGAAGGAGAACTCGCAAAACTGGTCATGAAATCCATTACGCCCATGGATGGGAGGCCTTGGAATGGTAGCTTTCTTTCTGATGTGGTGCCTCTTTATCGGGCATGATACTCGCGGGACTCCCATTCCGTTCGGTCGAATAGGGAGGAGAACTGGCAAAACTGGTCATAAAATCGATTACGCCCATGGATTGGAGGCCTTAGAATGGAAGCTTTCTTTCTGATGTGAAGCCTCTTTATCGGGCATGATACTCGCGAGACTCCCACTCCGTTTGGTCGAATTGGAAGGAGAACTGGCAAAACTGGTCATGAAATCGATTACGCCCATGAATGGGAGGCCTTGGAATGGTAGCTTTCTTTCTGATGTGGAGCCTCTTTATCGGGCATTGTACTCACGGGACTCCTACTCCGTTTGGTTGAATTGGAAGGAGAACTGGCAAAACTGGTCATAAAATCGATTACGCCCATGGATGGGAGGCCTTGGAATGGTAGCTTTCTTTCTGATTTGAAGCCTCTTTATCGGGCATTGCACCCACGGGACTCTTATTCCATTCGGTCAAATAGGGAAGAAAACCTGATAAGTCCAATCATGAAATCTATAGCACTCATCAACGGGAGGCCTTGGAATGGTAGCTTTCTTTCTGATGTGGAGCCTCTTTATCGGGCATGATACTCGCATGACTCCCACTCCGTTTGGTGGAATTGGAAGGAGAACTCGCAAAACTGGTCATGAAATCGATTACGCCCATGGATGGGAGGCCTTGGATAGGTAGCTTTCTTTCTGATGTGGAGCCTCTTTATCGGGCATGATACTTGCATGACTCCCACTCCGCTTGGTGGAATTGGAAGGAGAACTCGCAAAACTGGTCATGAAATCGATTACGCCCATGGATGGGAGGCCTTCGAATGGTAGCTTCCTTTCTGATGTGGAGCCTCTTTAACGGGCATTGTACTCGCATGACTCCCCCTCCGTTTGGTGGAATTGGAAGGAGAACTCGCAAAACTGGTCATGAAACCCATTACGCCCATGGATGGGAGGCCTTGGAATGGTAGCTTTCTTACTGATGTGGAGCCTCTTTAACGGGCATTGTACTCGCATGACCCCCACTCCGTTCGGTCGAATAGGGAGGAGAACTGGCAAAACTGGTCATGAAATCGATTACGTCCATGGATGGGAGGTCTTGGAATGGTAGCTTTCTTTCTGATGTGGTGCCTCTTTATCGGGCCTTGTACTCACGGGACCCCCACTCCGTTTGGTGGAATTGGAAGGAGAACTCGCAAAACTGGTCATGAAATCGATTACGCCCATGGATGGGAGGCCTTGGAATGGTAGCTTCCTTTCTGATGTGGAGCCTCTTTAACGGGCATTGTACTCACGGGACTCCTATTCTATTCTGTCAAATAGGGAAGAAAACCCGATAAGACCAATCATGAAATCGATTGCACTCATCAATGGGAGGCCTTGGAATGGTAGCTTTCTTTCTGATGTGGAGCCTCTTTATCGGGCATGATACTCGCATGACTCCCATTCCGTTCGGTCGAATAGGGAGGAGAACTGGCAAAACTGGTCATAAAATCGATTACGCCCATGGATGGGAGGCCTTGGAATGGTAGCCTTCTTTCTGATGTGGAGCCTCTTTATCGGGCATTGTACTCGCATGACTCCCCCTCCGTTTGGTGGAATTGGAAGGAGAACTCGCAAAACTGGTCATGAAATCCATTACGCCCATGGATGGGAGGCCTTGGAATGGTAGCTTTCTTTCTGATGTGGTGCCTCTTTATCGGGCATGATACTCGCGGGACTCCCATTCCGTTCGGTCGAATAGGGAGGAGAACTGGCAAAACTGGTCATAAAATCGATTACGCCCATGGATTGGAGGCCTTAGAATGGAAGCTTTCTTTCTGATGTGAAGCCTCTTTATCGGGCATGATACTCGCGAGACTCCCACTCCGTTTGGTCGAATTGGAAGGAGAACTGGCAAAACTGGTCATGAAATCGATTACGCCCATGAATGGGAGGCCTTGGAATGGTAGCTTTCTTTCTGATGTGGAGCCTCTTTATCGGGCATTGTACTCACGGGACTCCTACTCCGTTTGGTTGAATTGGAAGGAGAACTGGCAAAACTGGTCATAAAATCGATTACGCCCATGGATGGGAGGCCTTGGAATGGTAGCTTTCTTTCTGATTTGAAGCCTCTTTATCGGGCATTGCACCCACGGGACTCTTATTCCATTCGGTCAAATAGGGAAGAAAACCTGATAAGTCCAATCATGAAATCTATAGCACTCATCAACGGGAGGCCTTGGAATGGTAGCTTTCTTTCTGATGTGGAGCCTCTTTATCGGGCATGATACTCGCATGACTCCCACTCCGTTTGGTGGAATTGGAAGGAGAACTCGCAAAACTGGTCATGAAATCGATTACGCCCATGGATGGGAGGCCTTGGATAGGTAGCTTTCTTTCTGATGTGGAGCCTCTTTATCGGGCATGATACTTGCATGACTCCCACTCCGCTTGGTGGAATTGGAAGGAGAACTCGCAAAACTGGTCATGAAATCGATTACGCCCATGGATGGGAGGCCTTCGAATGGTAGCTTCCTTTCTGATGTGGAGCCTCTTTAACGGGCATTGTACTCGCATGACTCCTATTCCGTTCGGTCGAATATGGAGGAAAACTGGCAAAACTGGTCATGAAATCGATAACACTCACCGACAAAGACCTGTAATTGAAGCGCTCTTCCCGACGTGAGGCCTCTTTATTATACATGATACTCGCATGACTCCCACTCCTTTCGGTCGTATAGGGAGGAAAACCCGATAAGACCAATCACGAAATCGATTACGCCCACCGATGGGAGGCCTCAGAATGGTAGCTTTCTTCCCGACGGGAAGCCTCTTTATTATACATGATACTCGCATGACTCCCACTCCTTTCGGTCGTATAGGGAGGAAAACCCAATAAGACCAATCACGAAATCGATCACGCCCACCGATAGGAGGCCTCAGAATGGTAGCTTTCTTTCTGATGTGGAGCCTCTTTAACGGGCATTGTACTCGCATGACTCCCACTCCGTTTGGTCGAATAGGGAGGAGAACTGGCAAAACTGGTCATGAAATCGATTACGTCCATGGATGGGAGGCCTTGGAATGGTAGCTTTCTTTCTGATGTGGAGCCTCTTTATCGGGCATTGTACTCGCATGACTCCCCCTCCGTTTGGTGGAATTGGAAGGGAACTCGCAAAACTGGTCATGAAATCCATTACGCCCATGGATGGGAGGCCTTGGAATGGTAGCTTTCTTTCTGATGTGGAGCCTCTTTAACGGGCATTATACTCGCATGACCCCCACTCCGTTCGGTCGAATAGGGAGGAGAACTGGCAAAACTGGTCATGAAATCGATACACTCACCGACAGATTCCTATATTTGAAGCATTCTACCCGACGTGAGGCCTCTTTATCAGACATGATACTCGCGGGACTCCACTCCGTTCGGTCGAATAGGGAGGAGAGCCGAGAAAACCGGTCAGAAAATTGATAACACCCAATCGATAGGAGGTCTTAGAATGGTAGCTTTCTTTCGGATGTGGAGCCTCTTCATCGGGTATGATCTAGCATGACTCCCACTCCGTTTCGTGGAATTGGAAGGAGAACTGGCAAAACTGGTCATGAAATCGATTACGTCCATGAATGGGAGGCCTTGGAATGGTAGCTTTCTTTCTGATGTGGAGCCTCTTTATCGGGTATGATACTCGCATGACTCCCATTCCGTTCGGTCGAATAGGGAGGAGAACTGGCAAAACTGGTCATGAAATCGATAACACTCACCGACAAAGACCTGTAATTGAAGCGCTCTTCCCGAAGTGAGGCCTCTTTATTATACATGATACTCGCATGACTCCCACTCCTTTCGGTCGTATAGGGAGGAAAACCCGATAAGACCAATCACGAAACCGATTACGCCCACCGATGGGAGGCCTCAGAATGGTAGCTTTCTTTCTGATGTGGAGCCTCTTTAACGGGCATTGTACTCGCATGACTCCCACTCCGTTCGGTCGAATAGGGAGGAGAACTGGCAAAACTGGTCATGAAATCGATTACGTCCATGGATGGGAGGCCTCAGAATGGTAGCTTTCTTTCTGATGTGGAGCCTCTTTATCGGGCATTGTACTCGCATGACTCCCACTCCGTTTGGTGGAATTGGAAGGAGAACTCGCAAAACTGGTCATGAAATCGATTACGCCCATGGATGGGAGGCCATGGAATGGTAGCTTCCTTTCTGATGTGGAGCCTCTTTATCGGGCATGATACTCGCATGAGTCCCATTCCGTTCGGTCAAATAGGGAAGAAAACCCGATAAGTCCAATCATGAAATCTATAGCACTCATCAGTGGGAGGACTTGGAATGGTAGCTTTCTTTCTGATGTGGAGCCTCTTTAACGGGCATTGTACTCGCATGACTCCCACTCCGTTTGGTCGAATAGGGAGGAGAACTGGCAAAACTGGTCATGAAATCGATTACGTCCATGGATGGGAGGCCTTGGAATGGTAGCTTTCCTTCTGATGTGGAGCCTCTTTAACGGGCATTATTCTCGCATGACCCCCACTCCGTTCGGTCGAATAGGGAGGAGAACTGGCAAAACTGGTCATAAAATCGATTACGCCCATGGATGGGAGGCCTTGGAATGGTAGCTTTCTTTCTGATGTGGAGCCTCTTTATCGGGCATTGTACCCACGGGACTCTTATTCCATTCGGTCAAATAGGGAAGAAAACCCGATAAGTCCAATCATGAAATCTATAGCACTCATCAGTGGGAGGCCTTGGAATGGTAGCTTTCTTTCTGATGTGGAGCCTCTTTATCGGGCATGATACTCGCGAGACTCCCACTCCGTTTGGTCGAATTGGAAGGAGAACTGGCAAAACTGGTCATGAAATCGATTACGCCCATGAATGGGAGGCCTTGGAATGGTAGCTTTCTTTCTGATGTGGAGCCTCTTTATCGGGCATTGTACTCACGGGACTCCTACTCCGTTTGGTTGAATTGGAAGGAGAACTGGCAAAACTGGTCATGAAATCGATTACGCCCATGAATGGGAGGCCTTGGAATGGTAGCTTTCTTTCTGATTTGGAGCCTCTTTATCGGGCATGATACTTGCATGACTCCCACTCCGCTTGGTGGAATTGGAAGGAGAACTGGCAAAACTGGTCATAAAATCGATTACGCCCATGGATTGGAGGCCTTAGAATGGAAGCTTTCTTTCTGATGTGAAGCCTCTTTATCGGGCATGATACTCGCGAGACTCCCACTCCGTTTGGTGGAATTGGAAGGAGAACTCGCAAAACTGGTCATGAAATCCATTACGCCCATGGATGGGAGGCCTTGGAATGGTAGCTTTCTTTCTGATGTGGTGCCTCTTTATCGGGCATGATACTCGCGGGACTCCCATTCCGTTCGGTCGAATAGGGAGGAGAACTGGCAAAACTGGTCATAAAATCGATTACGCCCATGGATTGGAGGCCTTAGAATGGAAGCTTTCTTTCTGATGTGAAGCCTCTTTATCGGGCATGATACTCGCGAGACTCCCACTCCGTTTGGTCGAATTGGAAGGAGAACTGGCAAAACTGGTCATGAAATCGATTACGCCCATGGATGGGAGGCCTTGGAATGGTAGCTTCCTTTCTGATGTGGAGCCTCTTTAACGGGCATTGTACTCACGGGACTCCTATTCTATTCGGTCAAATAGGGAAGAAAACCCGATAAGACCAATCATGAAATCGATTGCACTCATCAATGGGAGGCCTTGGAATGGTAGCTTTCTTTCTGATGTGGAGCCTCTTTATCGGGCATGATACTCGCATGACTCCCATTCCGTTCGGTCGAATAGGGAGGAGAACTGGCAAAACTGGTCATAAAATCGATTACGCCCATGGATGGGAGGCCTTGGAATGGTAGCCTTCTTTCTGATGTGGAGCCTCTTTATCGGGCATTGTACTCGCATGACTCCCCCTCCGTTTGGTGGAATTGGAAGGAGAACTCGCAAAACTGGTCATGAAATCCATTACGCCCATGGATGGGAGGCCTTGGAATGGTAGCTTTCTTTCTGATGTGGTGCCTCTTTATCGGGCATGATACTGGCGGGACTCCCATTCCGTTCGGTCGAATAGGGAGGAGAACTGGCAAAACTGGTCATAAAATCGATTACGCCCATGGATTGGAGGCCTTAGAATGGAAGCTTTCTTTCTGATGTGAAGCCTCTTTATCGGGCATGATACTCGCGAGACTCCCACTCCGTTTGGTCGAATTGGAAGGAGAACTGGCAAAACTGGTCATGAAATCGATTACGCCCATGAATGGGAGGCCTTGGAATGGTAGCTTTCTTTCTGATGTGGAGCCTCTTTATCGGGCATTGTACTCACGGGACTCCTACTCCGTTTGGTTGAATTGGAAGGAGAACTGGCAAAACTGGTCATAAAATCGATTACGCCCATGGATTGGAGGCCTTAGAATGGAAGCTTTCTTTCTGATGTGAAGCCTCTTTATCGGGCATGATACTCGCGAGACTCCCACTCCGTTTGGTCGAATTGGAAGGAGAACTGGCAAAACTGGTCATGAAATCGATTACGCCCATGAATGGGAGGCCTTGGAATGGTAGCTTTCTTTCTGATGTGGAGCCTCTTTATCGGGCATTGTACTCACGGGACTCCTACTCCGTTTGGTTGAATTGGAAGGAGAACTGGCAAAACTGGTCATAAAATCCATTACGCCCATGGATGGGAGGCCTTGGAATGGTAGCTTTCTTTCTGATGTGGTGCCTCTTTATCGGGCATGATACTCGCGGGACTCCCATTCCGTTCGGTCGAATAGGGAGGAGAACTGGCAAAACTGGTCATAAAATCGATTACGCCCATGGATTGGAGGCCTTAGAATGGAAGCTTTCTTTCTGATGTGAAGCCTCTTTATCGGGCATTGTACTCACGGGACTCCTACTCCGTTTGGTTGAATTGGAAGGAGAACTGGCAAAACTGGTCATAAAATCGATTACGCCCATGGATGGGAGGCCTTGGAATGGTAGCTTTCTTTCTGATTTGAAGCCTCTTTATCGGGCATTGCACCCACGGGACTCTTATTCCATTCGGTCAAATAGGGAAGAAAACCTGATAAGTCCAATCATGAAATCTATAGCACTCATCAACGGGAGGCCTTGGAATGGTAGCTTTCTTTCTGATGTGGAGCCTCTTTATCGGGCATGATACTCGCATGACTCCCACTCCGTTTGGTGGAATTGGAAGGAGAACTCGCAAAACTGGTCATGAAATCGATTACGCCCATGGATGGGAGGCCTTGGATAGGTAGCTTTCTTTCTGATGTGGAGCCTCTTTATCGGGCATGATACTTGCATGACTCCCACTCCGCTTGGTGGAATTGGAAGGAGAACTCGCAAAACTGGTCATGAAATCGATTACGCCCATGGATGGGAGGCCTTCGAATGGTAGCTTCCTTTCTGATGTGGAGCCTCTTTAACGGGCATTGTACTCGCATGACTCCTATTCCGTTCGGTCGAATATGGAGGAAAACTGGCAAAACTGGTCATGAAATCGATAACACTCACCGACAAAGACCTGTAATTGAAGCGCTCTTCTCGACGTGAGGCCTCTTTATTATACATGATACTCGCATGACTCCCACTCCTTTCGGTCGCATAGGGAGGAAAACCCGATAAGACCAATCACGAAATCGATTACGCCCACCGATGGGAGGCCTCAGAATGGTAGCTTTCTTCCCGACGGGAAGCCTCTTTATTATACATGATACTCGCATGACTCCCACTCCTTTCGGTCGTATAGGGAGGAAAACCCAATAAGACCAATCACGAAATCGATTACGCCCACCGATAGGAGGCCTCAGAATGGTAGCTTTCTTTCTGATGTGGAGCCTCTTTAACGGGCATTGTACTCGCATGACTCCCACTCCGTTTGGTCGAATAGGGAGGAGAACTGGCAAAACTGGTCATGAAATCGATTACGTCCATGGATGGGAGGCCTTGGAATGGTAGCTTTCTTTCTGATGTGGAGCCTCTTTATCGGGCATTGTACTCGCATGACTCCCCCTCCGTTTGGTGGAATTGGAAGGGAACTCGCAAAACTGGTCATGAAATCCATTACGCCCATGGATGGGAGGCCTTGGAATGGTAGCTTTCTTTCTGATGTGGAGCCTCTTTAACGGGCATTATACTCGCATGACCCCCACTCCGTTCGGTCGAATAGGGAGGAGAGCCGAGAAAACCGGTCAGAAAATTGATAACACCCAATCGATAGGAGGTCTTAGAATGGTAGCTTTCTTTCGGATGTGGAGCCTCTTCATCGGGTATGATCTAGCATGACTCCCACTCCGTTTCGTGGAATTGGAAGGAGAACTGGCAAAACTGGTCATGAAATCGATTACGTCCATGAATGGGAGGCCTTGGAATGGTAGCTTTCTTTCTGATGTGGAGCCTCTTTATCGGGTATGATACTCGCATGACTCCCATTCCGTTCGGTCGAATAGGGAGGAGAACTGGCAAAACTGGTCATGAAATCGATAACACTCACCGACAAAGACCTGTAATTGAAGCGCTCTTCCCGAAGTGAGGCCTCTTTATTATACATGATACTCGCATGACTCCCACTCCTTTCGGTCGTATAGGGAGGAAAACCCGATAAGACCAATCACGAAACCGATTACGCCCACCGATGGGAGGCCTCAGAATGGTAGCTTTCTTTCTGATGTGGAGCCTCTTTAACGGGCATTCTACTCGCATGACTCCCACTCCGTTCGGTCGAATAGGGAGGAGAACTGGCAAAACTGGTCATGAAATCGATTACGTCCATGGATGGGAGGCCTCAGAATGGTAGCTTTCTTTCTGATGTGGAGCCTCTTTATCGGGCATTGTACTCGCATGACTCCCACTCCGTTTGGTGGAATTGGAAGGAGAACTCGCAAAACTGGTCATGAAATCGATTACGCCCATGGATGGGAGGCCATGGAATGGTAGCTTCCTTTCTGATGTGGAGCCTCTTTATCGGGCATGATACTCGCATGAGTCCCATTCCGTTCGGTCAAATAGGGAAGAAAACCCGATAAGTCCAATCATGAAATCTATAGCACTCATCAGTGGGAGGCCTTGGAATGGTAGCTTTCTTTCTGATGTGGAGCCTCTTTAACGGGCATTGTACTCGCATGACTCCCACTCCGTTCGGTCGAATAGGAAGGAGAACTGGCAAAACTGGTCATGAAATCGATTACGTCCATGGATGGGAGGCCTCAGAATGGTAGCTTTCTTTCTGATGTGGAGCATCTTTAACGGGCATTGTACTCGCATGACTCCCACTCCGCTCGGTCGAATAGGGAGGAGAACTGGCAAAACTGGTCATGAAATCGATTACGTCCATGGATGGGAGGCCTCAGAATGGTAGCTTTCTTTCTGATGTGGAGCCTCTTTATCGGGCATGAAACTCGCATGACTCCCACTCCGCTTGGTTGAATTGGAAGGAGAACTGGCAAAACTGGTCATAAAATCGATTACGCCCATGGATGGGAGGCCTTGGAATGGTAGCTTTCTTTCTGATGTGGAGCCTCTTTATCGGGCATTGTACCCACGGGACTCTTATTCCATTCGGTCAAATAGGGAAGAAAACCCGATAAGTCCAATCATGAAATCTATAGCACTCATCAGTGGGAGGCCTTGGAATGGTAGCTTTCTTTCTGATGTGGAGCCTCTTTATCGGGCATTGTACTCGCATGACTCCCCCTCCGTTTGGTGGAATTGGAAGGGAACTCGCAAAACTGGTCATGAAATCCATTACGCCCATGGATGGGAGGCCTTGGAATGGTAGCTTTCCTTCTGATGTGGAGCCTCTTTAACGGGCATTATTCTCGCATGACCCCCACTCCGTTCGGTCGAATAGGGAGGAGAACTGGCAAAACTGGTCATAAAATCGATTACGCCCATGGATGGGAGGCCTTGGAATGGTAGCTTTCTTTCTGATGTGGAGCCTCTTTATCGGGCATTGTACCCACGGGACTCTTATTCCATTCGGTCAAATAGGGAAGAAAACCCGATAAGTCCAATCATGAAATCTATAGCACTCATCAGTTTGAGGCCTTGGAATGGTAGCTTTCTTTCTGATGTGGAGCCTCTTTATCGGGCATGATACTCGCGAGACTCCCACTCCGTTTGGTCGAATTGGAAGGAGAACTGGCAAAACTGGTCATGAAATCGATTACGCCCATGAATGGGAGGCCTTGGAATGGTAGCTTTCTTTCTGATGTGGAGCCTCTTTATCGGGCATTGTACTCACGGGACTCCTACTCCGTTTGGTTGAATTGGAAGGAGAACTGGCAAAACTGGTCATGAAATCGATTACGCCCATGAATGGGAGGCCTTGGAATGGTAGCTTTCTTTCTGATTTGGAGCCTCTTTATCGGGCATGATACTTGCATGACTCCCACTCCGCTTGGTGGAATTGGAAGGAGAACTCGCAAAACTGGTCATGAAATCGATTACGCCCATGGATGGGAGGCCTTCGAATGGTAGCTTCCTTTCTGATGTGGAGCCTCTTTAACGGGCATTGTACTCACGGGACTCCCACTCCGTTTGGTTGAATTGGAAGGAGAACTGGCAAAACTGGTCATAAAATCGATTACGCCCATGGATGGGAGGCCTTGGAATGGTAGCTTTCTTTCTGATTTGGAGCCTCTTTATCGGGCATTGTACCCACGGGACTCTTATTCCATTCGGTCAAATAGGGAAGAAAACCTGATAAGTCCAATCATGAAATCTATAGCACTCATCAATGGGAGGCCTTGGAATGGTAGCTTTCTTTCTGATGTGGAGCCTCTTTATCGGGCATGATACTCGCATGACTCCCACTCCGTTTGGTGGAATTGGAAGGAGAACTCGCAAAACTGGTCATGAAATCGATTACGCCCATGGATGGGAGGCCTTGGAATGGTAGCTTTCTTTCTGATGTGGAGCCTCTTTAACGGGCATTATACTCGCATGACCCCCACTCCGTTCGGTCGAATAGGGAGGAGAGCCGAGAAAACCGGTCAGAAAATTGATAACACCCAATCGATAGGAGGTCTTAGAATGGTAGCTTTCTTTCGGATGTGGAGCCTCTTCATCGGGTATGATCTAGCATGACTCCCACTCCGTTTCGTGGAATTGGAAGGAGAACTGGCAAAACTGGTCATGAAATCGATTACGTCCATGAATGGGAGGCCTTGGAATGGTAGCTTTCTTTCTGATGTGGAGCCTCTTTATCGGGTATGATACTCGCATGACTCCCATTCCGTTCGGTCGAATAGGGAGGAGAACTGGCAAAACTGGTCATGAAATCGATAACACTCACCGACAAAGACCTGTAATTGAAGCGCTCTTCCCGAAGTGAGGCCTCTTTATTATACATGATACTCGCATGACTCCCACTCCTTTCGGTCGTATAGGGAGGAAAACCCGATAAGACCAATCACGAAACCGATTACGCCCACCGATGGGAGGCCTCAGAATGGTAGCTTTCTTTCTGATGTGGAGCCTCTTTAACGGGCATTCTACTCGCATGACTCCCACTCCGTTCGGTCGAATAGGGAGGAGAACTGGCAAAACTGGTCATGAAATCGATTACGTCCATGGATGGGAGGCCTCAGAATGGTAGCTTTCTTTCTGATGTGGAGCCTCTTTATCGGGCATTGTACTCGCATGACTCCCACTCCGTTTGGTGGAATTGGAAGGAGAACTCGCAAAACTGGTCATGAAATCGATTACGCCCATGGATGGGAGGCCATGGAATGGTAGCTTCCTTTCTGATGTGGAGCCTCTTTATCGGGCATGATACTCGCATGAGTCCCATTCCGTTCGGTCAAATAGGGAAGAAAACCCGATAAGTCCAATCATGAAATCTATAGCACTCATCAGTGGGAGGCCTTGGAATGGTAGCTTTCTTTCTGATGTGGAGCCTCTTTAACGGGCATTGTACTCGCATGACTCCCACTCCGTTCGGTCGAATAGGAAGGAGAACTGGCAAAACTGGTCATGAAATCGATTACGTCCATGGATGGGAGGCCTCAGAATGGTAGCTTTCTTTCTGATGTGGAGCATCTTTAACGGGCATTGTACTCGCATGACTCCCACTCCGCTCGGTCGAATAGGGAGGAGAACTGGCAAAACTGGTCATGAAATCGATTACGTCCATGGATGGGAGGCCTCAGAATGGTAGCTTTCTTTCTGATGTGGAGCCTCTTTATCGGGCATGAAACTCGCATGACTCCCACTCCGCTTGGTTGAATTGGAAGGAGAACTGGCAAAACTGGTCATAAAATCGATTACGCCCATGGATGGGAGGCCTTGGAATGGTAGCTTTCTTTCTGATGTGGAGCCTCTTTATCGGGCATTGTACCCACGGGACTCTTATTCCATTCGGTCAAATAGGGAAGAAAACCCGATAAGTCCAATCATGAAATCTATAGCACTCATCAGTGGGAGGCCTTGGAATGGTAGCTTTCTTTCTGATGTGGAGCCTCTTTATCGGGCATTGTACTCGCATGACTCCCCCTCCGTTTGGTGGAATTGGAAGGGAACTCGCAAAACTGGTCATGAAATCCATTACGCCCATGGATGGGAGGCCTTGGAATGGTAGCTTTCCTTCTGATGTGGAGCCTCTTTAACGGGCATTATTCTCGCATGACCCCCACTCCGTTCGGTCGAATAGGGAGGAGAACTGGCAAAACTGGTCATAAAATCGATTACGCCCATGGATGGGAGGCCTTGGAATGGTAGCTTTCTTTCTGATGTGGAGCCTCTTTATCGGGCATTGTACCCACGGGACTCTTATTCCATTCGGTCAAATAGGGAAGAAAACCCGATAAGTCCAATCATGAAATCTATAGCACTCATCAGTTTGAGGCCTTGGAATGGTAGCTTTCTTTCTGATGTGGAGCCTCTTTATCGGGCATGATACTCGCGAGACTCCCACTCCGTTTGGTCGAATTGGAAGGAGAACTGGCAAAACTGGTCATGAAATCGATTACGCCCATGAATGGGAGGCCTTGGAATGGTAGCTTTCTTTCTGATGTGGAGCCTCTTTATCGGGCATTGTACTCACGGGACTCCTACTCCGTTTGGTTGAATTGGAAGGAGAACTGGCAAAACTGGTCATGAAATCGATTACGCCCATGAATGGGAGGCCTTGGAATGGTAGCTTTCTTTCTGATTTGGAGCCTCTTTATCGGGCATGATACTTGCATGACTCCCACTCCGCTTGGTGGAATTGGAAGGAGAACTCGCAAAACTGGTCATGAAATCGATTACGCCCATGGATGGGAGGCCTTCGAATGGTAGCTTCCTTTCTGATGTGGAGCCTCTTTAACGGGCATTGTACTCACGGGACTCCCACTCCGTTTGGTTGAATTGGAAGGAGAACTGGCAAAACTGGTCATAAAATCGATTACGCCCATGGATGGGAGGCCTTGGAATGGTAGCTTTCTTTCTGATTTGGAGCCTCTTTATCGGGCATTGTACCCACGGGACTCTTATTCCATTCGGTCAAATAGGGAAGAAAACCTGATAAGTCCAATCATGAAATCTATAGCACTCATCAATGGGAGGCCTTGGAATGGTAGCTTTCTTTCTGATGTGGAGCCTCTTTATCGGGCATGATACTCGCATGACTCCCACTCCGTTTGGTGGAATTGGAAGGAGAACTCGCAAAACTGGTCATGAAATCGATTACGCCCATGGATGGGAGGCCTTGGAATGGTAGCTTTCTTTCTGATGTGGAGCCTCTTTATCGGGCATGATACTTGCATGACTCCCACTCCGCTTGGTGGAATTGGAATGAGAACTCGCAAAACTGGTCATGAAATCGATTACGCCCATGGATGGGATGCCTTCGAATGGTAGCTTCCTTTCTGATGTGGAGCCTCTTTAACGGGCATTGTACTCGCATGACTCCTATTCCGTTCGGTCGAATATGGAGGAAAACTGGCAAAACTGGTCATGAAATCGATAACACTCACCGACAGATTCCTATAATTGAAGCATTCTACCCGACGTGAGGCCTCTTTATCAGACATGATACTCGCGGGACTCCACTCCGTTCGGTCGAATAGGGAGGAGAGCCGAGAAAACCGGTCAGAAAATTGATAACACCCAATCGATAGGAGGTCTTAGAATGGTAGCTTTCTTTCTGATATGGAGCCTCTTTATCGGGCATGATACTCGCGTGACTACCACTCCGTTCGGTCGAATAGGTAGGAAAACCGGCAAAACTGGACATGAAATCGATTGCGCCCATCGATGGGAGGCCTTAGAATGGTAGCTTTCTTTCTGATATGAAGCCTCTTTATCGGGCATTGTACTCGCGTGACTCCCACTCACTTCGGCTGAATAGGGAGGATAACCGGCAAAACTGGTCATGAAATCGATAACACTCACCGACAAAGACCTGTAATTGAAGCGCTCTTCCCGACGTGAGGCCTCTTTATTATACATGATACTCGCATGACTCCCACTCCTTTCGGTCGTATACGGAGGAAAACCCGATAAGACCAATCACGAAATCGATTACGCCCACCGATGGGAGGTCTCAGAATGGTAGCTTTCTTTCTGATGTGGAGCCTCTTTAACGGGCATTGTACTCGCATGACTCCCACTCCGTTCGGTCGAATAGGGAGGAGAACTGGCAAAACTGGTCATGAAATCGATTACGCCCATGGATGGGAGGCCTTGGAATGGTAGCTTTCTTTCTGATGTGGATCCTCTTTAACGGGCATTATACTCACGGGACTCCCACTCCGATTGGTTGAATTGGAAGGAGAACTGGCAAAACTGGTCATGAAATCGATAACACTCACCGACAGATTCCTATAATTGAAGCATTCTACCCGACGTGAGGCCTCTTTATCAGACATGATACTCGCGGGACTCCACTCCGTTCGGTCGAATAGGGAGGAGAGCCGAGAAAACCGGTCAGGAAATTGATAACACCCAATCGATAGGAGGTCTTAGAATGGTAGCTTTCTTTTGGTTGTGGAGCCTCTTCATCGGGTATGATACTAGCATGACTCCCACTCCGTTTGGTGGAATTGGAAGGAGAACTCGCAAAACTGGTCATGAAATCGATTACGCCTATGGATGGGAGGCCTTAGAATGGTAGCTTTCTTTCGGTTGTGGAGCCTCTTCATCGGGTATGATACTAGCATGACTCCCACTCCGTTTGGTGGAATTGGAAGGAGAACTCGCAAAACTGGTCACGAAATCGATTACGCCCACCGATGGGAGGCCTCAGAATGGTAGCTTTCTTTCTGATGTGGAGCCTCTTTATCGGGCATTGTACCCACGGGACTCTTATTCCATTCGGTCAAATAGGGAAGAAAACCCGATAAGTCCAATCATGAAATCTATAGCACTCATCAGTGGGAGGCCTTGGAATGGTAGCTTTCTTTCTGATGTGGAGCCTCTTTATCGGGCATGATACTTGCATGACTCCCACTCCGCTTGGTGGAATTGGAAGGAGAACTCGCAAAAACTGGTCATGAAATCGATTACGCCCATGGATGGGAGGCCTTCGAATGGTAGCTTCCTTTCTGATGTGGAGCCTCTTTAACGGGCATTGTACTCGCATGACTCCTATTCCGTTCGGTCGAATATGGAGGAAAACTGGCAAAACTGGTCATGAAATCGATAACACTCACCGACAAAGACCTGTAATTGAAGCGCTCTTCCCGACGTGAGGCCTCTTTATTATACATGATACTCGCATGACTCCCACTCCTTTCGGTCGTATAGGGAGGAAAACCCGATAAGACCAATCACGAAATCGATTACGCCCACCGATGGGAGGCCTCAGAATGGTAGCTTTCTTCCCGACGGGAAGCCTCTTTATTATACATGATACTCGCATGACTCCCACTCCTTTCGGTCGTATAGGGAGGAAAACCCAATAAGACCAATCACGAAATCGATTACGCCCACCGATAGGAGGCCTCAGAATGGTAGCTTTCTTTCTGATGTGGAGCCTCTTTAACGGGCATTGTACTCGCATGACTCCCACTCCGTTTGGTCGAATAGGGAGGAGAACTGGCAAAACTGGTCATGAAATCGATTACGTCCATGGATGGGAGGCCTTGGAATGGTAGCTTTCTTTCTGATGTGGAGCCTCTTTATCGGGCATTGTACTCGCATGACTCCCCCTCCGTTTGGTGGAATTGGAAGGGAACTCGCAAAACTGGTCATGAAATCCATTACGCCCATGGATGGGAGGCCTTGGAATGGTAGCTTTCTTTCTGATGTGGAGCCTCTTTAACGGGCATTATACTCGCATGACCCCCACTCCGTTCGGTCGAATAGGGAGGAGAGCCGAGAAAACCGGTCAGAAAATTGATAACACCCAATCGATAGGAGGTCTTAGAATGGTAGCTTTCTTTCTGATGTGGAGCCTCTTCATCGGGTATGATCTAGCATGACTCCCACTCCGTTTCGTGGAATTGGAAGGAGAACTGGCAAAACTGGTCATGAAATCGATTACGTCCATGAATGGGAGGCCTTGGAATGGTAGCTTTCTTTTCTGATGTGGAGCCTCTTTATCGGGTATGATACTCGCATGACTCCCATTCCGTTCGGTCGAATAGGGAGGAGAACTGGCAAAACTGGTCATGAAATCGATAACACTCACCGACAAAGACCTGTAATTGAAGCGCTCTTCCCGAAGTGAGGCCTCTTTATTATACATGATACTCGCATGACTCCCACTCCTTTCGGTCGTATAGGGAGGAAAACCCGATAAGACCAATCACGAAACCGATTACGCCCACCGATGGGAGGGCCTCAGAATGGTAGCTTTCTTTCTGATGTGGAGCCTCTTTAACGGGCATTCTACTCGCATGACTCCCACTCCGTTCGTTCGAATAGGGAGGAGAACTGGCAAAACTGGTCATGAAATCGATTACGTCCATGGATGGGAGGCCTCAGAATGGTAGCTTTCTTTCTGATGTGGAGCCTCTTTATCGGGCATTGTACTCGCATGACTCCCACTCCGTTTGGTGGAATTGGAAGGAGAACTCGCAAAACTGGTCATGAAATCGATTACGCCCATGGATGGGAGGCCATGGAATGGTAGCTTCCTTTCTGATGTGGAGCCTCTTTATCGGGCATGATACTCGCATGAGTCCCATTCCGTTCGGTCAAATAGGGAAGAAAACCCGATAAGTCCAATCATGAAATCTATAGCACTCATCAGTGGGAGGCCTTGGAATGGTAGCTTTCTTTCTGATGTGGAGCCTCTTTAACGGGCATTGTACTCGCATGACTCCCACTCCGTTCGGTCGAATAGGAAGGAGAACTGGCAAAACTGGTCATGAAATCGATTACGTCCATGGATGGGAGGCCTCAGAATGGTAGCTTTCTTTCTGATGTGGAGCATCTTTAACGGGCATTGTACTCGCATGACTCCCACTCCGCTCGGTCGAATAGGGAGGAGAACTGGCAAAACTGGTCATGAAATCGATTACGTCCATGGATGGGAGGCCTCAGAATGGTAGCTTTCTTTCTGATGTGGAGCCTCTTTATCGGGCATGAAACTCGCATGACTCCCACTCCGCTTGGTTGAATTGGAAGGAGAAC
>OX375870.1:42712750-42817566 GCA_947359475.1 Heligmosomoides polygyrus bakeri | reverse complement strand
ATGCGGTTAAGCAGTATCTTGGTGAAGATCTTGTACACAACCGAGAGAAGACTGACGGGTCGATAGTTGTTGATATCCTCCTGCTGACCTTTTTTAAAGATTAAAATTGTTTCCGACTCCTTCCATGAGTCCGGAATCCTACCAAGTCGAAGGTAGTGGTTGAAGTGCTTGGCAAGAAATGAGCAGAGGGCACTGCCACCCGCACGAAGGAGGTCAGCAGAAATGCCGTCCGGTCCTGGAGCAGTGCCCGGCTTCATCCTTCTGATGGCATGAGCAACTTCTGATTCCAGAATGGGAGGTACTTCCTCAAGCTGGTGGCATCAAGCATTTCGGGACAGTGATGGAAGAACGGAACAGATCTCTGTAGAATTCTTGAACGATGGCCTCCATCGCTCTTCGAGACGTTTGCGTTGTTCCATCCTTGTCCACAAGGGCTGACATTATTGCCTTCTGATTGCAGAGATCTCGTTTGCAGCGCTTTATGCTTGAACCTTTCCCAGCGGCTTCTAACAGCTTCAATCTTCTGTAGGCTTGAATGGACTCCTTCACTGCAATTCGACAGGCCTTCGAGATGGTGACTTTTTCTAGATGGGAAGCATTAGGATCCAGTTTAACAGCTCTTCTTTGCTCCAAGAGTTTAATCGCATGTGCGTTGAGTCTTGAAGCAGACGGTGATGTGGCTCCGCAAGAGCTGCTAGCACATTTCAACAGTCCTTTAGAGAGAAGGTCGTAGTCTTTCCGATGTATCCTCAAGAAGATTCCAATCATACGACTTTATTGCATATCCAACTCCTCAGACTTGAATGTGGGGATCCTCACCGGTGCCGGTTTATGAGTGTCACGCTTGAACATCCTCTTTTTGAGAGTCAGCATCGCACGGACAAGAAATGATTCGAGCCGGTCAAATGAAGGCAGCATGGAGGACGTCAAACAGACTCCAGCGTCTGTTTGTAAGAACATGGTCGATCTCCGAACGTGTTTCTCCATTTGGGCTTTCCCAGGTCCATCGTCGGTTTGAAGGCTTCTTAAACATAGAATTTCCATGGTAAAGACGGCATGCGGATAGGAAGTCTATCAGGCGCTCTCCGTTTTCGTTCCTTGAGGAAGTTCCATGTGGTCCTAGTCTCCATTCGTCGTGATCACTCGTACCGACGATAGCGTTAAAGTCACCAACAACAACTTTGTAGTAGCCCTTCTCGTCGTTGACAGTCCTTTCGAACAGCTTGTAGAATTCCTCCTTTTCTTCATTTGTAGCCGCAGATGTTGGAGCATATCCATTTATGATGGAGATGGTTCCTTGATCTTTGGTTTCCAGATGAAGAACAGCTACTCGCGGACTGATGATTTTGTAAGAGTCTACTAGGTGGTGCACTGTCGAATTGACGAGAAATCCAACTCCGCCAATATTCTTTCTGTCCACCTTTGCTCCGATAATGAGAAGTTCGCTGTGGTCGGTCCTTCTTATGGTTTCCGTTCTGCCTTTCGTTTCCTGCAGAGCTATGACGTCGTATTTGATGTTGGGGCTTCTGTAAAGCAGTGTCCGAAGATCCTGCTCAGATGCGATCGAACGACAGTTATAAGTGCAGACGAATAGGCAGTTTCCGTGTCGTGGTGGGAGGGAGTTGCCGGTAGTCCGATTCCAATGACGTCCTGATAGATGGCCCCTCGCCGGAGGTGGATGCAACCGACGTCGTAGAAGTCCACCCCCGGCGCGCGGAGGACTGGGGCACGGGTTTAGTTGTTTGAGCCATACCGGTGGTCTGGTTACTCACATGTTCCTGGCCAGGGATACAAGAGAGCCGCCCATACACGACAAAGCGTCGCGTACTGCGTGACCGTTTGTGCCGTTAGCCATCACAAAGTGATGTTCACCCCTTCACCGCGATGAGGTGGCACATGAAGGGGATATATATATTTATTTATTTATATCTATATTTATATTTATATTTATATATAATGTACACATGCGCGTATAGATGTATCTGTACACATACATATACTTGTACGCGTATACATGCATGTGTATATAGATATATATTGTGTATTCATATACGTTTATATGTGTATACATATATATGTATATATGTATATGTTCATATGCATGTGTATACTTTATGTATACACATATATACACATGCATATATGCATTTACTGCCACCTGGATATACGTGGATATGCGTGGATATCGCATATCTGGCTCCCTAAGCAGTGGGGGTGCGAAGGTAAGCTGCAACACACTAGCAACGGAACGGTGACTGCTAATTTGCAACAGCCGAGCAACACGAGCTATCTTTTTGTCCAGCGCCTGTTCCGACAGCAACCGCAGTTCCCCCAATAGCTCGACTGTTCTCACGACACGAGAGTTCTGCTGCTATTCGAACTGGGGAGCATTATTATCCGAGTAGACTCGGACATTCGGGTTCGACGAGCCAAGCCGTCTCCGCCCAATCACGCCCCTTCAACAGTCTGGCAACTGCAGTTGCCAAAAGAAACTGCGGTTGCTATTCTGTTGGAACAGCAACAGTGTGTTGTTATCCTGTTGGAGGCTCGCAACACACTGTTGCTACCCAGGCGCAGTGACTAGCGTGCTTCAATCGAGCACACTCGCACCGCGATTAAGAAATTAGAGCTTAGAAACGAGAAGGGACTATGTATTGGTAATCTCCTTGTTTCTTGTTTCAACGTCTAAAGCTACCGCCTTCGTTTCTCATTGTTTCCCATGTCCTTTAAATCCATTGCCATTATAGAAAGCTCCTTTTGCCACGTGTCCCTTTATTTTTTGCTTTGTTTTCGTAGTTATTGCTGTGACCCAGAATCAATATCAAAGAAGTCGGTCAATTGATTGTGCGTTCCCATATGCTGTTTCTCAAAGCTCCACAAAACGTATTCGGAAACCATTAAGACAACCCCGATTCCTGCATTGCTTGCTTCTGCCATTCCGGCGCACAGCTGAGACAGTTGGTTCGTGAGGAGAGAAAGTCTTCCTCAATTTTTCATTGTCATTTCATTGAAATGCAAAAAAATTGAAAACATTGTTCAATGTGTGATCGCTTTTTTCTTTGAGTGCAAGTCTGAATATAGACGGGGGAGGGTAGACAGTGTAAGGGAAGGGACGAGTCCAAAAGTCGACCTAGAAAATTCTGGTAATTCCCCTACGGTTAGTCACCACGTAGATATCGGTAAGTCGCATCTTTCTTTGTTGATTTTCCCAAGGCTCGCCTGCCAACGTTGTTTTCAGATGGCGACGCGGCGACGATGGGGAGAACATATAAGCGGCGGCAGGGAAACCTCGAGGACAGACACCCAGAGGATCCAGCGACACACGGCTGAACTCGGAGCGAGCCGGCCACTCGCCTCCCGCCGTCCAACGGTCGTCCTGCCAGTTCTTCTGCGGAGCGTCCCCGCTCCAGTGGTTCCGCTGATCTCCTATCCTCCTTGCAGCCCTGTTCGATTGTCGTTGTCGTAGTGTCGAGTCGTGTGTTGCGTTCCGTTTGTTGTTGATGGCGAGGATAAATGTAAGTGCGTCGGGTTAACCCAGAGGCTGTGGTGACAGTTCTTAAGTGGTAGCAGCGAGTGCGGTCTCAGCGCAGGCCGCGGTCCCCGATCTCGGGACGTAGTTGGACCTCTCGTGGGTTGAGCAATCAACCCAGAGAGATGACCGGTTTAAGCCTCGACCGGGAGGCAGTAGAACTTAGGAGGGGGAGTTTGGTTAGGAAAGCCGGACTTGCGCGCGTCTTCTCTTTCCTCGCATACCTCCTCTCCCTTCTCTCTTCACAGCCTTAGTAGTTTTCGTGGTGGTAACGCTGCATTTTTGTGTAACGGAACGTTTTTGGAAAAAGAGGGATCCCTGTTAAAAAAAGAAGGTCTACGCTACCTTTCGAGAGGAACACGGAGCAGCAGACCCTGGAACGGCAATACGGTACCGAAAACGAAGTTCCCGTGAATGATCCACGTCACCTAAGGGGACTTGGAGCCCTATACTTTTTTAACGTGTGGCGTGCGTAAGTTCGTCAGCACGCGTACTAACGAATGAGTTCGAGATCTCGCATGCACTGCCGTTCTAATCGGCAGACTTCGTGGACGAAGCTACGTCCGGCGCTGTGTGCGTACTACAAAGACAAGATGTGCGCCACAAAGGCGCAGTGTGCGTAAGACTCCGACCCAATTCAAAGCATGGGCAATTCAACCAGCCTAGGAAATAGGCGGCCGCATGAAAGTCGCCTCTTCGAGGGCATATCAATCGCGAAGCACCTCATCGAGCTCCAGCGCGCGGCACAACCGATCACTGCGATAAGTGCCATCACCTGCGTGATATCAAACGCACATCCGCGGGATATCCCATGTCGCGCCAATGGCACCACCGACCCAACTCTGGTCCATTGATAAGGAACCGCCAATCCCACCCCCGCTATTCATTTCGTCGATTCCACTGACGCGGCCTAGCCCGCTATTATTTACTTCTTCGCCTCGATTAGCAGGGTTTTTCTTTCCTTTAATAATTTACGTGCATCCTCTGGTTCTCTTAGTGTACAATCGCCTTCTGTATACGGTAGTAGCTGCCTCGTGTGCATTCAAATCTGTTGACATTCGCTGCGGTTTGGATTGCCATTTCTCGCGCGTTATCGCCACCAATCTACCATATAGTGCATGTTGCGAAGCTTTCCCAGCGATATCTGATGGAGGCGTCGCACAGCAAAAGGTCTGCTAACATTTGCTGACCAAGAAAGTATCAGATTGCCCATAAGATAAACTGCGCTTGCACATTCCACATAAACACGCCCCAAAGCTTGCAGCAGCATATTCCAGACGTACAGCGTCTTCTGCGTCGTTACGATTGGTCGTGTTACGCGCTCAAAAGCAGCCCTAGATTCCCAGCACCTACCAAGGCAAGTTCCCTCACCGCCAGTTACCACTCCAGAGGTAGGTTCGCCTGCTCATTTTGAAGAACAAGTTTGCGAGACGGAAGTCTCGGCAAGCAGAAGCCAGCCTAGGATGCCGCCTATGGAAGGCGACACCCTGGCAACTCCTAGTAGCGGCCTGACCTTCGGGCAGTTCGCGCCCAAAACCTTGAAGTCATTCTCCGGAGCTGACGGCCGCGATTTCGCGACCTGGTTCCGAAGTTTTGAGGATATGGTACGTATGGTTAACCCACCGCTCCCGGATCAGATAAAGACCAACACTTTCGTAGGACATCTCGAAGGCGAGGCACGCGACCTAGTAGATGAAATGCCGGACGAAGATAAAAATGACTATGCTAAGATCGTAGAATTGTTGCGTAATCATTTCGAATCGCCTCACTTTCGCAGCCTTGCACGCCAACAACTTTGCGATTGTAAGCAGAATCCAGCTGAGTCCGCACGGGATTTCGCTGAAAGGCTTAAGCAAATCGTCAAAAAGGTGACACGGGGACAGCCGAGAAATACTCAACGTGAACGACTCCTTGATGAGTACGTCGATCGGCTGAAACCGAGTTTGCGGTTCCACGTTAAAGCTGCAAACCCCCCTACTTTTGACGAAGCTGTGATCAAAGCCGTAATGTATGAATCGCTCCTTGCCGATGCGGCTAATAGCCTCAGCATTTTTCCAGGCGCCCAACTGGCTATACCAGCTGTTAACGTAATTAGTGCCTCGGGAAGAGACCTTAGCAGCGCTCCAAGGTTTTATCGCAGGCGAGGAAGTTTTGATAACAGACCTCCCTCGGGTAACGCTGGCAGCAACGCGTACCCCCGCTTCAACCGTCGGGTGAATGAAAGAGCACCTAATTCCAATGTAACGTGTTTCCGCTGTGGCAGGGTAGGCCACATTCAGACATTCTGTCGTTATAGCCTCCCTCCATCGAACCTAATACCCCCAAGACCATTCTACCGTAACAACAGCTGGCGTCCTAATGGCTCTTCACCAAATCAGCTTAGAGATCAGCCATTGCGCAATAATCAGTATAGCGGCTCAAGTAACGCGATAGCGCCTCGAGAACGCAGGGTTCAATTCCAGCCGGCGACGGGTACTAGTGACTCGCCGACGAACGTTTTGGCCCTGGAATCAACCGATGCCTCCGAGGCTAACCGCAACTCGCTAACTGAGGAACAAAAGGATGCACACATAGCCGCTCTATTGGAGAGAAATAACGCGTTAGCGGACCTAGCGTTCGCAATCCGTGCCCTAAACATCACCACTGACGAAGAGGAACGATCAGCACATAGCCGGTCACTTCCCTCGTCATCTTCTAATTGGACATACTCTTGTATGATTGCGATAGCCGTTATTTTTCAGGTTTGCACCGCGCAGATCGCACCACCACTTCTCTGCTCCAATAAGGCTCCTGTAAGTTATTGGAAAGTCCCTTCAGAAATTAATTGCACGAAAATACTTCCATCATGGACTGCAACCACAACTCCTCTTAAAATAAAAGTTTACCGTCCAAATACCATTCGCTATAAGAGTACGGCTCATGTATGCCGCATAATTACGCAAACCGCCTCTTTTTCGGTCAATTTCTTTGGCGCCCGCTCAAAGGCAATTACAGCTCATGAACAAACTGTTTCAGCCGATGAGTGCAAGCACATGATAATTCATAAAAGTTGCGCACATGGCGATCTTATTGCAGTAGGAACGGTAATGAAAACCCTAAACGAACTGCAAATTGAATGGCCATCAGCGCCGTTCCGTTGCTGTTCGGACTATACTACGTCGATCACTAACTGCATTGTCTTTCAGGCAACGTTGTACGCATACCACGGCTCCGCTTCGTTGGAAAGCTCAATTGGCCCGCTAAACGGATGCGTCTACAGCGACGGCCAATGCACGATGACATCGGGAGCCGCTGTTGTCTGGAAGCCCGATGACCAGGAAAGCTGTCGGTACGTTTACTTTTCAACAATGAAGGGTACACTCGCCGACTCAGTTTGGCTGAGCGATTCCAAAGAATTTGCTTTATCATTTTCGCTTTCCTCTCCCCAAGTGTCGGACTGTGGCCATCCTCTCACTCCAACCGACCAAGGATATGCTATCGAGATCATATCCCGTCCGCGTCCTAAGCGGCAAATCAGTACCTCGACGAGATCACGAGTAGGGATTGCAACTACTAACCAATTAGCAGCCCAACTTTTAGCGGTCGAAGATAACATGCAGCTTTCACTAAGCGCTTCATTTCACCATGCGATTCTAGCGTTGTGTAAGTCAGTCAACTTCTGGAGCGCTTCGCTCACAGCGTCCATTTCCGCAAACCCGACTTTAGCCATGAGGAACATTTTGCAACGTTCGGACATAGAAGCGAAATACCTGGGAAATAACATCGTACGCACAAAAGCCTGCGCAAGCCTTACCCCATCCATGTACACACTAGCTACGTTCAATTCTTCCTGCTTTTCTCTTCCTTCCATTTCAATCTTCCTTCCGAATAAATCTCACTGGAAAACTTTCATCGACCCCCTCACCAGCATTATCACCCACGATGCAACGTCCGTACCCTGTTCTAACGAACTGTTCTTCGAATTTCCGTTCAACACATCAATAACAAAATTCTTTCCGTTGACTGGAAACTATGAAACTGTCCCGCAGACTAGCATAACCAGAGTTCAGAACTCCTTTAACCGCCCACAAAGTGAAATCCGCCCAGCCCTCACCCTTTTTCACAACCTAGTAATAACCAACATCAGCGAATTCGTTCCGGAGCAGCAGTTTACGGAACTTTGGTCAGCGATCGAAGGCAATCATGTGGCTCTTACTGCCCATATATCCCCCAACGCACCGACAAGCACTCATTTCACCTCCACCAGTGTTTCCTCACCGCTTACCCCATTTTACTCGCTTTCGTCTATTGTCTCGCTTCTATATAAGCCCTGGGTATTTTCGTGCTGTTTTTTTGGTCACAGTTAATGTCCTGCTGCGCCTTCTCATCCTGTACGCCTCTTGCAGAATCCCTAGTACACTCCTTGAGCACGTCTCCAATTTCGGTAGACGTCGCGGGCGTGGCCTAACCCGCACCGACCAATCACAGGGTGACCACAGTAACCCAGCTCAGGAGCCTGTAGAGCTCCACCCCCTTTCTTCATTCCCGCGAGTCTACACACTTTCTCTCGTCGACCATTCTCCGTCTGCTCACATCCGCATTACCGTGAATGGAGTTAACGTGTCAGCACTAGTTGACACCGGCTCCAGCATTACCCTAGCAGCTCAAGATTTGTGTGTAGCTCTTGGCATTTTCCAATTAGATCCTCCTTCTTCTCTAAAAGCGGTTGGCATGGCGGGAACTCCAGTCCATTTGGCAGGCTCTAAGGTAGTAAAAATGAAGATCGCAAGTATTGAGTTATTTCCAATCGTTCATTTTACAAAAGGTTCTTGCGTTCCTAATATCGATTCCGCATATGAGGTCATCATCGGCAATGACGTGCTTGCTTCTTTGCCTACAATGACTTTGGACTTCAAAGCAAAAACTGTTTCCTTCGGTTCTGTCTCTCTTCCTCTGGGCCAACGTTTTCCGCTCCTGCGTTCGGGGAGGAACACCACCTTCCCCATACGCGTTAGTAATACCATGCAAATCCCCCTAAATTCAGAGCAAATCGTTTCATGCGTCGTTCAAAATCTTAGCTCTGATAAAGACTTGGTCCTGATTTCGCAAACTTCCCAATTATCTAGGAGGGACCTCATTGTAGCTCCCGCAATCGTCAATTCTTCCAATCCGCAGGTGTTGGTCAGCAATCCAACTAACCAACCACAGACTCTGTACGCAGGGTCGCGGATTGCTAACGCGTCCGAAATCTATACGGACAAGGATACCGTGGAGCCTGTTTTGCACCCTCATTTTCCTGTAGCGTGTGTTAACGAAATTACTCCACCGGACCCCACATATGTCATCAGTCTCGACAGTAGCGATCTCAATACGGAGCAGCGTAATCAATTACGCCAACTCCTCGACAAATACTCAGATGTTTTCTCGCGCCATCAGTACGACATCGGTAGCTGCACCGCAGGGAAAGTACATATTTTCACAACCAATGATCCCCCTACGAAAGTTCGTCCTTATCGTGTTCCTGCTAAGTATCGCGAAGAAATCCAAAAGCACATCAATATGCTTCTTAAGGCTGGCGTCATGAAGGAATCTCATACTCACTGGG
Organism: Heligmosomoides polygyrus bakeri; assembly: GCA_947359475.1. Classification (NCBI taxonomy): domain Eukaryota; kingdom Metazoa; phylum Nematoda; class Chromadorea; order Rhabditida; family Heligmosomidae; genus Heligmosomoides; species Heligmosomoides polygyrus. The sequence continues at coordinate 42,808,453 of OX375870.1, read as the reverse complement.
TGCACAATTTAGTCGTAGTGCGGAAAAAGGATAACTCCCTTAGAATATGTCTTGATATGCGTCGTCCAATTAATGAAGTCACCTGAAAACCCTCCCCGACCCGTACCCTATCCCTCGGATAGACGATGTCCTCGAGAAAATAGGTGGTAATAGTTTTTACACAAGGTTAGATCTTGCTAGTGGGTACCTACAACTCCCCCTGGACGAAGAGAGTAGCTATAAATGCGGAGTAATAACCGAAAACAAAATCTATCAAATGACCCATCTCCCATTTGGACTGAAATCCGCAGGTAGCTATTTCGCCCGTATTATGGCTAAAGTCCTTGGCGGACTGGAAGGGAATGTTTTGACATATATTGATGACATTCTTATTTACGACAAAGATTTCAATAGCCACTTGCAATCTATAGAGAAAGTACTTATGCGATTTAGACAGTTCAACCTGAAAGCTTCCCCTAAAAAATGTGTCTTTGCAAAGAAACAAATAACTTTCCTTGGACACACCATCAATAAAGACAGCTATTCTCCAGCTGAAGCAAACACCAGGTCCGTCAGGGAGTTTCCAAAACCTGTGAATACCAAGGAGGTAAAACGCTTTCTAGGGATGGTAGGCTTCTTTCGCAAATTTATCCCAAATTTTGCCAACATAGCCGAACCCCTCACTAGAATGACTCGCAAAGACACAAAGTTTCAGTGGACAGAGGCACAAGAAACCGCTTTTCAGGAACTACGAGACGCCCTCCTAAGGAAGCCCATTCTTGGCTACCCGGATTACGACAAGCCCTTCCACATTTTTACCGACGCCAGCAGTGTGGCTCAGGCAGGCGCCCTCATGCAGGAAACCGAGGTAAGTTCCAAGCAATTTTACGCCGTTGCTTATTGCAGTAGGACCCTAACGGAGACTGAACGTCGATGGCCTGCGGTTCAAATAGAGCTAGGTGCCATTATTTACGCGCTTCGCCAGTTCAAACCGTATATCTGCATGGCCCAAGTAACACTACATAGCGACCATAAACCTCTAACTTTTTTATTGAGCAAGAGTAAAACCCACGACAATTTAGCGAGATGGCTTGTAGAATTGCAGAGCTACAATATTAAGGTAATTCACATCAAAGGCGCGAAAAATACGGTCGCTGATGCCCTGTCTCGGGCCCAGGAAGGCCAAAATAACGTGTCGCCCCCAGAACTGGAACTAAAAGACATTATCGACTTTCCTGTTAGCCTACCCGTGTCTTTCGATACCATCCCAACCCCAACGGTGTATTCGCTTAGGACCTACGTGCGTGGCAGTGAGCTCATTGACTTCCCGAATGAACAGGGAAGGGATAAGCTCCTCCGTTGCCTACGGCTCATTAAAACCAATTCTACAATCCCTACCGATGTTCCGGATTCGGTCCAAGCCGAAGCTCAAAAACTGGCACCAAGATGCATAATCAAAGGCGATGGTTGTCTGTACTATTCCCTTAACGCCAATAAAGGCGCCTCTACTTTGTTGCTAGTGCCGCAGCACTTACACAACCTAATTTTTGATGCCCACCATAACAGCGCACTTTCTGGCGGTCACATGGGTTGGAAAAAGACGCTCGCCAAGACACTACGGAAATACTACTGGCCGTCGGTTCACAGCGATATCCGAAAGTGGTGTGAAGCCTGTCTGACATGCCAAATGCGACGTAATCCAAAACCAACTTTTCGAGAGCGCCTCATTCCAGTGCACAGTGAAGCTGTTTTTGCTAAGGTCGGACTCGACTTATGCGGCCCCCTCAAGACCACCGAGCGCGGGAACAAATACATCCTCAACATCGTTTGCTGGTTCACCCGATACGTCATCTCCACTCCGCTGCCTGACGCAAGGGCTAACACCATCGTCCACGCGCTGCTTACCGAATGTGTACTGAAATATGGCACGATGACCGAATTAGTCTCCGATCAAGCCTCCAGCTTCACGTCACATTTTTACCAGGAGTTCTGTAATCTGTTGCACATCAGGCATCACTTCGCTACCCCGTACCACTCCATGGGAAACGGTGCGACGGAGCGGACTTTTAACACCTTTCAAGCGATGCTCTCCAAATTTATTAACTTAAAGCAAGAGGACTGGGACCTATTCGTTCCCTGCGTAACTTTTTGCTACAATACGTCAATAAATGAAGCTACAGGCGAATCTCCGTACTTTCTAATGTTCGGAAGAGACCCCGTTTTCACCATTGATCGCATACTACAACCCCAGTCTCGTCCCCAAATACCGGGTGCATCAGAAACAGACGAATATAAAGCGCAGTTGGTTTCTGCCTTACGCTTAGCATGGCAACAAGCCGCAGATCATGCTCGATCGTATAAAACAACTATGAAACTTAAATATGATCAAAAAGCACGGCCATCTCCAATTCGCGAGGGGGACCGCGTATTCTTTCGAAATTACACCAGCAAGCTCGGTCTGGCACGAAAACTTTGTTTTCCTTGGATCGGTCAATTTAGAGTCCTTAAAGTGGACCATCCTCACGCCACCATAGTAAGTATTACGGCGCCGCAGTCTAAACCACGTCGGGTCCATCTTAACCAGATTAAGAAAGTAGTTGACGTTACCGGGCCAGCGTCTACCCTCCCTCAAGTGCCGGAAGAGCAGGACTATACGGAAAATTTACCCTTGGAGGAACTCCCTGGATATAACCATCCAACCGAACCGATTCCCGATAGAACAGATGCGGAAACCCACACATCAGAACAACCCTCAGGCTACAACCTTCGTCCTAGGAAACGCCAAGGAACAGCGTAGCACAACAAAATACCATTTCCAGCCCGTTCTCCGTGCCTCGATCTGCAGGCTTCATCGACTTTCTTCATTTTCCTTTTTTTTTTCCTCGTGGATACTACTTTATTTCCATTCTGTCAGTACCCCCTTCTTACCTTGCCTTTGAACTATTGTGTGCCTCTCTTAATTACTATCCGTATTCGTTCACACCGATCGTACGTCGTCCTCATTCAGTTAATCTAATAGCTTATCTCAGTCAGTTTCAGACAAATCATGTCTGACGCTAGCGCTAATCAGAGCGTCACCTCTACTGAGGGACTCTCGCCTCAGGCTATGGAACACGGCTTTCAGTCGCCGGTAGCCGCCGATGATGACGCTCATGAGGACGCAATGGACACGACATCGTCCCATTCTGACCACCAGACCGACGCTCCTCCGCCGCATGAGCAGACACAGGTATCTGACAAAGTTGGAGGTGGGTCACATCAAACAGACCCATCTATCAAATATATTCAGGAGGAAGAGAACATTGGGCACGAAACTGATGAGCGACCCAGGTTCATTACCTCTACTGAGGGATCAACCGCCACAAACATTGACACTGCTCGACAGAGCATCTCCGGAGATTCTCCCTCCTCTACGATGGAAGGAACTCCAGAGCCTAGCATGGATACTTTCGTAAGCACCGTCCCTCAGCTCATTACCTCTAGCGAGGGATCAGCGCCCCAGACAATTTACGACTCTGCCGTGGATGCCGCTCACGCTGACATCTTACCACCGGCAGAGAAAAGATTTAAAAGCGACGAAGTTTTAGCCGACACCTTATCTTCACTAGTTGAGAGAACATCCCTCTATGAGGACATTGTCCCGGAAGAAACCCCACCAGTTACTACAGTCGTAATAGCTCCATCTAGAGACACCTCGATTAAAATACCCGACTACGGTCCTTCACCAAAACTGGAGCATTTTACTTCTCACCCATGGGCATCTTTCTTTTTTCCCAAGGTTCAGGCCAAGGAATGTCAGCATTACGACTCCGATTTAGACGTGCGCAATTACGAAAAGGTCACAGCTGCCGGGTATAGCGCCATGGAGTTACTTCCAACGGAAAGCGGAGAACCTAAAAAGGGACATGAGATACCAATTCTCGAGGCGGTCGGTCCGGTTGCCATCGAAAGCTTTCGTCAAAACAACAGCTACAGTCACATTATACGGGCAAGAGCTGAAGGTGGCGCACTTCCCCAAATGCCCTTGGTGACTCTGGCCGCACCTCCCGACCAGCGCGCTTACCTTAAGGGTCTTCAGCGTGATAACGGAATTTTGCCGGTTCTTTATCGCGTCAAAAGACTCTTTGGTACAGGCGCACAACTCGAAGCTGCCCATATAGAGTTGCCATTCCCCGATCGACTAGACCTCCATACGATCCAACTTGACCAATATGGGATCAATATCCGCACGGGCAAACGAGGTATTGACATCCACAATACCATGATCGGCGATCTAGTCTGGGTTTACTCATTAGCGGTTACAGTCAGATTTCAAAATTCCAATATTGTGGCCCCAGTAAGTGTCGAGGAAGCATCACTATCTCGCAGATCCCCCGTATGGCGCGTCGCTAGGTTCGCCTTAGTCTATCGCGAACTTAAAGACACCCTAGGTTTTGTGACTCGCGTTACCTCCAGGCAATACGGTACTTTCAAACTCTGCATGCTGGGTCACCGAGCGCTGGTAACATCCAATAAGAACCGTTTCCGTGATCCCAAGGACTTCGAAGAAGTCACGGACAATTCGTTCATCGTCGCCTCCTTTCGTGCACGACAGATCGATCACATGCGGTTCGCGTGCGCTCCGAAAAATGATGCGAGAGAACTGTATGCGTTCATGGCCGACATCCAGTACTTTCCCAGCGCACCTCCGGTCCCTGGGAACATCCGCCTCATTACCAACATATATCGGGACATGATCGAAAGTAAGCTCACCAATTTCAAGCTGTTCGAATCCCGCCCTGAAGAGGTCGTGCGGTTCCTCGAACCTATCTACAGCACAACGTGCGGGGCTATTGCAGCGTCTGCCACGGAAGCTTCCGATCATCGAGTGTATAACGTTATTTGGACAACTCCCGATATCAACGCTTTTCCGGCTCGAATCAACTTCCGCATCCCCACGTCCAACAAATCGGGATGGGCGGTCGGTCGTTTTGTTGAAGGTGCCTATCAAGCCGACACGCTACGCGCGCGAATCGCCCACCTCGCCGTGGAGGACTCCCATATTCGTGTCACGGCCGAACTCATTCTAAAAGACACTACACGGTTCCGTGCTTACATGCTAAGTACCCCTCACAAAAGAATGGCAGTGGGTACCGCGCTAGACACTGTAGACGATCGCTCGAATCCGGTTTTGGCAATGCTCGAAAATAGTAAAATGGCGAGTGTTTTCGAACCAAATACGACGTCATGGAAAGCTGCGCGGGCGATTCTAGCTGGAGATGCCGACATCGTGGCAAAGAAATCCGTCGATCGCGCCGCTATTACGGTAAACGTATCCGGGACCGCAGTCGAGCTAAATGGGCACCAGGTCAATGCCATCAATTGGTTCAACAAGGAAAGCCCCATACTGATCATCGACAGTGCGTACGGCGCAGGCAAATCCTTGTGTACCGCCGTTATGGCAGAAGAAGCCGTCAAAAAGGGACAGACTGTGATGATCGCAGCGGTCCAAAACAGCGCTCTAGACGTCATTTGCGCTAAAATAGCTGAGCTCGGTTCCGAACATATGCGACCGGTCCGATACGTAAGCGAGGTACTTGCGCAGGACGCCTTCCATAGCGGCCCCCACGACATGGCCACCCTAATGGAGAACCTCCACTCCACGCACAAGGACTCCATGTCTGAGAAAGACCTCGACGCCTTCACCAATTTCGCCAAGCACCGTAATGCGCTAAGGGAATTCATGTTTACCGGTGTAGAAAAAGACGTCGCGACGCGTGAGCACAAAAAGCTTCTTTTCCTTGAGTACCACGCATCGCAACGTATTAAAATTCTCACGCGCACATTTTTGAAAATCTACAACCCTAACGTGTTTCTGTGCACCATCTCATCCGCGATAAACCTCACAGTCAAAAATGGGTTGTGGCGTCGCCCCTCGCGCCAATGGAGCTCCGTCCTACTAGATGAAGCTTCCATGATTCCAGAGGCAACCCTGATTGCGCTCTGTTCGCGGTTCCAGCAGGCCCGGTACACCCTGGTAGGGGATAGCAAGCAGTTGCCTCCATATGTCGGAGTGCGTGACGTCCCAAAAGCAGTCGCGTTGTGTTCTCAATCCGTACTAGACGTAGCACATCGCATGGGAAACGCTCCCGTCTGCAAAGTAAGTACGGTCTATCGTCCGCACGCCGGCCTTATGATGATCAACTCGGAGTTCTTCTACGACAACAAACTGCAATGCGGCACGCCAACGTCATCGCGTCAAAATTTGCTGTCGCGCCTCAAAATGCCCAACCCAGAGGTACCGTTCGTGTTCCTCAACGTCATAGGGCACTCCGTCAAATCTGTAACGGGCTCCCACAGCAATGAAGTCGAGGCGAAGGCGGTCCGCGTTTTGGTCTGCCTTCTCAAGGCCAAAGGCATTCCCCCAGAAGATATCTTGGTAATATGTCTATACCGCGATCAGAAATACCTATGCGATAAGATATTACAGGATACTCCAGTGTCGGTAGCTACTGTCGATAGCGCGCAGGGATGCGAAAGATCCATCGTGATCGTATGTACGACACGAACGCATATCGACCGCAACTCTAACCACACCTTCTTTGCGGACCCAAAGCGCCTTAATGTTGCCTTGTCTAGGGCACGCGACGGTCTGTTCCTCCTCGGATGCATCCCCGATCTACAGGTGGTACCATTATACCAGCGAATTACCACGTGGTGTCGTTTCCGGAAACTTCTCGCGGAGATGCATTTCTTTGAAAAATACGGCCTTGCCCCCGCTCCTCATCCCCCTCTTAAGGCCTAAGTCCGGGGACGGACTTCTCGAAAAGGGGGAGATGTAAGGGAAGGGACGAGTCCAAAAGTCGACCTAGAAAATTCTGGTAATTCCCCTACGGTTAGTCACCACGTAGATATCGGTAAGTCGCATCTTTCTTTGTTGATTTTCCCAAGGCTCGCCTGCCGACGTTGTTTTCAGATGGCGACGGGGCGACGATGGGGAGAACATATAAGCGGCGGCAGGGAAACCTCGAGGACAGACACCCAGAGGATCCAGCGACACACGGCTGAACTCGGAGCGAGCCGGCCACTCGCCTCCCGCCGTCCAACGGTCGTCCTGCCAGTTCTTTTGCGGAGCGTCCCCGCTCCAGTGGTTCCGCTGATCTCCTATCCTCCTTGCAGCCCTGTTCGATTGTCGTTGTCGTAGTGTCGAGTCGTGTGTTGCGTTCCGTTTGTTGTTGATGGCGAGGATAAATGTAAGTGCGTCGGGTTAACCCAGAGGCTGTGGTGACAGTTCTTAAGTTAGTGTCCTTTAAATCCATTGCCATTATAGAGAGCTCCTTTTGCCACGTGTCCCTTTATTTTTTGCTTTGTTTTCGTAGTTATTGCTGTGACCCAGAATCAATATCAAAGAAGTCGGTCAATTGATTGTGCGTTCCCATATGCTGTTTCTCAAAGCTCCACAAAACGTATTCGGAAACCATTAAGACTACCCCGATTCCTGCATTGCTTGCTTCTGCCATTCCGGCGCACAGCTGAGACAGTTGGTTCGTGAGGAGAGAAAGTCTTCCTCAATTTTTCATTGTCATTTCATTGAAATGCAAAAAAATTGAAAACATTGTTCAATGTGTGATCGCTTTTTTCTTTGAGTGCAAGTCTGAATATAGACGGGGGAGGGTAGATAGTATCCTTTTTAATCGGCGGTTTTATCCTAGTACATGACGTTACTATTAGCGTATCGTGGTTTCAAATCATTACCGTAGGAACAATTGTTGCAGGAGAATCACCATTTTTGTAGAAGGGTGGTAGTGTGATGTCAGTTTCATATCCACTAGCAATGTGAAACCAAAAGTTGAAAAAGGAGTTGCGTACGAATCTCTACTGTTAAGGAACCAGGGGCCGAGATCATCAACGACTTATAGAATTAACAGAGATTACAGCCGAAATTCCTGATAGCGCGCCGAAATATTTACCATATCGCTTGATAAGCCGCGGTATCAGGGATTTCGGCGGTATTTTCTCTGTTAAATCGCTGTAAGTCGTTGATGAATCCGGCACCAGACGAAAGGCGTTAGTTTTTGTGGGGAAATGGCAGCAACTGAACAGCACCAGGTGATCATGTTTTCCTTATACGTTACGCGAACGTTCTTGTACGCGGGACTAAATAGCCAAGGGTAGCGACGACTTATCCGCTAAGAATTGGACGAGTTTGCCCACAGTACTTGGGCGATCATATCCACATACTATATACAAATACATACACATAAATGTGTGCATATACGTGTATATGTGTATATATGTATTTGTGCAAGGGCGCGTGTAGCGCAGTCGGAGGAGGCGCGACTGCCGCGTGCACCCGATACCAGGTTCCTGGTTCGGATTTACCGCCCAGGCCAACCAAGCCTTCCATCCCTCCGGGGTCGGTGAATTGGTACCAGACTTGTCTGGGAAGGATAAAGCGCTGACTTGTCCATCGGCTGGCCACCGCAAGTCATTGTATGGCCAAATACGCATTCATGTCGCCTCCACGACATCCCGTAGAAGTAGAATGCGCTGGCGCATCCCAGAAGGGATTGAGTAACGCCGCCCTTTATCCTTATCCTTATGTATTTGTGCATGTGTATAGGTATGTATACACATGAGTAGCGGGATACGAAGGCACGGTTACCCTGCCGAAGGCACGAATATCCTGCAACCGTCCAGCAACCGAACGACAACTGCTAGTTGCAACAGGATAGCAACAGGAGCCACCCCTCAGATGATCGGCTTCTCCCGGATAGCAACAACGGTTCCCCCCAATAGCTAGCTACTCGAGCCTCGCGACTGCGTGGCTCGTGTTGCAATTCGGTTCGGCTCGTAGAACCCGAATGTCCGAGGGCGAATTCTTCGGGTGCTGCCACGAGACTCTGTAGAGGTCCTTACACATTTGTTTCAAGCCGGCAGCAGCTGGTGTAGAGGCTACATACTGTTGCGGCGTCTTTTCTTGCGATCAGAACCTCATGCCATGCTGGACTTGCGCTTACATCCTCTGCCATTCGGACAGGATTGCAGCAACAGTGCTGTTTTACCACACGCAACATCCCAATATTATGGAAGAGTGCCGATAGGTCATTTGTAACCAGGATGTCGCGGATCTGGCGCTAGACTTAACAGCGCTGATGGCGTAGAGGGCTAAAATCTTGCCCGGAAGGCAGCGAGTGCAGGTTCCTGTCCCTTGAGAGCTTTGATCGCAGCAAAAGATACTGCGACACTAGGTTACGCAGTTTCGTTGTTAATCACTTCTATAATAGCATACCTCTGGTACTAGATATTCGTAACACATACATATTTGTCGTACTTATGCACATAACAGAGAGTATTACTAAGGACAGGGTTTTACAAATAGGCTAAAGTTGTTCAAAGTCTTCACACTCTCTCTCTCTCTCTCTTCATGGTTACATATTTTATTGCTATAGTCATATTTAGTCCTTGTATGCAATTTTAGGTAAGAGAGTGTAAAACAAGGTCAGCTCCGGTTAGAACGAGACTCCCGTTATAGCGGGGACTTTCTCCGGTCCCTCTAAACGCGTTATAACGAGGGGACCGTATGTCGATATCGGTTTGGCCAATGTAGTTGTAATTAAGAATTCATGGCGAGGAACTTATTCCTGTGGTGCGAAAGCCAAGCTACAAGACAGACTGCCTGACAGGGTGGATAAATAGGAGTGGTAATCGAGCGAAGAGGCGAAGACGTGAGGGTTGGACCGATTTGAGTGTCGTGCATTATCATATCCCAAATAGTGTTTCGGAAGCAGATTTTTCCATCGTGATTGAGGTGAGATCTAAATATGAAGAGTAGAACCGTTGCAGCTAAGGGCTCTACTTTCGGACCACCTGGTACCTACTAAATCAAATAAGAGGTTCCATTAGGAAAGACCTTGCACCTCTCTGAGAGGACGGGTAGTTCGAAAACCTTGATAGAAGATGGCCGGAACAGAGAATCCTGAGGCGTTATCTTTTTCACTGGCGTACGGTGAATCAAAAATACTTCCCCGTCAACGAGAGTCGGAATGACATAACTGTCCTGTATCGATAAGAGAGATGGATAGCAGATGAACAAGGAAGGAGGAAACCGGATGCCAACGTTAACAAGCTTCACAGACAGCTGCCATTTTGAAATAAACGCTGAGGAAAATGGCCAGAATAGTAAGTCTTCGCGAAACGAAAGTAGAGAGAGATGGATGGATGGACAATCCTAGAAAAACACGCCTGCTGTGTGCGTATGCTTGTCACAAACACTTTTCTTTCCGCAATATGCAGCACACCAAGTTCTTTCAAATTCCAAAGGACCACCGAATCATTCACATCTGCGATGACAGGTTGAAGTAACTCTAGCGTAATTTCCAATTAATAAACCGAGCAAAAAGCTTGCATCGTGAAACCCAGATCCTAGTTTTCGATGTGACAGTGGACATCGTAAAATGCAGACATCCTGCTGCACTAACCTGCACAGAATGTCAGGTTTCTATCAGGCGTCTCAGAGATCGCTCGAAGAGCACGTAATATCGTTTGGGTTACAAACACATCAACAGATTGCATCTTTATCACCCTGGTCAAAGTGTCAAGATTTTTCACCGAGTTAACATCCACGTGTCCACATACATATTATTACAACGGTCAGAGCAGAGTACTGAGAAAGCCGCCGAAAATGAAACCTCATCCGCCGTTAAACACTCTATTTAGTGCCAACGGGTTTACGAGCTGCAAACAGTTGCGCGTCTATCCGTGACGGACACGAAATCAGCCACAGTATCTGCGCAGCAGAACGGAAGTTAAACGAATGGTGTGTGTATTATTTGTTTATAGAAGTTTGTTGTGTCACCGGTCATCTCTACTTGATTTGCACGCTTAAATAGGAAGAGAATGCACAAACACAACACAACATTTACCACATCGCTGGCTAAATTACCGTGACAGGTTAGAAGTTTAGAGCTCAGATCTCTTGAAATTCAGCTCAGCTAGCGTCGTCACATACATTTAATTGCATATATCAGATCAACGGATAATACTGCCATAATATGTGTAAACGAATCAAATTACATTCCGAACTAGTAAATCCATTTTACCACTATTGATTAGGGAGAAGAAGGTGGAGCACGGGTGGGCGTGACAGACAGATGGGCGGTGCCGGGCCAGCGGCAACTGCTACGGGCGCGAACGCAAGCGAGTAGTGGCGATCGCGGTTCGATTATGTGTATACGTGAGTCATGGATGCGCGGCGAAGTTCGGGTTGCACACCTCGATGTCTCCGGTCGGCGCTAGACCAGGGCATTCGTACACGCTAAAGCTGTTCTCATCGTCGGCATCGTCGTCCTCTCCATCCGACTCGATTCCAGCTGAAATGCATCGTGTTTCTTGGTACCATCTATTCAGCATTCATTACTGGCATGTGTCGTTCCCACCAGGAGTGCACATTTAACGGTTAACGATTTAACGATTTTAACGAATTAACGGCATTTTTCGCTAAAATCTGGCTTAACGACTTAACGGAAATTTTTGGAAATCTAACGGAATTTTTAACGAACTTTTATTCAGTGAGTTTATCACATTTACTCTTAGCATCCTTTAATGTTGCAGGTCTCATTCTCCCGATTAGGACTGTTTCTAAAAAATATTAAAATCTGCATGAATATTTTTATGTTTTCATGAATTTGTTCTAAAAGTTTTTGGAAATAATAGATTTTAGGTGTGTGTGTAGCGCACTCGGAGGAGGTGCCGGCTATCGCGTACAACCTATACCAGGGTTCCGGTCTTTTTTCCGGATTTTCCTCCCAGGCCAACCCAACCTTCAACCTCTCTGGGCTCGGTGAATTGGTACTAGACTTGTCTGGAAAGGTAAACGCTGATTTCTTCATCGACTGGTCACAGCATTGTATGGCCAAATACGCATCCAAAACTTCTCCAGGATATCCCGCAGAACTAGAATGCGCCGCGCTCTCAAAAGAGATTGAATTTGCACGTATTAAATGATAAGGATAAAGGATGGAATGAGGCCATCTTTTCTCCTTATCCTTTAACCCTTTCACGACATTGTCCGACGATGTCCTCGGACACTTTTTTGCCGCATGGGACAATGTCCGACGATGTCGTCGGACACCACCATAAAAATAGTTCATGGAATATTTCAAGGTACATTATTAAACGCTGAGTCCACTAATATCCACGGTCAAGATAGTCCATGGGAAACTTCTTTTGTTACTGTTTTTCATGTTTAATAAATAATACAAGCAAAATAATCCAAATTATCAGCCCGCGGGAAAAATGCGCGCTGTCCCATGCGGCACTCAGCTGAGAATCGCGCATGTCGTAAAAGGGTTAATGCATTTTGGAGATGGAAATTCCCCAGGCACGTCAACGATTCCACAAAGATATTGGCCTAATTTCCTCGTTGGATATGCCTGTCCTCACCTGGCGCTGCTTATCCCAGAATATTTTTTCCGCCATATTGGAACAGTTGGGTCGGTGGGAATGTTTCCGGACGCTGGGCGTATTTTAAACGATTTTATAAAAACCCAATAATGAAAATTAGAAAAACTACTTTTCCTGAACGTTAACACGTTGACGACGTGTAACAACTTTTCGGCAGTGTGGGACCATGTGACACGATGCCGTGTCACGGTCCCAACGTTACAGAAGATGGATTGGTCTCACACATCAGGCACTCAAAATTCGTGCTTTCGACAACGCGTTAACATTCCACTGATAGGCTTTTAATTGTATCTTTATTAGTTCTCTCTGTACTTAATGGGCTGGTGCCCACAAGATTGTATATGCTCGTAGAACAGTTGGACAAAAGATCTAGGAAAGGGGAAAACTACGGGTACCTCCGGGTACTGATCGAACATTTTAAGATGCCTTGTCGGTGATCATCTTGAATGGTAATTCCACACCTATTCTTATTCCGCACTCTGTAGATGATTTGTTGCTGAACGATTGTTCGTTTTTCCGTGTTTGTTGAGTTGAACAGTTAATTTTACATTGCAGTGTTACACTCCATTCCTTGAACTTTAGCTTCTGACCTCTTAAAGTTGAAACGAGGTTCTCCTTAATTTTTTCACTTGAAATAATGGTTTGCAGCTAGTTGTATTTTTTAACGAAATTTAACGATTTACCGGAAATTTAACGAATTTTTTTCGTTAAAAAGTTTCGTTAAAAAGATTTAACGCACAGAATTTCGTGTGCACCCCTGGTTCCCACGCACGCCTGTTACCAGTTCGCAGACCTGGAGGTGTAGAAACTTGGTTAGGGAGGCCAAGAAACAGAAAAAAAAATGATCGCCTCCGCACCAGGGGAGAACACGCTCCTTCCTGCTGCGTTGTCCACGCCCTGGGTTTCTTTTCTGAACTAATGAAACCCTCAGCCGGTTTACATCAAAAGTTCAACCAGAGTGACCAAGTTGGGCGCTACAGACATATGTCAACTCTGTAACAAACAAAGCGATCCGATTTGTCAATTTGTCAACGTATGGTGGAACTCCTAGACAGTTGAACCCGTAACGGAGAAGGGAGCGGGCGGAGCGCTGCAAGTACTATGCGTCGTTCCATGCTTTGAAGTCTTCAGCAACTGGTCACTTCTGTTGCAAGTAGCACAGACCTTACTCTCCAAGATTGTCCGAAAAGAGCGATCTAGCAGATTCGTGTTTAAGCTCGTGTAAGCAGATGTTTCATCTACGCGACTTTGTCTGTTTGCTGTCATCGGAAACACTTTTGGAATTAAACGTTATCGTGCTTGAAGATCTTTTGAACAACGCCCAACCCGTGATATCGGGATGGGCGGGCAGCCGATATCAGCATGGAACCGGTTAAGCTGAAGGCCTTACTAGTTACCATGTTTTCGCACATTTGATTAAGCCGGCTGGTAGAGAGGCTATATGTTGTACGGGAGCCGTAAGGCGTAGCATTTGCGATCAAAACTCTTGCGTCAGGCGGACTCGAACCCGCACCTTCCGCTTTCCGGGCAGCGATGCTACGCCCTACGGCTCCTGTAACAACATATAGCCTCTCTACCAGCCGCCCCAGGCTTGAAGAAATGTGTTAAAACATTGTTATCACAGAGCGTCAGTTGACTTTGATCTAGTTCCTCCTTGATTATTTTGGAGAGCGCTTAATTCTCTGGCGAATGAAATATTCGTTCCTTTGGTAACAGTTAAGAAAGGACCACCATAACGACGAGGGTATCATGCTCCTTCAAGTTTTTTTTCGAAGTTTTTTTTGAACACAACACATGGTACAAAAATAACACCAAGACTTTGAAAACTAGAAAGAAAAAAATGCAGCTGCAACAAGAAGAAAGTGCGTCTATACGTTATACGCACACTGTGTCCTCGCGAGAGTAGGTCATTTCGGAGGTGGGAGGGCACCATAACGGCATCAGGAGGATTATCAGCTGGTGTTCTACAGTAGCTCGGCCACACGAAGAGTTTATCGTGGTTACGACTACAAACAACCCCAAAAAACTGGAAAATTTACAGTCGCCTGCACCCTCAGACTTGAAGGCCTGTTCACGATTGATCGGACACCGAATGGTCCACGTTATTATTGTCGTCCAACTGTCATTTTCATTCTATGCGATAAATGGTACTCAGAAAATTGAAAAGAGTCTCGGGAATGGAGAAGGCGCCAAATACAATAACTGCAGATCCCGTTCTATGCGCCGCACTCCCTCACCCTACTCGACGGAGGACGACGTCGTAAAGGTCTCCACACACTTTTTCGACAAGCGTCGGACGGAGGGCGGCGAAAACGATGAGTCAGGCGCCTTTTATACTTGCGCCGCCCCGCGGCGCGGCGTGATGGTCGGCATGGCTATCGATTTTTCGCGCCGCGTGGCGGCGCCGCATCGCTTCTATACTCCGCCGCCGCAAAACACCACACTTGACGGAATTTTGGGTTACGGTATTCGGCGAATCGCGCCGCTGAGGGAAAGGGAGCGGCGCGGCGCGATCAGCCGCGGCAGACTCGGTGTAGGGTGGGAGATTTCACCTTTTCGACCAAAGTTCTCCTATTGGGAAGGAGGAGGAGGTATTTAGGGAGCTGATCACGAATCTGGCATCGCTTTCTGAAGATACAGGCGATTACTTGGTTTGGATGATTAGGGAGTTTGGGCGAAATCGGTGACTATGACCTTAGCCTGTACCTTCTGTAACCTAGGAAGAGAATGGAGATCTGTAGACATTCACGAAGCTTCGTATACAACGCTAAAGATATGCTTAGTGCACAGTGACCCCAGAATGGTCATATGAGAAAGAATTTTGAGTGGTATCGACGATGAGTACCTTCCAGCAGTTTTAATTTTGGACCCGCCCATATAGCAAAATAAAGGGTGGTTTAGTGCCGTTTGCATTGCAGGGGATTCGACTCAATACCACACTCACCAGTTTCAACCGTAGCCGTAGGTGACGACTTCGACTCCAGGCTTAAGAGAGGATTCGTCGCTCCCATAGGAATCCCACGACAAACATTGACAAGATGCATTGCTGATCAGCCAGACGAATCCTTTCTGTTTTGCTCCCTCAATGACTCATGGAGCGTTTTCGGAGCACGGGCCGTAGTGCGCAGAAGCTTGTGGCCGCGCGTCGCTGACGCTCCCCTTTCTAACCGCAATCGCGCAGCGGCGCGTCAAATTCGGGCGCGGCGCGACTGGCCGCGCCGCTCCCCAAATTGACGCGCCGCGCCGCGGCGGGAGTATAAAAGGCGCCTCAAGCCGTCCACCGATGAGCCACTCTAGATCCCCGCCGCGAAAGGGTAGAGCGCAGACCAATCTGCCAGCGCTGCTGGAGCGGCGACGGCAATAATGATTCATATCGCCGCCGCCACCGCCCGCCGTTCACCGTTGAGCTCGCCGCGGGGCGCAGCCGCCCTGTACACCGTGCTGGCCGCCGCCCATTTCCCGCACTGCCCACCCCGCCCTATTTAGACAAGTTTGCTGCTCGCGAAGCTGTCGTTAGTTGGCGTGACGTCGTACAAAGACCTTACAGCAGACTACTGGGAAGCGCATCTCGGGGAACTCTGAAGTCATTTTCCAGTCGGTTCGGTTACGGAGGCAGTTGAGGAAAAGAGAACGTCGCTCTTCTCTCTGGATTCCTTCAATTTTCGCCACAATTCTTTAAATTTTCGCCTCAGCTAGAGAGTATGGTGATTCCGTTCAGGAGTTCTACATTAAAGGCTTATCCGTAATTGTACGCAAAACCGGCTCACCGTCCTCTCTTTCCAAGGATCAGATAATTCTTCTTATATTGAAGAACTTTCTAGTGGATGGTCGCGTTGTTGTCATGACATATCTCGCTAAGATGTTGCTGCACTTGTCCTAAAATGCGTACGACGCCTTAGTACTGAGCAATGTGGCGAAACCTGAAGAAAGCCTTGGCGCTGCAGCTGAAAACTCTTTTCCTCCAAATATGGTGAACAAGATTCTAATCTTGTCTCAAGTGTGAAATCATTTCACGATAGAGCTGCAGGGCCAAGGGAAGTGATTAGAAATGCGATGCCTCCATGTGACGGCAGGGACCCAGACACCTTGTCCTCGGCGCGCCCCTCGCCCCGCCCCATTCTGAGGGCGGTGTATGCAACGACTCTCCGCCGCTCGCCGCCGCTGCTCTTCTAGTGAAGGGTTGGGCCGCGGCGTTGCCGCAAAAGTGCTTGGGGCCTTTAAGCGGCCTTTTATACTCCCGCCGCGGTGCGGCGCGTCAATCCACCGAGCGGCGCGGTTGGCCGCCTCGCGCTCCGAATTTGAAGCGCGGCTGCGCGACTGCAGTTAGAAGGGGAAGCCCGCCAACGTGCTTCTACGTACTACGGACTGTGCGCTTAGGGTGACGGCGAAGACGGTCCGACGACGAAGAGCTGCCCTTGAACATGCAGCGCAACAACGAAACGATCTTGACACAGAGGGTTTTAAAGGAGATTCACTGTTCAATGCAAATGATCAAATAGTATTATCATATGTAACCCCACCATTATATACCATTTTCACGTCGGACACTTTCAAAATCAAATTGAGCGATGAGCGGTATTGTAATGGTGGTCGAAGGTCAAGGAATCACATACAGCCCATAAAATACAGTGCAAGGAAAGTGGCTCCATGAGTGAGTTGACATCTGCAAGCGGACGGTAGGAGGTTCGTATCCCAGCTATGTCTTGGTTTTTGCGGTTTTTAAATTTCACATTGGCAAAGTGTATTTCTCCTTCAGGATTAGTTTTCATAACTTTTGTTGCTTATATAATACTTTTGCTGCTTTATATAATACTTTTTATACTTCGCCTTCACTTTGTTATCTGTTTTCAAAGTTCTCCGTAAACCGCAGATGGCGGGCGTTATGAACATTTTTCGATTTATCCTAGTCAGAGGTGGACATCGCTAGAAAACCGAAAGAAATGACAACAGTGTGGCATCTTCCGGCTAGGAAAAGAAAGGAGACCTGAAGTGGCCTACGAGAGCACAGAAAAAAGAAGTCAAGAAATGCTCTCTCGAAGACCCGTTCACGGTGTCGTTATTGTTATTGTGTTTGCATTCATTTTTACCGTTCCGATGTTGTCAAAGCGTTAAAGCGGAGTGCTCTCCCCCCCCCCCTTACTAGGGTAAATCCCGTTTTCAATAGTTCTGAAAAGTTGTGAGGAAAAGTGGGAAACGAACATCACACACATGCTTACCGTGTCATGCACGGTGTGCCCTGATAGTCGCAACAACGTCAAGTAAGTTCACCGTCCACAGCGATACGAGGAACACATGTGTTACGAAAGTATGCAGAACTTTCGACAGTGTACGGAAAGCAACAAGTTTCGACCATGGACCTGCGGTTCGACGACGTCTTGTTCCACGTCCTATTCCGCGCTTTACTTTGACTCCACATGTACGTGTAATATGACGGCAGACATCTTGGAAATTTTCTCCCCAGCACGGCATGTGGTGGCAGGTGCTTGGGCTGCACGAACACGGGGAACGGTTAAGAGGTACAAAATATGGCCACGTCCCTCGGGGGCATGCAGTCTTCCTCTTATCCCTCTTGCTCACCCACTCCAACCCCCTAGGCTTCTCCGAGAGTCAAACGGCTGCCCTACGAAACTTTGACGCAAAGGTTCCGGTTCGCAGAACAGCGGCTGAACCTCCTTACGCGGCACTGTTCAAGGCAAATGTTCCAGAGGGAAAGCTGTTGGACAAGACCACAAGCTCATAATGTAATCCACGTAATCGTTCGCTGAAGTTGAAACTTATCAGCATGCTATTCTCGACCGTGGATGTCCGTTTCCCACACTTCCTCAAAAATGTCCACCGTCGTTTAAAATTCTCTCACACTGCCAATTGCGGATCAAATAGAACTACGCAAGCAGATGAACAAAGTTCGCTTGTAACAATAAATAGTGAGTATTGCGTCCTTACAAGGTGAAGCTAGTCCTCAAGCTGAAGACAAACGTAAAAACAGTGTGTTAGCGCAAATTCGAAAACTTCAAAAACATGCGCATAACGAGGAACCGAACCTCCTGGCATCAGCTATAGGTTCATTACCTCCACCACTGAGCCATTCTTGCTCACACCCCGCTGCATCTCGTAAGGCCCATTTACACTGCTGCGACAGCGGCACGCGTCAAGTGGGGCAACGACCACCTCCGCGACATTCGACGGCAGCGGCGCGGTCCCTTAGAGCATCGTTAGGCCTTTGTTATACTTCGGCGACGCCGCCAGGAATGGTTTGAACCATTCCAGCCTGCGGCACTTAGCGCGGCGTCGCCTGCGATAGCCGCCGCGACAGTCGCAAGAGTGTGCATGCCCCCTCCCTGCGGCACATGTCGCAGTGTCGCGCCGCGGCCGTCGCGGCCCTATGCTTCATCATGGCCGCGCCGCGCTGTCGCAGAAGTGTGCACGGCCCTATACGCTAAGGCTTATGGCTGGAAGCAGAGTCTTGCGGCACCGCACCGCGATCTCGTCCTTTTCCCTTTGGGATTCCTTACTCACCCAGCGGCCGTCGCCGGCTTCGCCGGCAACTGACGCTGGATGTGCGGGCCACGCCAGGCTTGCCGGCTTCGCCGGCTTCGGGTATGGTGAGCCACGCTTATTATACTCGAGAGCCTGGTGTAGTCGAAATATTGGGGAGGGGGGAAGGTGGGAACATTGTTTTTGCTATTGAAGAACCACTACAGAAAGTGACTCATGTCATCCTCCTTTATATATTGTGAGAGTTTCCGTCTCTATTTGATTTTCCTTCCTTCACTGCATCTGAGGGAAATTCAGTATCGCGTTCAAAAAATCGATAACACCGAGCGATACTGACTGCCTGATCCAGATAATAGGATATTGATTGCCAGATCGGAGTGTGAGCTAAGGACGCAACACCCGCCCCGATAAATTTTAGCAATAACGCCCAGTGCAACAGTAGCGATCTTGGAGGGAAGCAAAAGCGAAAGGTGGGCACATCGACGTGTTCCATAAGAGATCATGGGGTCTGAGTAGCGCCGCGTCGCAGACCTCTTCCCCAACGCTGCACGTGTTGTCTGAACCCGGCAGCGACGGCTCGTCATAGCCGCGATGACGCCTTGCGAAACCTCATCAAGTGGGTGTTCTTTGGTGACCACCCGCAGTGGAAGCGTCGTGAGTCAACAGCGGCGGTCATGGCTGCCTGGGCAGTAAACACCGGCGGTCATGGCTGCCTGCCATGCTGCCATGTTGTGGTGTTTACGGTTGGCGGCGGCGATACGACGAACGGACAGCTGTCGGCAGAAAGCGACAGAAGTCTCCCGTCAGTGATTCATGCCTCTCTGCTTTATATAATAGGATACTGCATCAGTTTTATCTCTTTTACAGGGTGCGTAAAAAGTATTGACGCACCTACTTTTTGTCTCAGCTCCAACTTTCTCTTTCTACTTTTCAAAGTTTTTGTGCGTTATTTTTGTTGTCAATATTTTGTTTAAAAATTTTCTCGTAAAAACTGAAGAAACATGATACCGTCGTGGTTACAGTGACCCTTTCCTGGCTGTTACCAAAGGAAATGAATACTTCATTAACAAGAAAATTAGGCGGTGTTCGAAACGGTAGGTGAGGAAAGAGGTCAACAATAAAAACGTCAGCCACGACTCTGTCACAACAGATGATGATTACAAGATGTTCAAGTACGATAACGTTCAAATCCAAAATTATCAATCTCTGTCCGATAACGGCAAACAGATAACGCGCGCAGGTGTGAACAGCTTCTCAGACGAGCAGCTTAAACGTGAATCCTCTGTGTTGTGGCAGTGACCCAGACGTTTGACCTGATGGCTGAGTCCGTGTTCGGCAAGTTGGACGCCGATGACCACCCAAGGAGTGGTCTCCCGCTAACAAGTAAGTAGATCGCGAGCAGGCGAGGCGGGAAGCGGACTGCATAAAAGGCCGGCAGCAGGAGGCCTTGGGATGCTAAGGTCGGGTCCACGACTCCCCAGTTGTGGATATTGTTCTCCTTATCTTTCCCTCAATAAATCTTCTCTACATTTCTCTCTCTCACCAAGTGGCTCTCGGAGCAGACGGGTCGCAGGAAGGAGACCCAGAAGATTTGTATACCAGGCAGAGAGGTATACAACAGTGGCGATCAGGAATAGGAAGCCACTTGTCGCAAAGGAAGGTGCGACATTGTTTCGAGCTCAAGAAGGAAGAGCTCTAGGTGGCCTTGTTGCGAACAACACTGATTGTTGTTCTGGAAGAGAGAGCCCGTGTAGCCTGTAAGAGGCTAGTTGTAGAGAAACCAAGTGGATAGAAAGGTTCTGTGATTGGAGTTGGAAGAGAAGCCATGGATCCTCAGCTGGTGATGACAATGTTTAAAGAGCTCATGGAGGAGCAGAGAAAGATAGCGGAAAAGCAGCAAAAGGATATGATTGCCATGGTTATGAGTCAAATGGTAGGGACGAGTAGAGTAAAGACGGAACCCGAAGAAGTATCCGTTCCCAGCGTGATGTCGGCATTGAGCAATCGGCTCGAGAGATTCGTATTCGATCCAGAGACGGAGATGAGCTTTACCAGGTGGTATTCAAGGTACAAGGAGGTGCTGGTTGACGATGCAAGGCAACTACCGGAGAGTGCCAGAGTCAGACTGCTTTGTGAAAAGTTAGACTCAACCACATTTGAGAAGTACCAGAGGCATGTACTGCCACGAGAGGTGTCTCAGATTGGTTTTGATGAAACAGTGCTTACACTGAAGCAGCTGTTTGACTTCAAAACATCGGAGTTCACCACGAGATACCAATGTTTGAAGTTGGAGAAGAGTGACTCCGAAGACTACCTCACCTACACTGGTAGAGTGAACGAATTCTGCGAGAAGGCGAAAATCCATGAGCTGGATTCTGATGGAATTAAATGTTTGCTATGGATTTTCGGTCTGAAATCCCAAAAGGAGGCTGAAATAAGGCAACGGCTCATTGCAGTGCTAGACAGAGAGTACAATGAAGGAAGGAAAGTGTCACTCCAGGATTTGCACAAGGAATGTGAGAAGTTCTTGAGTCTGAAAAGGGACAGTGACACTATTGCTGGCAACGTGAAAGTTGTAGAGGAAGCTCAGAAGTTTGAAAAGAAGCCGGTGGTTTGCTGGAATTGTGAAGGA
Source organism: Heligmosomoides polygyrus bakeri (assembly GCA_947359475.1). Taxonomy (NCBI): domain Eukaryota; kingdom Metazoa; phylum Nematoda; class Chromadorea; order Rhabditida; family Heligmosomidae; genus Heligmosomoides; species Heligmosomoides polygyrus. Next base: position 42,786,903 of record OX375870.1, on the reverse strand, counting down.
CAGCATTATGCGAGACAGTGTAAGTTGAAGCCCTGGTTTTGTAAGAAGTGTAAGGAGACTGGGCATAAGGAGAAATACTGCGATACAGTCTTCCGAGGAAATGGTGGTCGCAAGAATGCCACAGATGAAACACATCGCAGTAAGAACAGAAGCAAGAGGACTAAGAAAGGCTCCAAAAGGCACGTTAGAGTGATCATAGCGAATGCCGCTGCTGATGTCAATTCGACACGCATGTATGTGGAGGCAGTGGTAAACAGTCACCGAGTGGAGTTCTTACTCGACACTGGCTCGGACATAACCCTGCTAAATGAAGATGTCTGGAGGCAGATGGGAGCTCCAAAGCTTGAGAGGACAAATGTCGTTGTGAAAAACGCCAGTGGAAGTTCCATGAAGATACATGGGAAATTGTGGTGTGAATTCAAGATGAAGGGCCGTAGAGCGGAAGGCTACGCGTATGTAACGCCCTTCAACTCCCTTATGGGACTAGAGTGGATCCAGAAAAATGAGGAGATGATGTACCATATGAAGATGATGGTAGCGCAAGTGAAAGTGAAGGACTCCGATCTGGGAGAGCAATTGAAGAAGACGTTTCCTAGTGTTTTTGAAGAGGGTCTGGGACTCTGCACAAAGGAGAAAGCTGAACTACAGCTTGTGCAGAATGCTCGTCCAGTTTTTCGAGGTTGCAGACCAGTAGCGCATGCTGCAGTAGAGTCCGTCGACAAAGAACTCGATAGACTTCTGCAAATGGGTGTGATAGCCCCGGTGAGCCACAGTGAATGGGCTGCACCAATAGTATGCGTAAGGAAGCAGAATGGGAAGTTGAGAGTTTGCGCAGATTTCTCAACGGGTCTTAACAAAGCATTGCAGTCTTTCGATTATCCTTTGCCAGTGCCAGAGGATATCTTTGCGTCGTTAAATGGAGGAACGGTGTTCTCGCAGATAGATCTGTCAGATGCCTATTTGCAGATAGAGTTATCTGAAGATGCGAAGAAGATGGTGGTGATCAACACGCACAGAGGATTGTTTCAGTACAATCGCTTACCGTTCGGGATAAAGACTGCGCCTGGAACCTTCCAGCAGATAATGAATAAGATGGTATCAGGTCTGAGAGGAGTAACGACTTATCTGGACGATATCCTTGTGTGTGGTAGAACGGAGCAGGAACACAAGGAAAACTTGTTTGCGTTGTTCGGAAGAATCGCGGTTTACGGATTCAAAGTACGCCTGGAGAAGTGTGCGTTCTCCAAGCCAGAGATACGATATCTTGGTTTTATCGTAGACAGAAACGGTAGAAGGCCAAATCCGGATAAAGTGGAAGCTATCAAGAACATGGTGGAACCGACGAATGTCAGCCAACTGAGAGCATTCCTGGGCATGGTTACATATTATTCCGCATTCATGCCAACGATAAAGGAATTACGAGGACCGCTAGATGTTCTGTTGAAGAAGGATGTCAAGTGGGAGTGGACATCGCGGCACCAGAAAGCGTTTTGTGACCTGAAGGCAGCACTGTCTAGTGAACTGAATCTCGCTCACTACGATCCTAGGCAGAAGATTGTCGTTGCGGCGGATGCATGCGAATATGGCATCGGAGGTGTCATTTCGCATAGGTACTCAGATGGTTCTGAGAAGCCAATTGCACACGTTTCTCGATCACTGACAAGCGCTGAGAAGAACTACTCGCAGATCGAAAAGGAAGCACTTGCGCTTGTGTTCGCTGTCAAGAAGTTCCACAAGTATGTGTTCGGCAGGAAGTTTCTGCTTTTGACAGACCACAAGCCATTGTTAGCCATTTTCGGTGACAAGAAAGGAGTTCCGGTTTACTCAGCAAATCGACTTATGAGATGGGCGACAACTTTGCTTGGATATGATTTTGACATAGAGTATGTCAACACAGCGAAGTTCGGTCAAGCAGATGGCTTGTCAAGATTGATGCAAAGACATCGTTATGAAGAAGAAGACATTGTGATCGCTGCTGTAGAAAGCGATGTGTCTCTGTTATTGAAGGATTGCATCAGGAAGCTGCCTGTCACTCATGAGCACGTAGAGACGTGTACGGAAAGGGATCCAATGCTCAAAAAGGTCAAGTCATGTGTGAGAACAGGAAGATGGTCCAAAGGAAAGTCCGAGCTGGTTCCGTTTTACAACCGAAGGGAGACACTGTCAGTTGTAGGGAAGTGCCTTATGACTGGAGAAAGAGTTGTAATTCCTCGGGAACTACAGGCGAAAGTCTTGAAAGAACTACACATAGGACATCCTGGGATTGTGAGGATGAAGAAGTTGGCAAGAAGCTATGTGTATTGGCCGAGCGTTGATAAGGATTGTGAAGACGTAGTAAAAAAGTGTTCAAAGTGCCAGGAGAATGCGAAGTCTCCTATCAAAGTGCCTTTAGAGACTTGGCCAACCCCAACTCGGGTATGGGAACGAATACACGTCGACTTCGCTGGACCGATGCATGGATATTACTACATGGTAATAGTCGATGCTTTCAGTAAGTGGCCAGAGATGGTAGAGATGAGAAACATCTCGGCGAGAGAAACCGTGAAGGTTTTGAAGAGCCTGTTTGCGCGATATGGACTACCGCAAACCATTGTGAGTGACAATGGTACACAATTCGTGTCAGATCAGTTCAAGAGTATGTGCGAAGAAGGAGGAATTGCGCACATTAGAACTCCCCCTTATCATCCGCAGTCGAATGGGCAGGCGGAACGCTTTGTTGATACTCTGAAACGAGGTATCAAAAAGCTTAGAGGGGAGGAGAGACCTACGGAGGAAACGTTGAACGTAGTGCTAGAGGCGTATAGGACGACGCCAAATTCAGCATTGAACGAGAAGACTCCCGCAGAAGTGTTCTTGGGGAGGAAAATTCGGACGCGGCTAAGCTTGTTGATACCGCTGAAGCAGGAATCAGAAGATCCTCGCGCAAGAGAAAGGCGAGAGACAATGGAAGAACAGTTCAATAGGAAGCACGGAACTGTTTTGCGGAAGTTCAAAATTGGTGCCAAGGTATTTGTACAGCAGTGGAAAGCACCACATTTTGTCTGGACGAAAGGCGTGGTGAAAGGGCGTGTTGGAGCCGTGAACTATGAAGTCGAGGTAAAGGGAAAGGTGATTCGGAAGCATGCGAATCAAATGCGCCCACGCCTTGATGGAGATGACAGTCTTAAAGACGATTTGGCACTGAAGACACTTTTGGATGTCCTCGAGCTACAAGATGATCAACGTCGCGGTGTACCTCTTTCTCAACCCGTCAACAACGATGCAACCAATGCTACGGATCGCCAACGCCACTCTTCTCCTCAAACGCCACCTCCTCTGCGCCGGTCAACGAGGATCAGACGACCAGTCCAACGATATGGATCTCCTACCGCGTAGTTTTCTGTTGTTGAGTGTATTTGTCTAAATTCCATTTGTAATTCTGATTTTTGTAGTAGGATAAGTATTTAACAGTTAAAATTATTTTCCTACTAGGGGAGGTGTTGTGGCAGTGACCCAGACGTTTGACCTGATGGCTGAGTCCGTGTTCGGCAAGTTGGACGCCGATGACCACCCAAGGAGTGGTCTCCCGCTAACAAGTAAGTAGATCGCGAGCAGGCGAGGCGGGAAGCGGACTGCATAAAAGGCCGGCAGCAGGAGGCCTTGGGATGCTAAGGTCGGGTCCACGACTCCCCAGTTGTGGATATTGTTCTCCTTATCTTTCCCTCAATAAATCTTCTCTACATTTCTCTCTCTCACCAAGTGGCTCTCGGAGCAGACGGGTCGCAGGAAGGAGACCCAGAAGATTTGTATACCAGGCAGAGAGGTATACAACACTCTGGATTACTCTTTTTAAGCGATTTGGAAGGATGAGGTCTGTGCTACTTTCAATAGAAACGACCAGCCGCAGAAGGCTACCCTGTTCAAAGCACGGGACGAAATCCAAGCGAGTACTTGCAGCGTGTGCTCATGAATTTTTTCGTCGTTTTCGCTCCTGTATTCACATTAAAGGAGCCAATGTCGATTACGAGTTATTCTATCGTGCACATTACTGCGCATTACTATTTCAACAACCACCATTTACTGCGTAAATACTTTTTACGTACCCTGTACTCACTCACTCATAACCAGGGATGTGCGGAATTTTTTCTGGAAAATGCGGAAGACGAAAGGCGGAACGGAAACGCTCAAAAATGGCCGGAAACCGGAATACGAAACGCGGAAACGGAAATGACATATGTTCGCCCTTTTATCAAAAATTGCATCTGAAACGGCGTCAGAAGCGGCTTCTATTGCACCTTTTCTTGCTCAGAACTTTGCGAGCAGTAGAATCTTCACCAGATGAATGCTCATCATAACATAACGAAGCATGAGTTCATTATATTGCTATGATAACCTTTTAGCTACGGTTGAGCAACAGGGGTATGCGTAATTACGATTTACGATTTACGGACGGTTTACGGCTATTTTTGCCGAATTTTTTCGATTTACGATTTGCGACATTTTGGGTCGTAAATCGTAAGTTTTCGTAAGCGTGATCCTTGATCTGCAACCAACTAGCGTCCAAATTTATGTGGACCGAATCATACTGACGTGCCCACTCTAATGGTCTCTTCTTATAGCTCATTCCCGCTTCCACTTAATGTTGTTTCTATTTGATGATCTAATGTGCTACTGTGGCAGGCGACACCCTCCTGTGCAGCGGCTTTTCGAATCCTCTTCGCTTAACTAACTTTTCCATTTCTCTTACATTGTGAGAGCTGCCGTTTGGAACCGGACAGGTTCAAGTGGAGAAACAAGTGCAATATAATGTTTAAAAGTAAGCTCCTATCTAGGAGACTGGGCTTCTCCGCTTTCCTACTTCAAAGGTCATGGTCAGAGAAAGAGAGGAGTATCCTAGATCCACGTCCCATTTGGTAATAACGTCCAGTCAATTTTTTTGTAACAGATACATGCTACCCTTTCGAATAAGGTTGATGCAACCCATGATTGAACATCACTCGTGATTGGAAGCGGGGTCTAGAAAGTTGCTACACTCATGTGGAAAGGATAAAGCATTGATGTTTCTATCGGTTTGCATTGTACTTCATAAGGCGGAACAAATTGATATACAAAGTAAGGTGCAACCGAGCGCGAAGCATTTCAAGAAGGGGTCGAATTGGTTTTGACAGTTTCGTTCTCAATTTCCGGTGAAGTAATTAAGTTTATCGTATTCACCCTACTTAATCCGTTGAGGATGTTCGACTCTTGTAGGGAAACGTTTGTTACAGAACTGGCAAAGAGTAGCTTGAGCGAATGCAGAGAATTATTAAAGCTGCGCAATATTATAAGGTTTTCGAAATCTTAAAAGCGCAGGCTTGAGCAGAAAACCGGCGCTCTAGGTAGATTTTGGTTACCGCGATAGCTGATATTGTCGGTCGATGGTTCAGAACTTACTTTCAATGTTACGAAATGCCTTCGCTCCAGTTTCTCTACAATTACTGGAGCTTCTGAATTTGAATATCGCGCTGTGGTTATTGCTCGAATGGCTGGCATTAAGCAGTGGATGTGTAATTACCTTTCTGCAGCGGTCTATATATCTAATGTAAATAAAATAAAATCTATCCAATTTCATCTGCTGCGTTGAAAATAGACTTTTGCACACTCACACTGAACCTGTTTCAACATAAGCCGCGTTCTTTCCCACAAACAACTGAAAAGTGTTTACTTTTAAATCAGATTAGACACTTCCTAAATCGAAATTATCGTGTCTACGAATCAAACTGAAGATTCCTCAAGAACGTTGCCTCAAGGATTAAATCGACTGCAAAAGATGTCCAAGAAGTATGGTCATACTGTTTGGGCGGCCAAAAGTTTATTATCCTTCTGCTATGGGAGTGTTCCTGGACTTATTTCAAAATAAAGAAAAGATTGCGTCAGACGAGGGGACTGCGCCATGCGTAAACTTAGTGCGTTTGGAGCAACATTGTCGCATGACAGCATGTTTATTTGATTACTACATGCGCAGTTGCTGATTTCACCGTACTGGTCAGTGGTGAAATGATTTTTTTTCAATTTTTAGTTTTGAACGTTTTTCGCTTTTCGCATTTGTTCCTGCTAAATCCTAGATTTATACGCAAGCTAAAAAAAAAAATTGGTCGTAAGTTCGAAATTTCATGACTATTCAAACTACATATGTGAAGGATGGGCGAGGCACGAGGCCATATTTAGTCCCTACGACGGGGTTTTCACTGACTTTTGTGATGCTGATATTTTTTGAACGGTAGACTTAACCGACTTAATCACTTTAGGTTACTAACAGACCCGCATTTGAAAAAAAAAACTGATTCGGGTGAAGTCTAAAACTGAAGTAGCCACCTAGATCGTTTCCTACCAGGAAAGAGATTCCTCTCAACACTTTTAGAAACCAGTGGCATCATGGACGGCGAGGTGACTGCACAGATAAATATCTGCATATTCGACATTAGCCGTTACATTGTAATCACCAAAACTAGCACTCGGAATTGATTCTGGGATCTAACAATAAGATGATAACTGGATGACTGATTAGTCATCGTGGATCCACACTTCCACAGGAATATTCAGTCTGTGCCAGCTAAGAAACCTACGCCCAATGTGACACAGCTGGAAAGTTCCAAGATGGTTCTCGAAGCAATACTTTTGTGACAGAATTCACTAAGTCACCATAGTCAATCAAAATAACAGCTCATGCTAGATATTCGTGATGATTCATTAAAAAATGGATCGCATAACTCCATATGGATGAAAATCACACCCAAAATTAAAAATTGAACCCTTCACCTATGGTCAGGAACACTGATGTAATCTTGGAGCACAAACCGCATGCCACAATCTTCGCTGAACTCGTTGTTTCATGATACTGCGCAATGTGCTTACTAAGTTTTTGTACCTATTTGTAACTAATGGATCAAGAATTTTATGATAATTCTAACGTAGTGTATTTTCTTAGCATACAGTGCATACATAGCCTTTGTGTGGCACATTAATTTTGCCGTGAACCCATCCGTTGTCATTTTTGAGTGCTTTTTTGGTAGTCTAACCAGTTTCAAGAATATTAATACTAGAGCTGTCAAACAGTATTCTCTCACAATTATATCAAGGAGGAATCTTTTTAACTGATACGCTGATTGTATTCAATAGAAAACTAATGTGGAACAGTGTCCATTTCCGTTTCCGCATTTCAGCGCAAAAACAGGCGGAACACGGAACGGAACGGAAGAGCCCAAAATGGCCGGAAACCGGAATTCGGAACACGGAAACGGAAATTCCCTGTTCATAACCATGCACACGCCTTCATGGTAAATCGCCAACGAGTCAGTCCGATTGCTAGGAACAGGGATCGTCATGAGAGTACAGGACACGCTGAAGTCCGAAAGTGTAGACAGCGGTTAATATGTTTAGAGAAATACGAGGGTTTATTAATGGTTGTTAACTGAGTGCTTAGGAAGGACTTGACACTTAAACTGTGAACCCAAAAGTATGTAATATTGCGCACAGTAATTCTTTTGCGGCACCTCGCCAAAGCCGCCAGGTTAATCGCGGCATGGCGCCATGCCGCAAAACTCTGCTTACAGCTTATGGTGTACTCCCGCGGCAGCGCGACAGGAGGTACACCCGCCTGGAGGGCGTGGCATTAGGAGGTACAGCCGCTGTGCTGCGGACCGCACTTTTGTTTTGCGTGTCAAAGGTTTCGTAAGGCAGCCGTTAGGCCTCTGTTATACTCCCGCGGGAGCATCCGCGGAACGTCGGCGGACCAGTGGTACACGGCGGAGGCGGGCGTGGCGAGGCGCGGCGATTGGCCAGGTGAGGAATCTCGGCGCGATTCCCGCCCATCCGCGGAAGCTCCCGCGGGAGTATAACAGGGGCCTTAGACTTGGTGAAGACTAGGGGGGGGGGTAGGTGAGCAAGGGGGATGAGAAGAAGATCGAACGCCCCCTAGCAGGGGACGGATGTACCTCCTGATCGTCCCCCTACTCCCGCGGACACTCCTGTGGCCAGCCACGAATCGCGCCAGGACCCCGCATTCGGCTACTCGTCGAGGCCCGCCAGGCCCACGTTGCGCCGACAGTTTGCCGCGGTGAACAGCAAAAAGTGTCCACGGGAGTATACATAGTTGTGCACGAATGTCCTATTCGAATATTCAAAAAGCCGCATTTTTCGAAAGCACTCGAATTCGAGTATTCAGAAATACGTTTTTTCGATTATATTCGAACTCGAATCGAAAAATACAAGCGTGGGATGCGGCTTCGATGCACATCCGAAGCTGGATGGGTGGGCCACGCTAGGATAGCCGGTGTCGGGTCTAGTGAGCCACGTGAGGGGAGGGGGGCAGACATAACTCCAACGTCCCGCGAACCCCAGGTGTCGCGCACGGTGCGTGACGAAATTGTACGAGTTGTCGCGGTCCTACTGCTTCCAACAGGGACGGCTAGTGATATCATAGGCCTATGTTATACTCCCGCGGGAGCATCCGCGGGACGTCCGCGGACGGAAGGTGCACCGCGGACGGCCGTCGTCGCCCCGGGCGACTAGCGTCGCATTGGAGCGCGTTTTTGGCGCCGAATACCGCGGGACGACAGCAGTCAGGTACCGTCCCGCGGGCGGGAAGTACAACAGCCCTCTCGTCGTCTGTCGGCAACGAACCGCGGACGGCGGGCGTGGCGGGGCGCAGCGATTAGCCAGCTCAGGTATCCCGGCGCGATTCCCGCCCGTGCTCCCGCGGAAGTATAACATAGGCCATACGCGCGCAGTAGCCGCGCCTTGCAGCTGGGCGTGCTAGAGAGCGAAAGTGTCTGTTGCGACTGTCGACCGCGTTTTTCGCGGAGAAGGGAAGTAGTTGGATGAGACACGTCTGTCTCCTGGTAGGGAATTATATGCTTATCTGTGTAAGATTACATACCTATTGTTATTCTATTGTCCTACAAAGTCGTGCTGATGCTATGTGACAACAATGGGATACTCGTTGAAGGATTTGGCAACGATGCTCCACCGAATTCACTGTATTAATAGCTATAGCCTGTGCTGTGAACTGCTTTATAAGAAACTCTGTGTTCCTGATTTGGGAGGTGCAGGGATTTCGAGACTCATTTACGCGTATTTAAAATGGACGAGTGGATAAAGCTAGACGGTTGGAGATCGAGCGGCCCGACGCTTGTCCTATAGGCTACGACAACGCCCTATTTCCAGTCCTAACGAACTGTGGACTTGAATACAGGCAAAATTCTGTGCTCCGCGGCTAACCATGCGTCACCGAGGGCCGCGACGTCGTGTTGGAGTTACAATACCGCCCGCGCCGCGCGGTCAAAAAGACGGTTTGCGACGGAAAAATCCGTTGTGATTAGAACACCTTATTTTCCAGGACGTGCATTTGACGTGCAGTGTTTTCGGAGTATCTCAAGCATGGCGTAAGTTGTCAGTGCTCTGTCATGCGTGGAATGCTCCTAGAGTGCGTCGTGAACCATGTATATAGGATCGAACCTATCAATCGAGTGGGAGAAAGCATGTCCACGTAGCTTCTATCTTCCCTTACTGGAAAATGTAAAGCATTCAAGACTATTTCGAACCGTTTGGAGAATTTTATCAGAAATTTTTTCAGCCGCCCTACTCGAGAATTGCTCCAGTCTGCGGGCGGAACTTAACAGTGCGCCGTGTGCTATGTGTATAAAGATGAACCTGTCAACCGAGTGGGTTCCACAACTGGAAGAGTGACCGTTTTGGGAGTTCTATCATAAATTTCCAGCCGCCCTACTAAGGAATTGCGCTAATACTGTCCAGCTGGCCTTTGGAGTGCGCCGTGAACAATGTATATAGAATCAAACCTTTCAATCGAGTAGGCGACCGCTTGCAAATTGCACGCGCGAGCGTGATCGGAGCGCAATAACTCTTTCAAGTTCAAATCGTTTCGGCTGCAAACCGTGGGTCTTGTAGGCAGTAAAACAATCTAGTAGTGCTCTAAAGTAGAACGATGTAGCTCAGGGAGAGGAAATGTTACAGGGACGCGAAGATGCAGGTGAGGATGTGTGACGCTTTTTTTTCGATTTCGGTGGACCACTGCGGGAAGACCCGGCGAGCAAATGCTCTTGAAATGCGTGTGCAAACAGAGCGCCTAAGGTACTTCACAATGACGTGCTCAAAACTCTTCAGCTTCCTAAACTGCCTTAGCCCTGGTTTACAGTTGCGCCCCTGCACGGCGCGGCACCATAGTCGGAATAGATATCGACCGGGCGGCGCGAAAAATCGATATCTATGGCGACCATATCGCCGCGCCGAGTGGCGGCGCAAGCGTAAACCAGGGCTTAGCCTCAGCTGCCACTTTAAAGCGGCGGAAGATAGAGGTTAGAGTTTCTTGCGCTCTTATTCGCCAAGGTTGCAATGGCACCGTTCTGTTCAGCATGAAAAGTGCTATCGAACGGTACCAATTTCGACAAATTCTGGAAACATCGATTTTTTGACAGATTCGCATCGAGGACAAGACCGCTCGAGGCCGTGGCAGACGGACGATGACGTCATCAAAAATCGATATCTTCGAGTTGGGCCATGCTTGATGCCATTCGATAGAGCTTTCCATGCTGAACTGAGCGGTGTTATTGGGAGTTGGGAAAACTGTAATGTGCGCGAGTAAGAGCGAGGAGAACATCGACCGTTATTGTGCTAAATTGCTCGCGCGAGCGTGTTCTGAGCACGAAACTTCTGTCATGTGTGAACGTTTCCGGTTGCGGCTTGAGGGTATTGTAGGCAGTGAAATTTTCTAGTAGTGCCCTGAAATACAGCAATGTAGTTTTTGATTTGACAAAGTTAAGTCAGTGCGAAAATGGCAGGTTAGCCTTGTGTGACACGACTTTTTCCGATTTCAGTCGATCACTGCGGTAAGGCGCAGAGAAATGCGCAGGCGAGCAGAACGCTTAAGGTTCTTTACGACGGCGTGCTCTCAGCTCTCCAGATGCTTAAACTGCTTTAGCACCAGCTGCCATTTTATGGCGGCGGAGTGGTAGCGTTTGAAGTTTCCTGCGCCATTATTCGCCCACATTTGAGTTTTCGACACTCGCAACAACACCGTTAGCTTCACCACGAAAAGCTCTATCGAACGATGTCAATCTCGACCAATTTCAGAAAAATCGATTTTTTGACAATTTCCCATCGAGGGCGGGGGCGCTCCTGGCCGAGCCTGTGCGAACGACGTCATCGAAAACCGATATTTTCGAAATTGGCCAAATTTTCTCGTTTAAAATCATCTATACGGTTATTTGGGGCACTGATTACGAACCCGATGTCCGTTTTTGAAAATTCCGCCGATTTCAGTAGGTTACTTCCCGTATGGGGGTGGTCGGCTCAGGATCACCCATCACCCTCAGTTATCGGTGTGGGCGGTTTTCTGCCGTAATCGTCCAAATGAACTCCGGGATCGTGTTCGGCACCCCGATTAAGTCCCCGCTCCTATACGAAGTTTGAGCAAAAGCGGTGATCCTGACCTGACCACCACCAATTATTCAGAAGAAAATCCAAAACCTACCGGAATCGGTGGAATTCTCAAGAACGGACGTCGGATTCGTAATCAGCGCCCCAAATAACCCCTAGATGATTTTGGACGAGAAAATTTGGCCAATTTCGAAAATATCGATTATCGATGACGTCATCGTCCGTCTGCCGCGGCCTCGAGTGGCCTCGTTCTCGATGCGAAACTGTCGAAAAATCGGGTTTTCCCAAATCGGTCGAAATTGCCATTCGATAGCACTTTTCATGCTGAACAGAACGGTGCCATTGCGAGTGTCAAACACTCAAACCTGGGCGAGTGAGAGCGCAAAAAACTCTAACCGCTATCTTCCGCCGCTTTAAAATGGCAGCTGAGGCTAAGGCAGTGTAGGAAGCTGAGGAATTCTGAGCACGTCGTCGCGAATTACCTTAAGCGCTCTGTTTGCACACGCACTTCAAGAACATTTGCTGGCCGGGTCTTCCCGCAGTGGTCCACCGAAATCGAAAAAAAGCGTCACACATCCTCACCTGCATCTTCGCGTCCCTGTAACATTTCCTCTTCCTGAGCTACATCGTTCTACTTTAGAGCACTACTAGAGTGTTTTACTGCCTACAAGACCCATGGTTTGCAGCCGAAACGATTTGAACTTGAAGGAGTTATTGCGCTCCGAACACGCCCCGCGTGCAATTTGCAAGCGGTCGCCCCCTCGATTGAAAGGTTGGATTCTATATACATTGTTCACGGCGCACTCTAAAGGTTAGCTGGGCGGTCTTAGCACAATTTCGCTGATAAAATTCTCCAAACGGTTCAAAATAGTCTTAAATGCTCTACATTTTCCAGTAAGGGAAGATAGAAGCTACGTGGACATGCTTCCTCCCACTCGATTGATAGGTTCTATCCTATATACATGGTTCACGACGCACTCTAGGAGCATTCCACGCACGACAGAGCACTGACAACTTACGCCATGCTTGAGATACTCCGAAAACACTGCACGTCAAATGCACGTCCTGGAAAATAAGGTGTTCTAATCACAAAAGCCTGGTGCAGTTATTTTTTAGTCCACTCACGGCGAAAACGCGATGGTCTGGTAAAGTTTAACATATGATTTTGTAGATGTCAGCAGACGAATCGAATGGTGTCAACAGTTTCTCAAACAACCTAAAATTAAAGGAGTTATGAGCATGCGACGGTATGTGACGGATTTTTCCGTCGCAAACCGTCTTTTTGACCGCGCGACGCGGGCGGTATTGTACGTCCTGGAGCCCACGTGAGGTATGAACCCCATCCCGATGCCGAGCAGCGCTAGGGGTGCTTCCTTACCCAGCGTCGGTTGCGGGCTTTGCCGGCAACCGACGATGAGTAAGGAAGCATCCCTAGCGTCGCACCCCATGAGCATATGCGAATACCACGAGGCATGATTAGTATCAGGCAGTCGCAAAATTAATCTCCGTTTTGAGGTATATATAAATGAATAAGTTTTTTAAACCTAATTATTCCGACTGAGCGAAAGCCGTACATACTGTTCGGTAGGTTTTCTCATGCCCTTTCAGAAAACATATGTGGATGTCGCTCTGATTTTCCTAGCCGACCTTTTCCAGGGCTCCGTAAAAATATGAACCGACGCGACTATCGAGTCATCACGTTTTACGAATTTAGATTGGGACATTCTGTGGCAAAGGTATCCGTAACCTTAGCAGCGTCTGGCACGTTTTGACACTTGCTCCACCCTGCTAGTTCGCCTTAAAAATGAGCCTTTTGTAAGCCGTATTATAACTGTGTATGAAAAATAGGTCCTTAAAAATAACAGGAAGCGAGGAATTGTCTGGGTAGATAAGAATGCGCCTCCGACATTCTTTCCTAAGCCCGACCCTCACCTTAAAAAAGTTATGCATACTTTGTGGTGGTGTTGTAAAGGTGTAATCCATTACAGCTTTTTGCACCTTGGTCAGTCAGTCACAGCAGAGTGTTACTGCTGTGATTCAGACCAAATGTATGAGAAGATGCAAAAATTGTAGGCGGCAGTGGTGAATAGAGGAGGGCAGCTCCTGTTGCAGGACAACACAAGGCCACACACCTCACAAATCACTCGGTGAAAATTGACACATTTAGGTATCGAAGTTCCTCCTCACCCACCTTATTCTCCCGACTTTCCCTCACTGACTTGTGCTTTTTCCGAGCCCTTGACTCTAATTTGCGTCAGAAACAATTCATTGATTTGGTTGAATGTGCCCTCCTTGATTTCGTTAATTCCTATGATCTCAGCTTTCAGTGTGAAGGATTAGATTCATTAGCTGCTAGTTGACAAAAATGGATTACGGTGGTTTTTACCTCGATTGATATAGATGTGCTTAAGCGGAGTTATAGCAGTCTGAAGTGAGCGGTCCGTTTCGGCAATTAATTTTGCGACAGCCTAATATTAGTGAGCGACCCTGTTGGGTGAGCGCAGATGAACGGCCTAATCTCACGTAGGGTCCCCGAGGCAGTGGCAGCAAATGTACTGTCGAGACTCATAGGTGGAACAAAACAGAATACGCAGTAAAGAAACTCCGTAACTGGAAACAGAAATCAAAGTACGTGGATGATGAATGGCACCACTCCCAGATGTAACACATTAACACACAAATGTTAAGATTGGTTGGTCCCTTACTTCCCTTCAATACGGTGCGTTGTCGAAGAGATAAGAGCGGTATTCCATTAGGAATCGAACCAATAGCAAGCAAGTTGCGTGGAGGGAGACCGTTGTAAACTTTACTGGAGCTTTAGATCTTATCGAACATCGACTTGAACACCCTAGTAATGAGTGACAACATTCATGTGCGGATCCGCTTGAGCCAATCGACGGGGTGTGAGCTAAGAAAACGCGTGACGGCTGCAGCGACCGCTGGCATGCCTCTGCAGTTCTTCTAGCTACTTCTACCCCGCATGGTAACCCTCCCCCCACTATAGGAAATGGTTGCTTTGGGTAATCTGGCAGAAGACCTAGGCAACTATATCCATTGCGAAAGGTCCAGGCTTCCTTTAACACAGAAAGCTCCATTTTAGAAGCTACGCCTACATCTGCACAGTACAGCGTCGTATTAAAAAGTAGTAGAGCTCAAATTTTACGTTACAACCGATTTCAGAGCGTTGTGCTAGTGGTACTTGTGCCGCAAAAGTATGAAACCTCCGAATGCGCGAAAAGGAAAGAATGATTCGAAAGAGAGCAAAGAACCTCATAGCAGGAAGAGCTGGCCACAGAGGCCTGTACAATAGAACAGAGATTGATTTGGAACAACTGTGACGACAAGTCGTCTCAATTGAAGGATTTCGCTCCTCATTTCGACACCCGCGCGCGTCCCTGGGCTCTCCTCGTCCCCCGGGCTATTTCTCGGCGCCCCCTGATTTTCAGGGATTTCGTCCTATGTAGCGCGTCCAGCCCCGTTCTTCGGCTTGCAGGCAGTGTAGCGGCTCTGCGCGTCCGGGGCGCTTGATATGAGGGGGGGGGAGGGGGTTCCACTCTGCGCGTATTTGTGTCGCGGTCTCTCCGTGCTGACTCCTTAGCGCGTGCCTTGTGGGTCTTATTGTGTTCATAGTGTGTTGTTTCATAGTTTTCATGTAATCTTTTGAGTGTTCCTTCATGTTTTAGTGTTCTGTATTGTTATCTTGCTTCGTTAACCTCATGTGTCTTGTTGATATGTTACTCCATCCGCATATAGGTTATGTTTATCTTGTTTATGCCTTGCCATATCCATAGTGTTGTTTCTTTGCTAGGTCACTTCTCCTGTTTCAGGGTCTCATATGAAATCGGTGCTACTCATGTGGGTACCATGTCGTTTATATTAATACTTCGCGTAGTTGCGCTCATATTATCCTATGTTTGTCTATGTTATGGTCCCGTATCACTGTATCGCTTTAACGCCGATGCTTTAATGTGGTTTATCGTTATCCGCGCGGTGTTTATTTATGTTTATTAAAATAAGGGGTTTAATTGGTGGCGATGTCCGTTCCTCCACGTGATGCCACTGGAAACTACTCGCTCTGTGAGTTAAGCCGAACACGGAGACTCGATTGCAGGCGACAGGCCCTTGTGACAGGCCGGCCTACGAAGACCCATGTCACTTCACATGGAGTATGACAGCTCAGTGTTTCGAGATAGTGCTACGGCGTCCGCGGGAGCCGACGCGCACTCGCAGAGCCCCGCGAGTGTGAGAAGTATGCGAGGGTCCCTGATGCGAGGACGGCATCGGGGGCAACTGAGCTAGTCCGAAAGTCGGGCCGCTCGTGCGAGTTGGTTGAAGCACTGGAGCGTAGAAGAGTTGATTTCTGTGCGGTGCAGGAGACGAGGTGGTCCTGCCGCAAGCCAAGGGACATAGGACGTGGCTTTAAGGCTGTTCTAGGCTGTGGAAGTCCCAGGACCACCAGTGGTGTCGGGATAATCGTCTCCGAACGACTTCGTGACTCGATTGTAAGCGTCGAGCGCTTTGACGATCGATTCATGAAGATCGTTGTCGCCGCTAAAGAGCGACTCTATCACTTCTTCTCAGCGTCTGCTCCGCAGACTGGCTGCTCGGATCAAGCCAAGGAAGAGTTTTGGAGCCTGCTTGATGAGAAGACAGCAGTGGTACCGTCGAAAGATGTCATCATAGTCGCTTGTGACCTTAATGGGCACGTAGGTGCTACGAAAGACGGGTACAGCTGTCATGGTGGGTTCGGATACGGATCACGTAACGCCGATGGTGAGCGCATTCTTGATTACGCGGAATCGCATAACCTCACCATAGTGAACACCGTCTTCCGAAAACGCGACTCGCACCTTATCTCATACTAAAGTGGGAGCACCAAGACTCAGATAGACTTTGTCCTTGTGAGAGATCGCGAGCGGAGTCTTGTCACAGACGCGAAGATCGTGCCGTATGAGACGGTCGCCCCACAGCATCGACCGCTGATCTGCACTTTGAAGATCGCCCCTCCGAGGCTGAAGCAGGTTGAGCGATGCGGTGCAGCTAGAATTAAGTGGTGGCGAATCAGAGAGAAGGAAGCAGCTGTGATTTCTCGCGTGCGGTTACCGACAGTCACGACTGTCGACGAAACTTGGAAGAAGGCGACCGACGCGATTCGTCAAGCTGCACAGTCGGAACTCGGCATTAGGAAGCCTGGGCGACGGAAGGTCGACAGGCAGGCCTGGCTGTGGACAGATGACGTGAAAGCAAAAGTGCGAGAGAAGAAGTCGCTCTATCACGTGTTTCTTGGCGAAAAGACAGCCGATAACTGGCGGAAGTACAAAGAAGCGAAGAAAGCTGCAAGGAATGCCGTGGCTGTTGCGAAAGCCACTCATTATGGAGATGTCAACGAGAAGCTCGAGTCTCGCGATGGTGAGCGGTATCTGTACCGACTTGCAAAGAATCGCCATCGCCAGACCGAGGACATCGAGAAGTTCTTCGGCATCAATGGTGAGAACGGCCATCTTCTTACGGACCGCAAGAAGGCATTGAAGTGATGGCGCGACTACATTGAGGAAATCTCTACAGTAGAATTTCCTCATCCAGCCATCGCTTCTACGGCTCCAACCCACGGCCCCGTTCAGAAGATCACCATAGAGGAGATTGAAGCGGCTTTGAAGAAGATGAGGCCAGGCAAAGGGACTGGGCCCGATGACGTGGCAGCTGATTTTGGAAGTCCAAGTACTGGTACCCTGCTGAGTGGTTGGCGAAGTTCTTTAATCAGGTTGTGGCAGAGAAGAAAGTGCCTGAGTGTTGGCGCCAAAGTACGACGATCCCGATTTGGAAGAAGAAGGGCAGTCCTGCAGACTGCTCCAATTACCGCCGATTCGCTTGCTTTCGCACAGCATGAAGATCTTTGAGCGAATTGTCGATGGACGAAATCGCGACATCGTCCAGCTGTCCAGCAATCAGTGCGGCTTCGTGGCTGGCTGTGGCACCGTTGATGCCATACACGCCACTCGCCTCCAGATAGAGAAGCATCGCGAGAAACAGAAGGCAGTGCATATCGCCTTCCTCGACTTGGAGAAGGCCTTTGACCGCGTACCGCGTGAAGTGATATGGTACGCCTTGCGACATCATGGAGTTCCCGAAGAGCTCATAGAGCGGGTGCGAATTCTCTACTCTTGTCCAAAGAGTCGAGTTCAAGCTGCAGCTGGAACCTCGATGGAGTTTCCCATCTCTGTCGGGGTACACCATGGTTCTGCGCTTTCCCCACTCCTCTTTGTTGTCGTCATGGATGCCATCACACGAGATCTTCAGAAGCCCGTCCCTTGGACGTTGCTTTATGCCGATGACGTGATGCTCGCTAGCGAAGATAAAGGAGAACTCGAGCGAGAGTTGCAAGCTTGGTGTGATCGCTTGGAGCGGTTTGGACTCAGATTGAACGTGAAGAAGACCGAGTATTTAACGACGGACGTTACCGAGTCCAGATCCATCACGGTTAACGGCATCGAGCTTCCACGCACTGCGGTCTTTAAGTACCTGGGATCAGCAGTCGCGTCTGACGGCAAACTGATGGTCGAAGTGAATTCACGCATGAGTGCAGCTTGGTCCAAGTGGCGCTCGTTGACTGGCGCGCTCTGCGACAAGAACTACGGACTTGAAAGCGGCTGGTGTCCACCCTGATCTAGCGCTGGATCGAGAAAGGTGGCGTCATGACACCAGAATAGCGGACCCCGCTACGAAGCGGGACAGACGCTGAAGAAGAAGAATAAGAAAATAAGGGTTTAATTACCCAAGTTTGAGGTGATCTCCAACGCGTTCGGTCGCATCATCTATCTAATCCCGCGTGACAGTGCTTACTCGTCTGATTGGAGTCACTTCAAACTGTATCTAACCGTTCAAATAACGTTAGTTCAAGCACCCGCAGTTCATCACATCGAGTCTGGTCGTCTTTGAACAGTGCCTACAAAACCCTTATTCCAAGCACATAGTGGGAGTGTGCATTACTCTCTTCTTCCTCAGCGTTTGTCCCGCTTAGCTACAAGGTCCACTTTACGAGTGCACATTACCTACCTAGCTTATGCGCGTTCTGGCAACGACAATTGAGAAGGCTTCAAGCACAATCCTACATGATGTATATTTCACTCTCATACCTGCTTTTTGGTTTCCTCCAACGAGTTATTAATTGTTAAGGGTGATTTAACACTTGCCTACCTGTTCGTTGTCATTCCACGACAAGGCACACGAGTACGAAGCCCGCGCTCAATCGATGGTTAAATTGGAATTGAAGTAGCACAAAGCGACCTACCGGGAGCGTCCTCTCCGCATATAATCTTCTGCTTTGCCTGCTGGTACTGGTGAAGTTGCGCTTTGTACGCCAAAGACTCGTCCCCATTGTCGCCCTGAAGACAGTGACAAAATGCTAGGCTATAGCTCTGTTCTGTGCTCAGTCTCGGAAGGAAAGGGACTCCGGGATGTGGCCCGACTAATGCAGTCGCTTTTTAAAATTGTCTACGTCATGGAGTTCCTTCCCTGCCCAACGCGGAAGCAAATAAAAGGCGGATCTGTAATCGAAAAGAGGAGACAATAATGCGATAGCATTCGCTGAATGTATAATGGCTACGCTTCGTGGCATGCGATGGTCACGTCCCCTCCCCCCCCCCCCCCCACCGAACTACCACAGCACCAAGAAAATTTGGTGCAATCCTAGTTGAAGGAGGCCGCTTCTTAATGATCGCACAACCAAAAGAAACACAATGAATAAGCATTAACACATCAAAATAAGTACACCACGGCAGCTTGCCCGGTACATAACACTATAACAGTTCCTGATTTCTTATGGAGGCATCCTTGTTCTTTTTTCTTCTTCAAGTCCTTTGTTATCCAAGCAAACATGTTAAGTAATAATAATGCGTACTGGGTAGTGGGCAAACAAGACATAAAAAGGAAGAAAGTGGACCCTTTAGCAGAGAAACAAGTGAATATCAATCAATTTTAATTTTACTTTAGGCCAAAAAATCCGAAATCAACCTCAATCAGCTTTTTAAATTAGGGATGAAGTTAGTAATATGGAGAAGCACGGATCTCCCTCGATAGAGAGCCTTCGGGCTCTCTTGTTAAGAGGGATCTCGGGCCGCTTGTCGCAGGGCCATGTGGCGCGTCCCGGGTGGTGGATAGGGGAATTAAACGCGAACCAAATGCGACCGTGTACTGCGTAGAGACGCAGGTGGGATACAGGGGATGGACTCATTGCTCCTGCTGTGTCGGGTCGACGCGTTCCTTGTGCGTGGGAGCGGCATGTTCATGCACATTGTGCGTGGATGTGTCCGTGACTGTGCGGATTGTAACTGTGTCGGTCCGGCCAAAAGCTTGCACTCGGTAGACTGGGAGTACATGTAAGGCGATTCGAGGCCGCCTTAAGTCTCGCCTCGTTCTTTCCGGCAGTCTGGCTGGCTGCCCGGAGTTCTTCGCCCGCACGACAGAGCCCGACTAGCTACCCGTGTGTACTCCAGTCAAAAACAGCAGCACTAAAGGGCCTCATTCCCCTGACCCCGAAAGAGCCCCCATTTCTGCAGCGATGGGAAAAACGAGTACGGAGAGGCTGCTAAAATCTCAGGTTCTAACCAGGCTGCGCAAATTAAGAAGGACTAGGATGACGATCTGTACTTACAACGCCCGCACGCTCGCATCGGAAGCATCGTCGAGGACCTGCTGATGCAAGCCAGGAAGATCAAGTACGACGTCATCGGACTGGCCGAGACGAGAAGACACCAGACCCTACACGCCGCCTAGGACTCCGGAGAAGAACTGTTCCTCGGAACATGCGACAGCAGGGGAGTAGGCGGCGTTGGTGTCCTCGTCAACCCGCACTTGGCCATGAACATTGATTCGTACGAGTCTCTGACAACTCGAATCGGACGTCTGCGACTGAAGCGATGTATGTGGCTCCGTGCCAGCTTTGACTGTATTCGTCGCGTATGCCCCAACTTCCGACTACGACGACGAAGAGGTCGAAGCCTTCTACGTGGAGCTGGAGAAGTTCTATAAGGAAGAACACACTTCTAGAAGGTGATTGTCGGCGACTTCAACGCCAAGATCGGACCGCGAAGGTCGCCGGAAGAACTTCACATCGGAACCCACGGTTTGGAGTGGAACGAGCAAGGTGAAAGGCTGTCTGAGTTTATCATGTCGACAAAGACCATCCATGGAAACTCACAGTTCCAGAAGCCTCCCTCCCTACGGTGGACCTGGGAATCCCCCTGTGGCCAGTTCCACAACGAGATCGACCACATCATCTTCAATTGCAAGTATTGCCTGACCGACGTCTCCGTTGTCCCCAAGTTCTACACGGGATTGGATCACCGCCTCCTTCGCGCAAGGTTCCGCTTTTCGCGTCAAGGAGAGAAGGCCGTGAAGTTCAAGAAGAGGAGTCCCAGAACGACCATCAACTGGGACCTTTACACCTCTCTTCCCAGCCTTTGGGATGATACCGTTATGGACAACATCGACGAGGAATACGATCTCACATCTCCGCGATAGTGCTAAGGGAGCCGAGAGCTTGAAGACCACCAAGAGACGCCTGTCTCCGGAAACTCTCGAGCTGATACGCCAGCGTGGAGCAGCACGAGCGTCAGGCAACTACCAACTGACGTCCGAGCTTGCGAAGCTATGCAGAGCGGCGATAAAGGAGGATCTTAAGGAGAGATGGGCGGATGTGTTGGCTGAAGCAGCAGAGGTAGGGTTGAGCATCCGCAATGCCCGCCGGAATTTCGCCAACTTCAAGACCAAGATGACCGCTCTCCGACGTCCTAATGGAACCGTCACCTCTTCCAGAAGGACCATGGAGAAGGTCATCCACGACTTCTATTCCGATCTCTTCGATAGCTACGTCCACCTGCCCCCACTCCATCTTCCGCATGGATACGTTGTCCCCTCTGTTCTCCCTTCCGAGATCCAACACGCCATCTCGTCGGTGAAGAAACGTACAGCACCCGGTCCCGACAGGATCAGACCCGAACACCTGAAGAACCTACCGCCAGCGCTCATCAACACCCTGGCGCGGCTCTTCACGCGCTACCTGTCGGAGTGCAAAGTTCCATCTCAGTGGAAGACCAGAAGGACCGTCTTGCTGTACAAGAAGGGAGACGTGCACGACATTGGCAACTATCGCCTGATCTGCCTGCTGTCCGTAGTCTACAAGCTGTTCACTCGAGTGATCCTAGTCTCTCGAGTGAACAGCTCGAGAGACTAGGATCGACGGCCGACGGCCGGCAACAACATCATCTTCGCTTCGCTGACGACATCGTGCAAATAATACCGAGTATCAGTCAGGCGGAGCGAATGCTGGCCGACTTCGATCGTGTATGTGGGAACGTTGGACCGCAGTTGAATCTTACGAAGACGATGCTCATGAGTTAAGGACAAGTTTCTGATGCCCCAATCTCGCTTAACGGAACGAACATCTCCGAATGCTCCAGCTACGTGTATCTGGGTCGCGAAGTCAATATGGCCAACGACCTAGCGCCGGGGCTGAGCAGGAGGAAACGAGCGGCTTGGGGAGCTTTCAAGAGCGTCGAAGAAGTCGCGGAGAAGACAAAGAACGTCCGACTCCGTGCCCACCTATTCGACTCTACCGTTTTTCCTGCCCTAACATACGCCTCAGAGACCTGGGCTATACGAAAGCAGGATGAGCACGCGATCAGCGTCGCGCAGCGTGGAATCGAGAGGACGATGCTCGGAGTGACACGATTCACGCAAGTGAGAGAAGGCGTCCGGAGTTCCGAGCTTCGCCGACGTTCGAAGATCAGAGACGCTGTCGCGTGGGCCAAGTTGTCGAAAATTAGGTGGGCCGGCCACGTAATGCGCTTCGCAGACACCCGCTGGACAAGAGCCGTCACCGACTGGATCCCGCGGGATGTCAAGAGAACACCAAGACGCCCACCAACGTGTTGGTCGGACTTCTCCGTGAAAGCCCTGAACGACCGCTATGACGCTCTTCGTGTCCCTCGAGCGAGGAGGATCCATTGGAGCACTCTGGCACGCGACAGGGACGAATGGAGACGCTGCTGGCGCCCGCACGAGCAAGTCGATGACCAACGGGACGACAGGTGATACAGGTGATAGGTGAATACGGACAAGCTACTATTCTTCACTTCATATTCATTAGCAAACGTTAGGACTCGGGCCTCTAACCAGATACACTCTTTTCTCGTCAAACTAGACACTTTTTACGTCAAATTACACACTTTTCTATGTGAACTTGACGCTTCTGAAGTCAAACAAAACATCTTCCAAATCAAAAATACTGCCTTCAAGATTAAACCAAAGGCTCTCCGAGAAAAATCGAATAGTTCTTTGTCCAATACTAGTGTACTTAGTGTACCGCACTAAATCTTGTTCAAAATAGGTCTACTAGGGGTAATCTGTCATGAGAAGAACGAATATCATGGTCGTTTTTTGCGGAAATGCCGTATAAGCTCGCTATATTAAGGTCGAATCGCCCAAGGCCTAGCGAAATAACACACGCTAGTAAGAGACGCAGAGTGTGCGCCTCCTACCGATGCGCATTATTTCGCCGTCTCTAGTCTGCAGCAGAGCTTAGCCAGGGGCAGGAGCCTTGAAATCTCGAAAAGCAATGAAAGCTGTTCTATGCTCCGCTGACGCGGAGGAGAGAACAGTTTTCATTGATCGCTGTGTGTATCTAGTCACCACGCCTGCACGCCACGGCATGCTATGGTGACCCCCCCCCTCGGAGACGGCCGCGAATGCGTGCTGCTAGGGGCGGCGTCTCTGCTTGTCTTACCGGCGCGCGCTATTTCGCAAGGCCTTGCGCGATTCGAGCTTGATATAGCGGGCTTATAAGGCATTTCCGCAAAAAAAAAAACGATTATGATATTCGTTATTCCCATGGCAGATTACCCCTAATATACATATTTTGAACAAGATTTAGTGCGGCACATTAAGCACACTAGTGCCAAAATATAGTATAAATTTCTTAGAAAATTTCTAACTCACCTGGCCCTAAGTGAGAACACTGTTTGAAATTTTGCTAATAAATTATCTTTCAGTGAAATAATCAATTAAATGTCGTTTTGAAGAGCAACAAGTCAGCAATCATTTAATGCATTAAAAGATGAGTTCGTGCCACGTACTCGATTAGATCGCCGCGACTTTTATTTGAATGGCAGTGTAGGTACGGCTTACTCCCAACAGGAATATGAGTATACGGTCCTCTCTCGTTATTACGCGCTTGAGGGGGCCGGAAAAAATCCGCGTTATAACAGGAGTCGCGTCCTAACCAGAGCTGACCTTTTTTAGACTCTTTTACGCGTAGATTTATTTAGAATCGCATACAATGGCTAAATTTGGCTACAGTAATGAAATATGTGACATGATGAGAGTGTAAAAGCAAAGAACATCTTTAAACTAATAATGAAGTTCTGTTCTCAAAGATGCCCTCTGCTATATGCATAAGTATAACAGATATGTATGAGGAATAACAAGAACTAGAGAAATGTTAGAGTGATCAACAACAAAACTGTGTAACCTGATGTTACAAGACCTTTTGCCGCCATCAAATCTCTCGTGCCAAGCGGGACATGGACCTGCACTCTCTACCTTCCAGGCAGGATGTTAGCCCATTAGGCTAACAGCCCTGTTAACTCGCGTGCCGTATCCGCCATATCCTCGTTGCAGCGGCTTCTCAGAAACTCTTCCACCATATCCGGATGTTGCATGTGACAGCGCTGCATATTGCTGTAATCCTGCTAGGAAAGCAGAGGGTGCAGGTACAAGTCCAGCATGGCGCGAGAGTTCTGACCGCAACAAAACATCATGTGACAGCATCTAACTTCTATACCAGCTGCTCTAGGCTTAGAACAAATGTGTAGCATATCGTTTTAAATAATCTGAGCTTTAATATACACCTCTCGTTTCTGATTGAGGAAACCCTCCAATTTACGGCAGCTTCTAACGAGTACCAGGAGTCTTATACTGTGCTCGACATACATATTGCTGACTATGAACACTTTTGTGGGCCTCGCACGCATGAAAAATCCCTATATGCATCTAATTCATTGTCGCAAATGCGCTGGTCGCGACTACGAACTAGGCATGAGAAGGGTAGCTCTGACCGCAGACGCGGTCAGTATCTTGCTCCTCTTCATTTCCTGTGAGGTCTTTCACTGTGTGGGCACACTGTGGCAGCGCTGACCTTATCTGAGTAGTTTTCGGCACTATTGCACTTCCACAATTTCAGAGAATGAGACAGAATTTCGCCCAAACTTCGTTTAGGGGGCGCCGTTAGGAGTGCTGATCACAAAAAATGATATCCGATTATGCCAATACGACGGCCTCAGCAGCCAGCCGATACGAACGCCTCCCTCCCGATTGCGGTAGATGGTAAGTATGCGGAGGGAATGTGCCAAAGTGAGCGATTTCGTGTCTACGATGGATGTTTGGAGAGCTGATTACGAATGTGAAGTTCACTCGGTATTGTGGTGGAGCACGGTAGATTACGGTAGGTAGGGGTATGTTCCATGAGCACAAGACGTAGCTGCCGCTATAGGAATCATGACGTACCCTAGTATCCAACGCGAACCTTATATTCGTAATCAGCACTTCAAATAACTATATAGACAAAGCTTGGACAAAATCTGACAGACTCTAAACGTCCTAGACAAAACCGGTGATCCCGATCCCACCACCTTTGTTAAAGCGGTACTTATGAAGCAGAGCGCCCGTGGTGCGGTGGGGATCCAGGAAACATGTTAACGCGGCAACCCCACGGCACTACGGGGCCGGTATTTATGAAACACCGCTCCGTGGGGCTGTCACGTTTCCGTTGCCGTTGCCGCGTTAGGCCTATGTCACACCATCGCTCACCTCGAGCGAAGCCTAATGATAAGCTCCCATATCGATCGCACGGCGCGATGAGTCGATATGGGAGCCTATCATTAGGCTTCGCTCGGGGTGAGCGATGGTATGACATAGGCCTTAACACGTTTCCCGGCAACCCCACGGCACCACGGGACCTTTGCTTCATAAGTACCGTTAAAGCATGCCTACGTAAGCTTCCATATTTCACTATTATTCACTATAATGTCATAAGGGAATCTCGTTCGTGACCACTGCCTCCGCTAATCCAACTGGGCTAATTTTTGACGAAATCAATTATGCTGAACAATTTACGGAACCAAAGCCGCTTCAAAAACGGATGTTAGATCCGTAATCAACACATCACCAATTACTCCCCAAGGCAGGCAGAGTTTGAGCAATTTTTTTTTGACCTTGGAGCAGTGAGAGTACGGCAGTACAGTTTTCTAGTGAATAACTTCCCGACCTTGTTTCTCGTTTCTCCCATGTCCTTACTCTGATCTTGAGTTTTGTAAATCATCGTGTTTTACACAGCTGAGGAAATGGTAATGAATCAGGAAGTGTCGACAAGGAAAAGGTTGTAAAAAATATTATACCGCAGTAACCTCCGAATAGACAGACCCTTTTCTCTATGGAAATTCGATATTAGGGCAGAAATGCAAAAGAGGTGCAGAAACCGAGCCCTTGTCGCCACGCTTGTGAAACAGAATCTCTGCCGCTGCACCACCCAATCCCATAGCAAGCGCCGCTCACCTGACATGGGAAGGGTCTGAAGCGTATGTCTGAACGAGGGGAGCGAGTCATATAGGGAGAATCCTCATCCCTCAATTGGCTTGAAAATGTGTTTATTTTTTGCCAAGTCGTTAAACCCAAGGAGTAGGGGATCACAATGGGATACAGCGCAGCACGCGTTTGGGGCCTTGTACGCCCGCGATGCTTCTGCAGCCAGTGGCTCGGAGCGCAGGTGGGTAGGGGGTTGACTCATCAGAGAGAGGTCAAGGGTTTGGCTGCTCTGCGTTGCTGCACTTTTGCGTTTCAACCGATTGGTAGAGATTTGGGGGATTCTGACGTCTATACCATCTTCAGACGTTTTCTGCGCAATTTTCCAGAGGTACGTTGTGGTATTCAACATGGTGATGTGTAAATGTTCAACACCAGTGATCACCTGTATCACCTGTCGTCCCGTTGATCATCGAATTGCTCGAGCGGGTGCCAGCAGCGTCTCCATTCGTCCCTGTCGCGTGCCAGAGTGCTCCAATGGATCCTCCTCGCTCGAGGGACACGAAAAGCGTCATAGCGGTCGTTCAGGGCTTTCACGAAGAAGTCCGACCAACGCGTTGGTGGGCGTCCTGGTGTTCTTTTGACATCCCGCGGAATCCAGTCGGTAACGGCCTCGTCCAGCGGGTGTCTGCGAAGCGCATTACGTGGCCGGCCCACCTAATTTTCGACAACTTGGCCCACGCGACAGCGTCTCTGATCTTCGAACGTCGGCGAAGCTCGGAACTCCGGAGGCCTTCTCTCACTTGCGTGAGTCCTGTCACTCCGAGCATCGTCCTCTCGATTCCACGCTGCGCGACGCTGATCGCGTGTTCATCCTGCTTTCGTATAGCCCAGGTCTCTGAGGCGTATGTTAGGGCAGGAAGAACAGTGGAGTCGAATAGATGGGCACGGAGTCGGACGTTCTTCGTCTTCTTCGCGACTTCTTCGACGCTCTTGAAAGCTCCCCAAGCCGCTCTTTTCCTCCTGCTCAGCTCTGGTGCTAGGTCGTTGGCCATGTTGACTTCGCGACCCAGATACACATAGCTGGAGCATTCGGAGATGTTCGTTCCGGTGAGCGAGAATGGGCATCAGAAACCCATCTGTTCCTCATTAACATCGTCTTCGTAAGATTCAGCTGTAATCCAACGTTCCCACATACACGATCGAAGTCGGCCAGCATTCGCTCCGCCTGGCTGATGCTCGGTGTTAGGAGCACGATGTCGTCAGAGAAGCGAAGATGATGTAGTTGCCGGCCGTCGACCTTCATTCCCATGTCTTCCCATTCTAGTTCGCGCATGACGTCTTCGAGGGTGGCGTTGAAGAGCTTCGGGGATATGGTATCCCCCTGTCGAACCCCTCTCTTTACGTCGATGAGGGCGTCGTTGTAGAATGGTGAGATCTTGGTCGTGAATCCACTGTACAGCTCTCGAAGGACTCTGATGTATTGAGTAGGAACGCCCTGAGTGAGCAGGGCTTCGACGACCGCTTCAGTTTCGACAGAGTCAAATGCCTTCTTCAGGTCGATGAACGTAAGGCACAGCGGTAGCTTGTACTCTCGCCACACTTCGATGAGCTTCGTAATGGTGTGTATGTGGTCGATCGTGCTGAATCCTCTCCGAAATCCTGCTTGTTCGCATTGCTGTCCTTCGTCCAGCGTTCGGCCGGTCCTATTCAGGATAACTCGAGTGAACAGCTTGTAGACTACGGACAGCAGGCAGATCGGGCGATAGTTGCCAATGTCGTGCACGTCTCCCTTCTTGTACAGCAAGACGGTCCTTCTGGTCTTCCACTGAGATGGAACTTTGCACTCCGACAGGTAACGTGTGAAGAGCCGCGCCAGGGTGTTGATGAGCGCTGGCGGGAAGTTCTTCAGGTGTTCGGGTCTGATCCTGTCGGGACCGGGTGCTGTACGTTTCTTCACCGACGAGATGGCGTGTCGGATCTCGGAAGGGAGAACAGAGGGGACGACGTATCCATCCTGCGGAAGATGGCATGGGGGCAGGTGGACGTGACTATCGAAGAGATCGGAGTAGAAGTCGTGGATGACCTTCTCCATGGTCCTTCTGGAAGAGGTGGCGGTTCCGTCGGGACGTCGGAGAGTGGTCATCTTGGTCTTGAAGTTAGTGAAGTCTCGGCGGGCACTGCGTATGCTTAACCCTGCCTCTGCAGCTTCAGCCAACACTTCCGCCCTTCTCTCCTTAAGATCCTCCTTTATCGCCTCTCTGCATAGCTTCGCAAGCTCGGACGTCAGTTGGTAGTTGCCTGACGCTCGTGCTGCTCCACGCTGGCGTATCAGCTCGAGAGTTTCCGGAGACAGGCGTCTCTTGGTGGTCTTCAAGCTCTCGGCTCCCTTAGCACTATCGCGGAGATGTGAGATCGTATTCCTCGTCGACGTTGTCCATGACGGCATCTTCCCAAAGGCCGGCAAGAGAGGTGTAGAGGTCCCAGTTGATGGTCATTCTGGGACTCCTCTTCTTGAACTTTGCGGCCTTCTCTCCTTGACGCGAAAAGCGGAACCTTGCGCGAAGGAGGCGGTGGTCCGATCCCGTGTAGAACTTGGGGACAACGGAGACGTCGGTCAGGCAATACTTGCGGTTGAAGATGATGTGGTCGATCTCGTTGTGGAACTGGCCACCGGGAGATTCCCAGGTCCATCGTAGGGAGGGAGGCTTCTGGAACTGTGAGTTTCCATGGATGGTCTTTGTCGACATGATAAACTCAGACAGCCTTTCACCTTGCTCGTTCCACTCCAAACCGTGAGTTCCGATGTGAAGTTCTTCCGGCGACCTTCGCGGTCCGATCTTGGCGTTGAAGTCGCCGACGATCACCTTGTAGAAGTCGTGATCTTCCTTATAGAACTTCTCCAGCTCCACGTAGAAGGCTTCGACCTCTTCGTCGTCGTAGTCGTATGTTGGAACACCAGTGATACACAGGTACAAAGTGCATGAAGCACCACTGGGAACCTTACGGGTAGCCTATAAAAGCTACAGGCCCCTCATAGGTTTCCATACACGGACCAAAGGCCTCATGAAAAACCATCCTGCTCGGATTTTCAAAGGAGACCAGGTTGTGACGTCGGAGATGGTTCAAATGAGAAACGGGGTGTGCGGATCCTGCAAATTAAGCTAAACGGCATCGATACACTCTTTCCCTCATGTCTGCCTGTCACCTGGAAATTAGAGGTCTGCTGGAGGTTTTCTAAAACCTAAACCAACAATGTGCTCGAGTGGTGATCCACCTGCTCACGCAGAAGTGTGGCCCACCTTTAGACAAGGAACCTTCGAGGGAAGAAATCAAGCTGGCCGAATGGATGGCCAGCATACTCAAGGACTTCGAAGCACGTCAACTTGAAGTTGACGAAGACGAACAGCTGGAAGTGGTGGAAAAAGAAGAGGAAGATTGGGATCCGCAAGATGAACTGATGGACCTGGAGAGGCAAGCAAGCAGTGGGCATATGATAACGTTTTCGGGTGGAACTCTTGTTTCGGAGGAAAGATTACGTCTTCAATTGGATTTCGGTTGCATGGTCATAGCATGGAGCAAGACACCGCGATTCACTACACACGTATTTTGTACCTGTGTGTCACTGGTGCTGAGCATTTATCACCATGTTGAATACCACAGCGTTCAACTGGAAAAATGCGCAGAAAATGTCTGGAAATGGTATAGACGTCAGAATCCCCCAAATCTCAACCAATCAGTTGAAATGCAAAAATGCAGCAGCGGAGAGGAACCAAACCCCTGACCTCCTTCGCATGAGTCAACCCTCTACCCACCTGCGCCCCGAGCCACAGGCTGCAGACGCATCGCGGGCGTACGAGACCCCAAACCCGTGCTGCGCCGTATCCCATTGTGACCCCTACTCCTTGGGTTTAACGACTTAGCAAAAAACAAACACATTTTCAAACCAATTGAGGGGTGAGGATTCTCCCTATATGACTCGCTCCCCCCGTTAAAACATACGCTTCAGACCCTTCCCTTGTGAGTGGTGAGCTCGTGCCAGCGGATAGTTAGCCGTTGTTAACCATAGGAAATGTTCAGTGCCTCTTACTTGCTTGCCTCAAGGATTAAACAAAAACAGAACATGTTTTGTTACTATTTAGAAGAAACAGATTCCTCTTATAGTATTCGCTCCCGCCGTTCCGTCGTACCGTTGAGTCATTTCCCTTGTAAGATGTGAGGAATCGTCTCTTGTTCATATAACGAACCTCATGTCCTACTCAAACAGCTAATTGATCTCAGGTCTATTGGCCTAAATTTCAGTTTCCATCGATTGATCTTCACTTATTTATTTATTGAAATACTCACCCTCTTGCGTTTTATATGTTTTTTTTTGCATATTACCCTGTACACGTGTACTTTTAACCAGTTTTCCAGGATGATTAATGGTTTTTGGGATACATCCCTTCAACAGGAATTCAGAAACTGCGAGTATCCGGGGAGCTATGCTGTCTTGTTAGCTTCGCGTGCAGGGATGTGCGGAAAAAATTCGCTTTTTTTTCAAAAGTGCATCTGAAACGGCGTCAGAAGCTGCTTCTATCGCACTTTTCTTGCTCAGAACTTTGCGAGCAGCAGAATCTTCCACAGATTAATGTTCATCCTCATCATAACATAACATAACGAAGCATGAATTCATACTATTGCTATGATAGCCTTTTAGCTATGGCTGAGCAATAAACGAAAACAAATTCAGGGGCTTATTTCACTATTTGTCACTATTTCAGCATGCAGTCTTTCCATATCTAATTCCTGACGTTTTTCGCTGACTTTTTTTGATGCTGATATTTTTTGAACGGTAGACTTAACCGACTTAATCGCTTGAGGTTACTTACAGACCCGCATTTAAAAAAAAACTGACTCGGCTGAAGTTCAAAGCTGGAGTAACCACCTTGATGACTTTCCGACAACGAAAGAGATTCTAACTAGTAAAAAAGTAACTAGTACTCTGAATTGATTCTGGGATCTATCAATAAGATGATAACTGGATCACTGATTAGTCATGGTGGATCCACACTTCCATAGGAATATTCACTCTGTGCCAGCCCAGAAACCTACGCCCAAGGTGACACAGCTGGACAGTTCCAAGATGGTTCTCGAAGTGATAGATTTGTGTCAGGATTCAATAAGCCATCATAGACAGTCAAGATAATAGCTCATGGCAGATATTCGTAATGCTTCATTTAAAAATGAATCACATAACTCCGTATCATCGAAAACATCACACCTAATGAAATTATAAATTGAAATTTGCACCTTTGGTCAGGAACACATGTAATCTTGAAGCAGACAACCGAATGCCACAACCACCACTGAACTCTCTGTACCATGATACTGCGCGGTAGTTTACAAAATTTTTGTAGCTATTTATAACTAATGGATCAAGAATTTTGTGATCATTCAAATGTTGAGTGCATTTTCTTAGCATACATTGCATACATAGCCTTGGTGGCACGTTAATTTTGCCCCGCACCCAGCCGTTGTCATTTTTGAGTGCTTTTTTGGTAGTCTAACCAATTTCAAGAATATTATTACTAGAGTTGTAAAATATTAGGTTGTCACATAAGTTCTGTCCGATTTTCGACGGCAACTTTGCGGTGTAGTATCTCAGCAGAAAATAAAGTTTGTTAATCAAAGTAAGAACCGTTACAATCAATGCACCTCTGCCAACAATATACAAGAGCGTTAATTCCATTTCGGAAGAAATCTGAATTTCTAGAAGCAATGAAACACTCGAAGGCAATTTCGATATCTGCTACATTAGTAAAGTTTTTATCCTTGAGGAAACTATCGAGATGCTTGAAAAGATGAAAGTCCGTTGGAGCTAGGTCTGGTGAATAAGCGGGATGCGGGAGAACTTCATACCTCAACTGGTTTAATTTTTGGGTGGTCAGATGCGAGACATGTGGACGGGCGTTGTCGTGAAGAAGGATCGGTCCTCTTCGATTCACCAGTGCAGGACGCATTTCAAGCAGCTTTTGGTGAACCACGTCTAATTCACGACAGTACCTCTCTGCCGTGATGGTTTCACCAGGCTTCAAGAAGTCGTAGTGGATAATACCAGTTGCAGCCCACCAGACAGTGAGCATGACCTTCCTCGGATGGAGGCTAGGTTTGGGAAAGTGTTTCGGCGGTTCTTCCTTATCCAGCCATTGCGCTGATCTTCTTCGATTGTCGTACATGATCCATTTTTCGTCACAGGTAATTATCCGGTCAAGAAATGGATCGCTTTCGTTCCTTATAGTAAGGGAAGAACAGATCTCCAGGCGACACCTCTGCTGCTCCTCAGTGAGTTCGTGGGGCACCCACTTATCCAGCTTTTTCACCTTTCCTATCGCCTCTAGGTGCCTCGAAATGGTTGTACGACTGACCTGAAGTTCTCTCCCCATCTCACGCACAGTTCCTCGTGAATCGGCTTCCACTCGTTCTTTCAAACGTCCGTCATCACATTTGGCTGGTCGTCCTGAGCGGTCCTTGTCTTCGAGGTCCACGTCTCCAATCCGGAACTTCTGGTACCATCTGCGCACGGTGCGTTCGTTAGCGGAGTCCTCTCCCCATGCCATCTTGATGTTTTGAGTTGCCTCGCTAACACTGCGGCGAAGCTTGAACTCATGAAGCATTATTACCCGCAAGTGCGTTTTTCCATGGTTTCGTCCAGCACCTAAAACGAAGCAATGCTCACGACTTTTTAAAAGCAACACACCAAGTTTTATAGAGCGAAACAAGCGCTACAAAATAGTATACAACATATATACAATTACTTTCTCTATACATGAAAAAAACAATCACAAAGTAACGCCTATCGGGATCGGACAGAACTTATGTGACAACCTAATAGTATTTCATTCATAATTATATCAAGGAAAAACCTTTTTAACTGATACGCTGATTGTGTTCAATAGAAAACTAGTGTGGAGCAGTGCCCATTTCCGTTTCCGCTTTCCGGCGCAAAAACAGGCGGGACACGGAACGGAAGAGCCCAAAATGGCCGGAAACCGGAATTCGGAACACGGAAACGGAAATTCCGCACATCCCTGTTTGCGTGTCTGTCGCGAGGGAAAATCGATTTTTTGCAAAGTTGTTGTTTGTTTGTTAATTGAAGTCACTACTTGTCGAAAACCTCATCAAATTGGTAAGCGAAAATTGTTTTCGCGGACCACGCTTTTTATTTAGTCGTTGCATATGAAGTGACCAATTTTCCTACCTCAACTTCTAGTCCACTTTTCCTGGCTGCGAATGTTCCCGTTTCAGGCATTATATATAGTTTCTGAAAGCGCAGAATTTCCGCTTTCTTACGATGCATAGCTTTTGTGACATAATTGCCCCTTGCCGAGTTTTTGACGTCGTTTTTACAGTATGGATCAACGTGATATTCGGGTGCTCTACTTATATGAATGGAAAAGTGGACACAACGCCGCGATCGCAGCTCGTAAAATCAACGCTGCATTTGGGGAGAATATCGATAAGGAACGCACAATTCGTCACTGGGTCGAAAGATTTCGATCTGGAGATGAATGTTTCGAAGATGGAGACCGAGGTAGGCCGCAATCACTCCTTAACGACGACCAACTCAAAGCCGTTTCGGTAGCGGATCAGCGTCAAACTGAGAGAGGTAGCACAGCACTTCGGTGTTGACGGCAGCCTATCAGTCGCCACTTAAATGCAATCGGAAAAGTAAAGAAATTGGATAAATGGAACCCGCACGAACTGACTGCCGGGCAGATACAGAACCGCCAGACACCTGTGCTTCGTTATGGCTGTGCAATCTGAGTCCTTTTTGAACAGGATTGTGACATGCGACGAAAAATGGATCCTTTATGGCAATCGTCGTCGTCGCTCTGGATTGGACAAGAATGAGAGTCCCAAAGAGATGCCGAAACCAAGTCTCCGTCCAAAGAAGGCCATGGTGACCGTATGGTGAACAACGGCTGGTATAATCCGTTACAAGTTCTTGAATACTGGAGAGACTAACACAGCGGCGAAGATGTACTACTGTGCCGAAATTGAAGTGATGCACCAGAAGTTGATTGAAAAACAGTCGGTTTTGGTCAATCGAAATTCTAATCCCATTACATGACAACGCGCGTCCGCACGTTTCAAAAATCGTTGTCCAGAAACTGGATGAATTAGAATACGAAACTCTGCCACATCCAGCATATTCACCACATCTGTCTGATACTGACTATCATTTTTTTCAAGCTTTTACATCGTCATGTGAAGGATAAAAAATTCAGCAACCACGGTGATGTCGAAAAATGTCTTCTTATGTTTTATTAATTCTCGTAGTTCTCATTTTTACAAATATGGAATGTCTAAGCTATTGTCGCGCTGGGAAAAGTACGTTAATTGCAATTGCAGCAGTGTTTATTTCGATTGATAAAATTGCTTCCAAGGAAAGTTATGATCTGTCAAATTTTCAGTCAAAGTCGGCTATTTCATGTGCAACGAACTAATACAACAACGTCTGAAAGTGAAATACACTTTAACACAAAACAGCTCCTTCGAAAGATTTAAATCCAACTAGGAAGACAAACTACAATGCTGTGACATGCCATCGTGTCACACGGTCGTCAATGCGGCCCCCTAGAACTGGTATTGCAAATTTGCTCATGGTCATGAGCTCATGACGAATTTCGAAGATTTAGTACGAATCCAAACGTCACAGTCGACTCTTCTACATACCTTGCTCTTCTTGAAGCCAGGTCCAGTACCGGCATAAGGCGCATATTCGCTATCGTCCGGAGCGCTGCGACGTCTTCTAAAATCCAGTGCTTGGGTGTGAGGAGTCGTGTCCTGCGCTATTATGTCAGAGTGCGGATAATTACTCTAGAAGGATGATTGCAGCGAAAGCTTCAGAAGTGCCCTCATCCACTGCGTCCACCAACACAGTAGCTCAACACACGGCAGCCGGTCGATATTTGCCCTCAGGCGTCGCATGTTCTACCTCGTGAGACACGGAGGACGGTCAGAAGATACAGACTATGAGCATGCCCCTCGCTGGGGGGGGGGGGGCGTACTATCATCCTCTCATCTTCCTGGCTCACCCACCCCCCAACCCCTAGACTTCGGCATATGTTATACTTCAGCGACACGTTCGCCGACAACCTGTCGTCGACAACGCGGGAGCCCCGGCTTGAAAAGCTAGAGAGCGCGCATGCACTCTGTTGCTCTCCCGTCGAGCGCAGCGCGAGAGAAAGAGAATGCACGCGAGAGTGCCACTGACGCGCGCCCTCGGCAGCCAGAGGACGCTGTCGGCGACGGGGAGTATAACACCCCTGCAGTGCCGTCGACGACGCTAGCACCCACCCAGCACTATCGCCGACGTGTCGCCAAAGTACAACGTATGCCTTCCTTGAGAGTCTAGTGGCTGCCCTCCGAAACCTTAGAGACACAAAAGAAATTTTGGTGCCACACTAAATCTTGTTCAAAATAAGTCTACTAGGGGTAATCTGCCATGTCAAGAATGAATATCATCGTTTTTTGCGGAAATGCCTTATAAGCCCGCTATATAAAGCTCGAATCGCCCAAGGCCTTGCGAAATAGCGCACGCTGGTAAGAGACGTAGAGTGTGCGTCTTCCACCGATGCGCACTATTTCGCCGTCTCCAGCCTGCAGCAGAGGTTAGCCAGGCAGAAGCCTTGAAATCTCGAAAAGGCTGTTCTGTGCTCTCCTCCGCGAAACCATAGCATACCGTGGTGGCTAGATACACACAGCGAATGCAAATGCAATCTTATTTACTCGTTTCGATTATAGATTCGGGTCTTATTTTCTTCCGAATTGGGCAAGGGAGGGAACTCTAGGATGAAGGCAATTTTAACACGGGTGTGTGCTAGTGGGCCCACACCCAGGAGTCCCTTCCCTTGCCGATTCTGTGCTCTCCTCCCTCTCCTCCGCGTGAGCGGTCCTTGAAGATTTCAAGACTTCTGTACTCTGCTGCAGGCTAACCTCTGCTGCAGGCTAGGGACGGTGAAATAGTGCGCATCGATAGGAGACGCACGCTCTACGTCTCTTTTACCAGCGCACGCTATTTCGCAAGGCCTTGGGCGATTCGAGCTTGATATAGCGGGCTTATAAGGCATTTCCGCAAAAAAACGATTATGATATTCGTTCTTCCCATGGCAGATTACCCCTAGTAGACCTATTTTGAACAAGATTTAGTGCGACACAAAAAGTACACTAGTACCGAAATGTTCCCAGCCCCCTTTGCGCTACGATATAAACTCGCCTCCGCCCTCTCGCCAACTCGGCTGTACCTCCTGACGCGTTGCCGTGAGCTACTTGCGTACGGACCGGTTCATACCTCGAGCGACAAGAGCGACAAAAACGACTGGAGCGATTGGGGCGACAGACGGAGTGTGGAGTACGTAATTAATTACGTACTCCACACTACGTTCGTCGTAGACGGAGTGTGGAGTGCGTAATTATTTGTGTACACCACACTAGATCCGTCGCTCCAGTCGCTCTTGTCGCTCGAAGTATGAACAGGGCCCACGTGCTCTCGTGTCCGGCGTCGCGAATTCGCGTCAGGACTTGCCTCCGACACTTCGCGCGAGAATGCGAGCAATGCCCAGAAGGCATGGCGAACCTCAATGTATTCTAGGCACATTTAACTGCCTAATAGTAAATAAATGGGAACGAACTTGACGTAGTAGCCTCCTCCGATGACTGACGCAACCATCCCAACGATGAGGACAGTGCCCACGGCTGAAACAAAGCAATCGTCAGTGAAGTTTTACGGAATTGTATTCGAAAATTCAGTTCCCGTTTTCTGTACTGAAAACAGGGCATTATAAAATGGAGCAAGGGCCGTGTTTCGCACTGCGAATCAGCGAGAAATCGAAGCTTGTTTGCATGTCAATTTCATCGCTAGTGGTTGCTAGTGAGGCATTTGACGACATTACCTTGGCTGGTAGTACGAACATACAAGTTTTCGCCGCGCGCGCGATGAATCGCCACTGACGCACCGCTCCTGGGTGGGCTGTTATGGGGGAAATGGAGCTCTAACAAACTTCCGAGTTATGCTGTATTGTATCTAGACCAGTCGTTCGGCGGCCTAGCGGCCGCCTACGACTGGTTGGGGACTTCGCCCCCAAACCCCGAGAGTAGGACGCCATGGCCGCTACGGGTTTCCTATTCTTTCCTAGGCCTTCTGACCATTATGTTAATCGAGATGGATCGGCTGATCTTCCTCGACGTGATCCTCAAAAAATCGATAATATCGATCGATATCGATTGGTCGACATCAGATTCGTGTTCAGCGACCTCGATTACCCTCAGGGCCGAAGTTTCGTGCCGCTTGAACGTCATCCTCAAAAAATCGATAATATCGATCGATACCGGATGGTCGACTTCAGATTCGTGTTCAGCGACCTCGGTTACCCCCAGGGCCGAAGTTTCGTGTCGCTTGAACGTCATCCTCAAAAAATCGATAATATCGATCGATATCGATTGATCCGACTTCAGATTCGTGTTCAGCGACCTCGATTACCCCCAAGGCCGAAGTTTCGCGCCACTTGATCGCCATCCTCAAAAAATCGATAATATCGATCGATATCGATTGATCCGACTTCAGATTCGTGTTCAGCGACCTCGGTTACCCCCAGGGCCGAAGTTTCGTGTCGCTTGAACGTCATCCTCAAAAAATCGATAATATCGATCGATATCGATTGATCCGACTTCAGATTCGTGTTCAGCGACCTCGATTACCCCCAAGGCCGAAGTTTCGCGCCACTTGATCGCCATCCTCAAAAAATCGATAATATCGATCGATATCGATTGATCCGACTTCAGATTCGTGTTCAGCGACCTCGATTACCCCCAAGGCCGAAGTTTCGCGCCACTTGAACGCCATCCTCAAAAAATCGATAATATCGATCGATATCGATTGATCCGACTTCAGATTCGTGTTCAGCGACCTCGATTACCCCCAAGGCCGAAGTTTCGCGCCACTTGAACGCCATCCTCAAAAAATCGATAATATCGATCGATATCGATTGATCCGACTTCAGATTCGTGTTCAGCGACCTCGGTTACCCCCAGGGCCGAAGTTTCGTGTCGCTTGAACGTCATCCTCAAAAAATCGATAATATCGATCGATATCGATTGATCCGACTTCAGATTCGTGTTCAGCGACCTCGATTACCCCCAGGCCTGAAGTTTTGTACCGCCGACGTGTTCGGCACGTCTGCGGCTCGCCGTGCATGGTTGCCGACGTGTTCGGCACGTCTACGGCTCGCCATGCACGGTCGCCGACGTGCTCGGCACGTCTACGGCTCGCCATGCAGGGTTGCCGACGTGCTCGGCACGTCTACGGTATACCTTTGTCCTTTTCGAATTTCGAATAGTCGAATTTCGAATAAATTCGAATTTCGAATATTCGAATATTCGACTATTCGAAAAAAGTCCAATATTCGAATTATTCGATTATTCGAATATTCGAGAAAGTCCAATATTCGAATTATTCGATTATTCGAATATTCGAGAAAGTCCAATATTCGAATTATTCGATTATTCGAATATTCGAGAAAGTCCAATATTCGAATTATTCGTTTATTCGAATATTCGAAAGTGGCCAATATTCGAATATTCGTTTATTCGAATATTCGAAGGCTTCGAATATCGAATATTCGAATAGTCGAATATTCGAATATTCTTTATCAATCTCTTAACAAGTTAGTGGCACTCTTCTTCGAAAACCAGGGGAGTCTGACCTTATGATAAAAAACGATGTTTGAGTTTCGCGCGTCGCTCAAAGTGCGCCGAATTGTGTGTACGCAATCTGACAAGGGAAGTCAATGAACTTCCCGTGGAGGTTTCCAAAATGACCTATTGCTTGTTATAAGGGTGTGTCTAAGAAGCACCGTAGTGGTCTTCAAATGTCCTGAGGGCATCTGGTAGGTCAAAAATTACAAAAAACTGTAGCGCTTCAGTGCTGGCTGATAAGGCGAAAGTGACGCCTTGAATGGCCTTGAAATACTCAGAAATTAACATGCAGATGCTGTAGAGCTTTAATTATAGTTAGATGTTAGAAATCTGACAATTTACTAGGCCAAATGAATCATTCACTGCAGTCGGGGCGTGGATAGCGGGGAGAGGTCCAGGTTCGAATCTAGGAGAGTTGTTTACGGATTGCTGTGCGTTTTGGTAAATGTAGAACATATTCTCATTCTAACCATATTTACGAACATGATCGATTCAGTCCATCTCTGGGATGTGCTGATCAGTCTTCGGGTTCCTATAGAGAACGTTTCTCTTGTAAATTTTACTAATTTTAGCATCTCTTATAAAATGCATCATTTTTGACCCATTGTACTCCGTAGTATTCGTAGCATTTGCATATAACACCAAATACAGTACTAACTAAATTAATTAGTCACCTTCTTCACTGACGAGCCTCGGAGTGACTAATTATAAACATGTTTTATATGAAGGCAGAGGCGAAACAAGACATGTTTAGTGTTGTTGTTACCATTGTTTTAGTTATTACTTGTTTTAGTTGTTGCTTGTTTTCCACTTGTGTTTGTTATAGTACAGAGTGATTTAGAGTTCATATATACCCCAGGTTATTTCTAATTCTACTTCGTTGTTTAGACATTGAATTTAAAACTGTTTGAGTATTAAAATTTACATATATGATTAACTTATTCTATTGGTCTTCTTGCAGCCTATTCTTCCTCGGCCATTCTCCCGCACTGACGGGGGGATTAATCCCCATGACTTCGTAAGTAGATAATAAAATTTCGTACAAATGTTGTCCTGAGGGTTGACTGAGGTTCTGATCACGAAGCTGGCAAACGCGTTCGGTGTTACCGTCGACCACAATAGGCGACGGTGAGTATGTGCGAGAAAAGGTGCAGAATAACCGGCCGCGTTGTACTATTGTGACTCCAAAAGTGGAGTGGAGGTCGATTTTTTTCGCCCAAATATCGCCTGCACTGTTATTTTGGATGCTGAGCACGAATATGGTATCCAATTTCGACAATGTGGCCGCTTACGATGTTTCATAGTGTGTATTCGTGAGTAAGGATAGGGTTGTCATGACCACTGATTTCGTCCTTTCCTCGCCTTAGGAAATTATTTAGGCTGCTGCCACGAATCTGTCATTTCTTTTTCTAAATTATCCATTTTTCGTGCACTACTTTCCATCTCAAAGTCGAAGACTGGAAAGCAAGTCTGATCACATATGTAGGTGAAGAAAGCGATTCTATGTACTCAAACTGATAAACTTGATCACTCATGAAAATGTGGAATCACGCGATCACGCGAAAACGTTTACTAGATTTGCGATCAGCACCTCAATTAGCCCTCTAGACGACGTTTGGGCGAAACCTGCTTTCGATCCCCGGAGTTGTGGGAGTACAAGTCCCTAAACCTTCGATTAGCAGAGAGTGGTGGGGAGGCGATGGGCAGCAGGGGTGTGCGTTAAATTTTAAAATTTTTAACGACCACTTTTTAACAAAAAATTTTCGCGTTTAAAAGGTAAATTCGGTAAATTCGTTAAGTAAAATGTCCCTTAGCTGCATTCAGTTTTAAACCACTGGGGTGCCTCTCGGACAATACCCCACAGCGCTCAATAGGTCACTTATAAGATTCCCACGGGAAGTTCATTGACCTCCCTTGTGAGTTGACGCGAAGTAAGCGCTGCAAGCGCGGCCCTCCGCTGCGCACCTGCTTCCTTGTAAACGGCCGTCGAGCGTGCTGTGGCCATTCACGTGAATCGCAAGTGATTAGGGTTATGCCTGTACACAGATATTTTTACCTTCAGTATACTACGGGAGAATCTTCGTTTTGTATTTCTACCCCAGTTACAACAAGGGAACGATTAGAGCCGAAGGGGCTGCGGTAGGGAGGTAGAACTTTCAGGGGCCCAGAAAGCTGCTTTCTGCCAGTAAAGACGTTGAAGAAGAAAGGAAGAGCAATGGCTATGGAGTACAAGAGCCAGTCATACTCCGTTTCCTATGAAAGTGAGCCATCCCCATTTTCGCTCTAACACTGTCCAAGTCGTAGTGTCTTGTCAGATTAGATTCCAACGCGGG
This sequence comes from Heligmosomoides polygyrus bakeri, assembly GCA_947359475.1. NCBI lineage: Eukaryota > Metazoa > Nematoda > Chromadorea > Rhabditida > Heligmosomidae > Heligmosomoides > Heligmosomoides polygyrus. The sequence continues at coordinate 42,745,846 of OX375870.1, read as the reverse complement.
TCCGTTTCTCTTCAACGGAGCTAGAACACAAACTGAATGCCATTCATGAGACTCCAGTGTGCCCTTTCTGCACCAGATCGCCTTTGTGTCATTTCTCCGCCCATGATAATCATTCTTTTACCACCTGGAAGCTTCGCTATAACATAAGGAAAGATAGCAACCCACAGAGAAAGACCTATAACAATCTAGCTCTGCCTACCCAAGGTGTTTCTCTCTTCTCGGTGCACGAATTCTTAGGGAAGCAAAGCGTGCTTCATTGCCATTATACCGCTGTTATTGTCCTTTGGTCTCGTAAAGGAAATGGATGGAGCAGCCATCCACTTCCTTCACAGTGGGTAATAAAAAAATAATTAAATGTCAACCACTGGGTGACGACAGTAAATAATAGTGTTCATTTGATTATTCGAATATTCGAGTATTCGAAATTCGACTTTTTGAAAATCGAATATTATTCGATCATTCGAAATTCGAAATTTTGAAAATCGAATATTATTCGATCATTCGAAATTCGAAATTTTGAAAATCGAATATTATTCGATCATTCGAAATTCGAAATTTTGATAATCGAATATTATTCGATCATTCGAAATTCGAAATTTTGAAAATCGAATATTATTCGATCATTCGAAATTCGAAATTTTGAAAACCGAATATTATTCGATCATTCGAAATTCGAAATTTTGAAAATCGAATATTATTCGATCATTCGAAATTCGAAATTTTGAAAATCGAATATTATTCGATCATTCGAAATTCGAAATTTTGAAAATCGAATATTATTCGATCATTCGAAATTCGAAATTTTTTCCCAAGGACAAAGGTATAGTCTACGGCTCGCCATGCAGGGTTGCCGACGTGTTCGGCACGTCTGCGGCTCGCCATGGGCGGTCGCCGACGTGTTCGGCACGTCTGCGGCTCGCCATGCGCGGTCGCCGACGTGTTCGGCACGTCTGCGGCTCGCCATGCGCGGTCGCCGACGTGTTCAGCTGCCGCGCCCCAACTCAAGTGTGACGGACAGACAGACACACGCACACACACACGCTTGCTGCTTTATATATAGTAAGGATATGTGGTTTCTAGAAATGAAGCCTCGTGTCATGAAAGAACCCAAAATCGTTTCACAATAGCAGCAATTGTTTATTGCTTGGACTAGGTCATCCAATTCTCACCATAAACAACCATTTCCTCTAATTAAGTGCACCGGAAGACCCTCAAATTGCTGAGCAGAGGTATCCAAAGCAGTTTATGCAGTTACAAGAGCGTTAGACTTCGTAACTTAGCAGCACACACCATGCAGATGTCGCGCCTGCCGCGCGCTTTTGTATGTTCAGCTTGCTCCCCCATTACCTTTCCCGGGAATACCTGGAAGAAGCTGAAAGCAAACCGGAGAACAGAGCAGAACAAGCTACCCGTTCATGAAAAGAATATAGATTTCATGGAGGCCTCAAGAAGACATGGAGGCCTATAAAAGAACACGAGAATCTAAATTACGGAAAAACATTGCCGACCTACTGCAATCCAAATTTAGGCGTGTAATGTGGTGCATTTGCGACGAGCCGTATTTCACTGCATGTTCTCGCAATATCTCATGCCGGGCTGCCGTCAACCAACGGTGAAAATGGCGTATATTGACGTAACAAGTTATTTGCTCGTTTCAATTTGGGGAGAGTCTCCCTAGAGCGGTCCACTGCCAGCCATTTCGCCGTAACACGGGATATGCAACGCGAGTAAACGATCGAATGTAGCGGCGGAGTGGCGTTCTACCCCACGCTCTTTTAACAGAGGCGTGGCAAATGTCTGCGTCTCCACTATCTCGTAAGGCAGCCTCTCGAGCAATGCCAGGGGTTGATGGGTGGGCGGGCCAGGGGAACGAGGGGGTAGAACGCTTGACCCCCGAATGTAGTGTATTAGTCCTTAACGAACAACCTGTGCACTCGTACTTTCACAACACCACAGGTTAAGGACAAGGTCGAAAAAATCGCCCAAACCCTACCCAAACAGAGTTATTTTGGGTGCTGATCATGAGGTATTCAATTTTGAAAATTTGGACGGGTTACGGTAGGTACGGGTGTCTAATGCTCTCGAGATCATAATCATCGATTTCGCCCAAACATCGCCCAGGGGTGGGGGGGAGGTTGTTTGCGGTGTTGATCACGAATCTGACATCCGTTTTTCGTTTTACGCTGGAGTGCGATAGGTTACGGTAGGTACGTGTCGCTAAGGTAGATACGTGTGGCTAAGGTGGTCGCCGGTGGACCACTGTCCCGTCATATTACAGAAGCGGCAAATACGGTAGCGGCACAGCGTGTAAGTGGTCCCGCGCGATCGCCTCATGAGGTGCACATAATTTGCGGGAAGCTCTTCGATAGTCATATGCTTAACAAATTGACGACAATCGCGTTTTGCGTCAGAAAGCCGCGTGGGACGCGCGCGTTATGAGCCACCGGTGGCTAATAATGTCCCTCGCGGAACACTTTTTTGCTTCATACACTTTTTTCCTTTTTTTGTGAATCCGTTAGTTATAGTGTTCGTTTATGTTGGAGTATATCCTGGAAAGGATCCTACCTTTTTGACTGTAGATCTGATTTCGTCACTATTGTACTTTCAGGACTCCAGAGGTCTAGGAAAGGTCGGAAAAAAAATTTGCTCAAACTTCGCCCAAGGGGGTTATTCGGGGTTCTGATACCGAATCTGACATCCATTTGTCATATTATGTTGGAGTATGGTAAGTACGGGTAAGGAACGCTTTAGAAAACTTGGGCGAAATCGGTGTCAATCCACAACCTTAGTCACCTGTACTTACCGTACTTTAGCGCAATACGAAGAATAGAGGCCAGATTCTTGATCAGTACCCCAGATAACCCCTGAGCGAAATTTGAGCGAAATCGGTGATCATGACACCCGTGCACACCGTAATCCTACCGTAATCCAGCGTAGTACAAAAAATCGATGTCAGATTCGTGATCAGCACCCCAAACAACCTTTTTGGGTGAAGTTTGGGCAAAAAAGACTGACTTGAATTGATTTGATTGTCGAGTTGGTCTCCTTCCTGGTAATTTTTAAACTCGATATATCTAATAAAAGCAATGACATTTTTCTAGCTTACCCCCGTTGGGTATTCTCCCATCACAGGTGATTAGGGAACAGGAAAAACATCTATAAAAACCGACTGCAACAGTACAAAAAATAGCGCGAAAGGTTATGAGCCACCGGTGGCTCATATTGTCGTCAATGTGTTAATTGCGAGACACCAATAGCAACAAGGTGTTCACTCGCAGGCACTGTTCCGCAACCGCTGCCAAGAAGAGCTTCGCGACGTCAAGTTGAAAGACGTATTTGAGAAACTGAGCATGGACGCAGCCGATTCCTAGGAATGGCTTAGAAGAATGGGCTTGCTCGCAACGCCTTTATGTCACATTTGTAACGACTCCATGTGGATATACCAACTTGCAGGTATATAGAGATGCTACAAAAGGACATGTCGACTCAACCCTCGATATTCAATTCACTTCCAGGAATCCGAATAAAAAAGTTTGGGCAAAATCGGTGATTGTGACCTCGAGAGCCTTAGTCACCCGCACCTACTAACCTGCCGGCCGAATTTTTAAAATCGAATAACAGATTCGTGTTCAGCACCCCAAGCAAACCCCCTCGACGGGGTTTGGGCGAAAAATTTTTTGACCTCTTCTCGACCTCTGGAATCGTTTCTTTGACGTACAATGATTTCCAGCCTCACAAATGAACATGAACATTTATTGAGCCCAAAGAAGTACAAAACAAGTTGAACACAAAAATCACTGCAAAAGTTGGCTCTTCAAAGACAAGCAAAAGTGAAGAGCAATTATTGTACCAAAAGAGATCCGAAATTAATTGATCACAAGATGTTACAGGAGAAGAGCTCTTTTTGAAGATTTGCAAGAAAAGACTTCTTCCATGAGTGACGTGAAAGCGTTTTTTTTAAGGACTAGCGACTCACTGAAAAAGGTACTTTATCAAGATATAGCTGATTTGTTTTTAACCTAACTTGTAGTTAATTTCTCAAATCACGAGGCTTCATCACAAGTTCTAAGAACAAGAGCCGAAAATGATTCTGAAAGTTTTTAGGTTCCGTATTGCTTTAACAGAGGTCACGATTTTTTTTACAAATATAAGTTTTCATTCAGCCGAAGCGAACATACTATTAATTTATATAGAAAGTTAAGCACAGCCTCGTATAAATAAACGTTATTTGTAAGAGAATTGTAAGAGAACTACTTCACTTTACTACATATTGAGAATGATGCGCTAGCATTGAATAACTATCAGGGATTGAGAGAAAAGAAACATCAGAAAAAAAAAACGTTTTGTTTGAGATGCGCTTCAAGTTTATGATTAAAATTAGCTGGGGATGACGAAGAAACTATTGCGCTAGGCAAGCTATTCCATGTTTTTGTAGCTCTTCCTAGAAAAGAGCCAAGGAACTGTTGGGAGCGAACTCTTCCTATGAATATACAAATGGATGACCTCTTGTTCTTTCAGTAAAATCTAAGAAATTAAATATTTCTCTTTTATCAATATCTAAACAGCCAGAGAAAATCTTGAATACGAGATTTTGATCATACAAAATTCTTGGTAGCTTAAGTGAGTTTTCACCAAACGTTGCAAGTCTTTCTTTATAGCTTACATGATACAAACCGTTTCTTGAGAAAATTGCGTTCGTGAATCTTTTCTGCACTTTTTCGATTTTTTCTTTGTGGACGATCTTAACAGGTGACCACAGTGGTGTACAGTATTCCAAAAGCGGTCTTACATACGTGGAAAAAAGTTTGAATAGGGTAGACATACTGTGAGTTTGAAAAGCTCACAAAATGAAGTTGGATCTTCTATATGCCGTAGTTATTGTATCATCAACATAGTCTTCGAAACAAAGTGAATCGGAGTATTTGATGCCCAGGTCTCGTACAAATTTTGTGTTCCTCAAAATTTTACTTCTTAAGAAAAACGAAAAATCTCTTGGGTGAGAGCTCCCGATGCAAATAACTAAAGTTTTTTCGTGTGAGATGTCTAGCATCCACTTCGTAGACTATGCGTGTACGACATCTAAACCTTGATGAAGCACATTAGGGATTATTAATGGAATAAATTTTGGAATCGTCAGCATATATGGAACACGATACGCCGAAAAGAAGGCAATTAGGCAAATCATCATTGATATAGAGCAGAAACATTAGAGGTCCCAAGCATGTTCCTTGAGGAGCCCCGCTCAAAGTCTCGTAGGTATTCGAAACAGCATTGCTAACCATAACCATTTGAGTTCTCCCAGTAAGAAATGATTGCAAAACCTTAGAAGGCACCCTTCAATGCCGTAGGTCTGGAGTTTTGAAAGAGAAGACTCCGGTTGATAGAGTCAAAGGCTTTTGCGTAATCAATACAACATACAGTAATGTAGCCTCTAGCATCCATTATCCTTTGCCAAGCAGGGATAGTTGAAATGAGAGTTGTAATAGTAGATTTCTTTTGGAGGAAACCGTGTTGAAAATTCATGATGAGATTGTTTGTTTTCACATAATTATAGATCTGTTCGCGTGCAATTCTTTCAAGAACTTTACTAGTTGAAGAGGTCAGACATATGGGTCTGTAGTTTTTAAAAACAGTTTTGTCACCCTTTTTGAATATAGGTTTAACGATACTTTTTCTCCATAATGAAGGAACTTCACCAAGAAGTAGGAACCAATTAAATAAAAGCGTTAGAGCTGGAGTTAATTCAACAGCGGCTTTTTTAATAAAGTATATGGAATATCGTCAGGTGAGGTCGAGTTTCGAGCAGATAAGCTAGTTAATGTTCTGTATACTAAATCGCTGTTAATATCAAGAAAATCTAATTTTGATGAGGTAATTTTTGGGCAATGGTAACTCACATCCGGATTTTTTTTGTAAACTGATTTAAAGTATGAAGCAAACACGTCTGCCTTTTCGAGATCGGATTTACATAGTTCACCGTTCTCATTGAAAATAGAACAAATGTTGTTTTTTGACTTGAGCTTACTGTTAAAGAAGTTATAAAAAGCTTTTGGATTCTTTGAATCAGCTATCTTTTCTTCACTTTGTAAGCTAAGGCAGGCCAGCTCTCTTTTGGGCTATCTTGAGAAATGATTGTACTTCTGGATACCAATAGTTAGTCGAGCCTTGTACAATTTCTTTACTTCAAGAGCAAGCTTTCTTATTCTTATTGGATAGCGAGATTCTTCATCGTTGGCATGTTTCAATGGAATGTATTGGGTTGTAACGAATTAAATGGCACTGGCTCGCGCAATTTTTTGGCGCGTCTTTACGCGTTTGATCAAGAACAAACCGTAACATGTGGCACATCATTTAGAAGCGCAAACTTTGCTTTACCTGTGAGTACCAAATTTTCTATGTAAAAGTGGGAAAACTTTAGAGTTTTAGTGACTTTTTTGCAAATGGACAAAAGGGTAATCCGAGGCATTTACTTGTATGAATTCAAGTTGGGCACTACAGCTAAGGAGGCGGACGAGAAGATCAACGCCGCATTCGGTCAAGGATGTTCCACAATTCGGACGGCGTATCGTTGGTATCAGAAGTTCCGGAATGGAGATGAAGGTCGAGGGAGGCATAGTGATGTTGATGAGGACAAGCTGAGAGATGTGGTAGAGGAGGATCCACACAAAGGTACCAGGGAGATAGCGAAGGTTCTTGGCGTCAGTCACAACACAGCTGCCCGGCATCTGAAGGAAATTGGAAAGACCAAAAAGCTGGAAAGCTGGGTGCCTCACGAGCTGTCTGAGGAGCAAAGAAACCGACGATATCAGATCTCGTCCGCACTGCTTCTACGGAACGAAACGGACCCATTCCTTGATCGCATCGTAACCTGTGACGAGAAATGGATGATGTACGACAACAGGCGACGATCGGCACAGTGGGTGGACAGCGATGAGAGCCCCAAGGTCTTTGCGAAGTCGGAATTGCACCAAAAGAAAGTAATGGTGACAGTATGGTGGTGTTCGCTGGGAATTATTCACCACAGCTTCCTCCCTCCCGGTGAATCCATCACGGCAGAGAAGTACTGCATTGAAATTGAAGAAATGATGAAAAAGTTGAAGGATATCCGGCCGGCCTTGGTAAACCGAAAGCGAGTTCTCCTTCTGCACGACAATGCTCGCCTCGTAGCACGAATGACGTTGCAGAAATTGAATGAGCTGAGCATTGAAACTCTACCACATCCTCCGTTTTCTCCCGACCTCTCCCCAACGACTACCATTTCTTCAAGCAACTTGGCGACTTCTTGGTAGGGAAAATATTCAAATACCAACAGGATGCCGAAAGTGCCTTCGAAGATTTCGTCAATTCCAAAACTTCTGATTTTTATGCTACTGGGATAAAAAAGTTTGTGTCACATTGGCAAAGATGTGTAGAATCAGAAAGTTTTTATTTCGATTAATAAACTTGCCTACAAGCCGAGATATTAACTGTTTAAATTTACAGTGGTTCAGTGCCATTTATTTCGTTACAACCTAATATTTTCTAATAAGACTATGACAGTGTTGCAAGTAGATGGAATAACACTGATCTGCTGATTCACATTGGGAAATAAGGTTGCGCCAGTTGGTTTGTAAAAGATTTTCACAAATGGCAGTACAGTCCACATTAATGAAATCATAGTAAGTGCGACTCGAGCTTTGCTTAATGCCATCTGAATTGATTTTAAAAGAAACCGCATTGTGGTCAGAGGTGGAGAAAGGAGCAATGGCTTTCACTTCGTGAACGATGTCACTGTGATTAGTTAGGACTATGTCTAATATGTTGCATCCTAAAGTGGGAACATTAACCAGATGAGAGAGAGCATACTCATTACAGAATTGCTGAAACTCGCGAGAAATTTTTGGACTTAAAAGTTTACTATACAGAAGAATTTTTCATGATTTAGTGCAATGCTTTCGGATCTTGCATCTTCAGGTGAAACTCAAGGCAAGCAAGTACTGGGTTTTCAGACCTTCTTCAGGAAGCTCAAGTGAGTTTTCTCTTCATTATGTCCAGCCAAAAAGGAACCATTTTTTCAAAATTCATAACTCCTTTTTCTTGCGAGTTGCTAGCAGGGATGAGTGGATTAACCGTTATCCGTTATCCGGTTTCCGGGGGTTTTGGCCTATCCGTTTTGTTGCTCGTTATCTTATTATTGATTTTGGGCCGGATAACGAACAACAAATTAGCTGAATCTTAGCTTTGGACGTGGTGATGGGTGAATTATGTACAGGATCCTTCACGATCGTAAGAGTGGTCGTCAGAAACAACAGAAGTATTCAAATCTAGAAGGGTTAATTGAGGTTTCCTCACTTGGAAACTGGCTATATAGTTTTAAAGATATCTAACTTCCAGCCTTCCAGAATGCCCGTTAAACCTCTACCAAACTTATATGAGGCCTACTTAACACAGCATTGTTCATTCATCTCAAGTCATGTGCTGACCAAGAAGGCATACAAGCTGCTACTAGCAATCGTCAAAGATGGAGAGCCGCACCCTGGAAAGAATTCTTCACCGCCGATGTTTCCATCGTATCATCGTATTTGTGGTTACACGATTGCAGTATGTTCGATTTAATTGCAGGCGGTAATTGTACCTTTTTAGCCATATGCTGTCGTACATTATCAAAAAATACTGCAGTACACCAATGAATGCTAGCAAAAGAAATAGGATTAATCCAAATATTATACATAGAGTAAGCAACTTCGCCACTAAAAATTTTAGGTAAGCAATAAACTACAAAACAAACTTATCATTGTGGGTGCTGAAGACATGTAGATTTGTTTTAATTTGTGAGTTTTTTGTGAAACTTATCTGCAACATAGGGAACGCCTCCGTTTTGGGGCTGAATCGGATATTCTTCCTCTGTTCCAGAAGGTATGGGTCGGATATTCTTCCTCAGATCTAGAAAGTCTGGGTGCCAAAACTCTTTGAGTGTGTGTTTGCCGTACACAATTGCTTGCAGTTACTACTCAAAAGTTAGTATTTTATCCATGCCTGATAATTCCACGTTGAAGTGCCTTGGATCAGGGGATGCTATCGAGCAGCAACAACAATAACGGTTTATAGCATGTGTAGGACAAGATCGTTATGTGAAGTTAGTTTGGTTGGATGTCTCCTGCCTTCTTCTTATTTTCAGAGACATCGGAAGAATTGCTCTTCCAAGGACTATTCTATTTTTCAACTGGTCTAATTGAAAGAAGAGTCAAGCGCAGTGTAAGGCTGATAAATAAGACAATCCGACCGAACCCTTGGAAACAGCTGAGAGGCGGGTATGTTGCTGTGCGTTTGTCTTCGTATGGATGAGCAGAAAACCCCATAGAGCGTCGTTGATGTAGCGACTGAAAAACTTTTAAAAAACACTAACAAACTGTCTAGAAATGGCTTATAAATTACTTGCTTCAAGTCCTGATCTGTTGTTGAAATTAGTGCAATTTAAAAGAGTTTGAATTTTTGTTGTTTGTTCGTTATCCGTTTTTCCGTTATCCGGCCATTTTCGGGTAAAACTATCCGTTATCCGTTATCCGGTTTTCAAAATTTCATTATCCGCTCATCCCTGGTTGCTAGGTGGCTGCAAAAGCTACCTTCTGATCTTCTCAAATCTCCCAATGTTCACACTTTTCGAAGTAAGCTGAAGAAGCTTGATATTTTATCGATCTTAAATGTTCAGAGTTAGCCCACTCCAGCCTGCCAGCTCCAATTGGAATGCTTCGTATTAGCTGATTAGCGTATTAGCTTGCGTAGTGCTGCTCACAACGTCGACGGATTCTCTCCATACCTATGTACTGCTGATTTCCGTAGACTCTTGCACATGACACTTGTTGAGAGTACATGAATTTTTATCCTATTTTTGTTCGGTTTAGCTGTTTTTCGTAGACTCTTCCACATGACACATTTTACGAGTACATGATGGTTCTCCTACTCTTGTTTGGTTTTAGCTTCTTCTCCAGCGTATTCCACTAAGGCGTGGGGTACTAGTGCTTTTCCTCGAAATGCCTCATATTCCCTACATGCTGTAACATACTGAGAGCATATTGAGACAGCTGTCGTTTAGAGGCTTTAAACCATACCACTCCGGAAAACTCGGATACTACAGGCATTACTGCGGCACCCTTAGCTAAAAGACAGCCTTTCTTCATTTCAAAAACTATACCCAAATACAATCCAAATGTCTTTGTTTCAATATTCTTATATAATTTATTCTTTTCATATCTCCGCTGAGTGTCTCCTTAGCAGGCCATCGCCTGGGGTGCGTAGTTAGCTTAAAGAGGTTCTTGAGAGACAGAACCCGCCCCGGAATGGCTATGCCAGTTGCGTGCCTACTAAGCCGTAGCACACATGGAGGAGCAATCTTATCATCGCGTGTCACAAATGTCAGCATACAGCTCTTCCCCAATTAAGATTTTTTTACCTTTTTACTATCCACTATACCGCTCGTTTTCTTTTATCGTGTAATAATTTTTTTTCTGCTTTCTGGGTAGTCTTTTAAGTTATCTAAGTGGAGCCGCAGTAGAGACCTGTTCTCCCTAATGCATTTTTAGTGTAGTGGGACTGTTAATCAGAGTAGTAAATCTTTTTTGATCTTACGTTAGGTTTATGAGGTATTTTAGGATCGGCCCAATTCCCAAAAACATCAAACATTTCAGTTCATTACTTAGTTGTGACTCGGTTTGTTGTTGATCCCTTATTGATCGTTCCTGTTTCTTCTTCCTTTCTTGATATCACGATGATGTTTTCCCCTATGGATTCTTACAGTTTTCGAATTGTGGCACACCTGTGAGTGTATGAGGTAAATAAATATTATCCATTTTTGAAACTTCCGCCGATTACAGTTGCAAGAGGGCTTCAATTGGCGAAGCTTCATTGAGAACGAGTGGAACATGTCAGGCGATGACGAATAAACACTAATTCTTGTGGACTGGTGTCATCATGAGCCGCTCGTGATTGCTGCTACTTCACTTACGTCGATAGTTGGGAAGGTTCATACTTCATCTCCATCTAGTCAAGGATTCCACCAAAAATCTGCAACAAATCACAGAGGGTCGTATATGGAAAGGGCAACTAATAAAAGCCCCGTACTGAATACGTATTTGAGAGTCTATAATGAAATTCAGGCGCGTGAAAAGTTGAGAAGGTGATATTATATACATCAGACAAACAATGAGCACTAAAAATGCAAAAAAATCGGTAAGGGACGAGACCCCCCCCCCCCCCCTGCAGCCGAGCCTTTCTGCGTCTCCTTTAAATCAACTCACGTGGCATACAGCAGAGTGCAACGTTAGTGAGACGTGAAGTAATGACAGATGCTCAGCTTTTCTTCGCAGAAGAATACAAAGTACACAGAATCCTTTTCAAATAGAATAAAGGAATAAATACCGGCGGTGCAGAACTTGGAGGGCCCCTAGCTCCTTGGGTTCAAGAACTCAGCAAAAAGGAAACACGTTTTTCTACTATATAAAAAATGGAGATTCTCGAAGTGTTATCCATTTCCCCCGTACAGACATATGCCTGAAACCCTTCCCTGGTTAGTAGTTTGCACATGTCAGTATTCTTTTCTGCATTCGCACACTCTCAGTTCGTAACGCGAAGACTTATTGTTTACACAGTGAACAAATAAAAATAAAATAGAACCATGACTAAGAAATTTAGTTGCTTACTGACAAAGGACGGTGCAATCCCTGTCAGGGGGGGGGGGGGGCAGTCCATTTCAACTTCTAAAGAAATGCAACATACACCACAACATATGCATATGTATAAATATGCTTACATTATCCATTGCTGTCCTTCCAATACCAAAATCAGCTTTCTAAATTGCTTTCCTAGTCGGGGGGAGGGAGTAATGAAAACACAGCAAATTGAACAGAAACCTGTAACAATTACAATACTATAAAACCACGAAAACACGTTAAAGCAACGTTATTACCTTAATCAATCAGTGCATAGCGGTTTGCGATTTCTTTCCAAAGCAAATAGAATTTTGGATCACAACCGTGCTGCAGTGCATAGTGCCCCCCCCCTTCCTCCACCGTGCATAGTCCCATATTAAAACTTTTTCAATGTTTCAGCGTAACACTCGGACATTTCCAAGGGAGGGGATCAGGTAAGTTAAGGCATTCATATGTTGTATTGCATGTTGTATGTACACATGAGTAGCTATCGTTAACAATTCATAATGGACTGCCCCCCCCCCCCTGACAGGGATTGCACCCAAAGGACGTCCAGTGGCAATTTTCAAAGTGACCTATTGAGGGTTGTAGGACGTCGTCTGAGAACCACCGTAGTGGTTTTCAAATTTCCTGCGGACATCTGGGTAGGTCAAAAATTGCAAAAAATCGTATCACTTCAGTGCGGGCCGATAAAGCAAAACAGACGTCTGGACCTGCCATGTCGTGACTAGAATCTATCCTGCAAAAAGTTTGGGGAGGGAACAGTAGCGGAATTACAGCGAACTCACAATTTGCTTGTTAGCGGCATAGTAACCAAAGCGGAACATTGAAGTGCGCCGCTCACGATCCTGTTGGCAGCGACTGGATGGCCAGCGACACACCTGCAGGGACGAAGAATTAATACCAGACTTGTCTGAGGAGTGGGTGTGGGGACGGGCTTGCAGGAAGGGGGTCATGGGTTCGGATCCGGGAGTTGAGAATCTGCGTTGCTGGGCTTGCTCATTGATCTTTTGCCGACGTTGTAATGTGTATCTTGAACACCGTAGTGTACCATACTGACGTTATAACCTTATTTTAACCCGTACGATACTATTTAAGAATACGCTATTTTCCCCACCACTCTCTGTTAATCAAAAGGTATAGAGACTTGTACTCCCATGCACTCCCTAAAACCGTTTGCTACATTCGTAAACACCACCCCAATTAACCATCAAGACAAAGTTTGACGGAATTTTATTCTCTACCTACGAAGAAAAAGCTTACTACAAGTACCTACATTTGCAAAGTCCCCCCCCCCACTACCTATCAGTATGGAAGAGTGGCCGAGAAAAAATAGGCTGCAATAAGACCAAACTACGGTATCAAAAATGATTTTTAAGAGATGGTGGAAATTGTAAAATTTACAAGAAAAGCGTTCTCTGTAGAAATCCGAAGACTAGCACAGCCAGGAGGTGGAATGAAGCAACACATCTCGATCATGTTCGCAAATAAGGTTAAAATGAGAAACAATTTCAAAACAAGCAGAGAACATTACAAAGGATCATATCATGTTCTCCATCGTCGAAGTCCCTCTTCTACTCTTACCCCGTTATTGGTCTTCTAATGTTAATGACACGAAGTCGGCTTCTGAGTCTGGACGCTCAGAAACGCGCGTAGGTGCTTTTGTGTTAAGCAGCAAAGCGTTGTGCTTTCCCTGCTGCGGCAACATCCCACCTTCAATAGCAAATTTTGCCCGCGCTGTAGATGATGAGGCGTATCTCACTTAGGTTAGATCACTCAAACGTCATCGACCACTAACTCAATTATATAGGGGTAAATAGATATAGATATAGTGGACAATGTCTCCTCTTCTGACTCCAGGCGGCTGTGGTGCGACGAAGGGAACCCGTATTCTGGATTCAGGCACTCAGAAACGCGCGCAGACGCCGTTGTGTTAAGCAGGAGGAGAATGCGCTTCCTCTGCTGCAACAACATCCCATGTTGAACGGCAAACATTGCCCGCGTGAGGTACGCAGAGGCGTCGCAAGGGGTTCCATGAGATTGCGCGTGGTTCCACGAGGCGTATCTCAGCCAGGTTTCTAACCTGAGTGAGATACGCCTCATCATCTACAGGGCGGGAAGCCAACTCAATTATATAGTGGTAGATAAGTAAGGCTCCATAGCTTTTGCGGGTTAATTTCTGAGCACTGCAAGGTCAATCAAGATTGTACATACTATCGTTACTCCAAAAGTCGGGGAGAAGTTGGAAAAAATCCGCCCAAACATCGCCCAGTACAGCTATTTTGGGTGCTGAGCACGAATACGGTATCCATTTTTGAAAATCCGGCCGACCAGGGTAGATTACCGTGGGTGTCGTGAGTAAGGATGGTGGGGTCATGATCACTGATTTCGCCCTTCCTCGCCTTTGGAAACTATTTAAGCTGCTGATAACGAATCTACCATTCCTTTTTCTAAATTATCTATTTTTCGTGCACTACTTTCCATCTCAAAGTAGAAGATTGGAAAGCAAGCTTTATCACACAGTTGAGGAGAGGTTCTATGACATTGATAACCTTGCTCACTCATGAAAACGCGGGATCATGCGATCACGTGAACACGTTCATCAGATTTGTGATCAGCGCCTCAATTAGCCTACAAGGCGAAGTATGGGCGAAACTTTCTTTCGATCTCCGGAGTCGTGGGAGTACAAGTCTCTACACCTTCGATTAGCAGAGAGTGGTGGGGAAAATAGCATCGTTGTTAAATCGTATCATACGGGTTAAAATAAGGTTATAATGTCAGTATGGTACACTACGGTGTTCAAGATACACTTTACATCGGCAAAAGAGCAGTGAGCAACCTCAGCAATGCAGAATCCCAACCCCCGGATCCGAACCCATGGCCCTCTTCCTGCAAGCACGTCCCCACACCCACTCCTCAGACAAGCCTGGTATTAAATCTTCGTCCCTGCAGGTGCGTCGCTGGCCATCCAGTCGCTGTCACCAGGATCGTGATCGGCGCACCTCTATGTTCCGCTTTGGTTACTGTATCGCTAACAAGCAAATTGTGAGCACTGTAATTCCGCTACTGTTCCAGCCCCCAACCTTTTGCAGGATAGATTCTAATCATGACATGGCAGTTCCAGACGTCTGGTTTGCTTTGTCGGTCCGCATTGAAGTGATACGGTTTTTTGCAATTTTTGACCTACCCAAATGTCCGCAGAAAATTTGGAAACCACTACGGTACTTCTCAGACGACCCCCTACAACCCTCAATAGGTCACTTTGAAAATTGTCACGGGACGTTCATTGACCTCCCTTGTGAGTGTGCGAATAACGCAGTACGCTCCGTTCACAGAAATCATTAAAACCACTTTTTCTTGAAGGGCGCAGCCATTTGGGCGTCATTACTCTGCAAGGCTGGTTCAAATATAATGCCGAGTTTAAGCCATCACATTCAAATTCAAATATCTCCGCTAGGATCGTCTTATCAGCTCAAATAAAAACTACCAAAAGGATACGTTCTTAGGCCGGGGGCATACTTCCATCGCCGCGATGCCATCGCGGTGCTCAGTTCATGGCCATTCCGCCCACGCGGTGGAATTGTCAAAGGAAGCTTGGCCGCGGCCGCCGCAACAGTGGCAGTCGGAATGCGCGATGGCTTCCCGCGCCCATCGCGGGCATGGCATATATTCTCGCGCCGCGCGCGGTGTTTAGCGTTGGTCCTGGACGGATCGCCGTCGTGCTCCCTTGCAGAGCGATGGACGATGCGACGAGCACTGAGAAGTTCAAATTCTTTCGCGTCGCTCTGCAAAACTCATCGCCGCGATTCGATCGCGCGACGGGAAGTATGCACGAGGCCTTATGCAAAGTTCATGTTACCGCAATGACCTGTTGCAGACATAAGTTTTGAAAGTTGTCGATATCCATATGGACTCGACAATATTGGGAGCTGGGGAAAAATATACTTCTGTTCAGACATTGATAACGAATAACAAATTTAAACGAATTTTCGCAGTGAAAATGATTTTGCACCGCCTAATATATGTTGTGCAAGTTCTGATACAAGCCTAGATGGGAGGCATCTGCATTCCAGCCGGCAGCTTTTCTGAAATGCACCATACCTAGATGAATTTCCACAGTAGTAACATTGTTGTGGTCGTGTTTAACATTTTGGTTTAGGGAAATTTTAGAAAAATTCTCTAAATGCTCCGAAGAAGAAAGAGCGCTCTGTTCCTACAACCTGGTCGTTATTCGAAACCATTCTTAAGACAAAATTCGATTCACTTTTGTTTCCTTCTCAGTGTTTCCTTCTTCGGTTCTTTCCGTTTCCCAGCACTTCTCCGTCCATCTCCGTTTTCTTGAGAAGAATTGCCGCACATCGTTCGGCAAACACTATCCCTGATCTCAGCTTGACTGCAGTGTTGCGATAGTGGGACTGCGTCTATTCGTGGGCTTCGGGAGAAAGCTATCACCCTACCGTAATGGTTCATCGTTATCAAAGATTTCGGAAAAGTCTCCGCCGTTATGGACCACCGCCGATCACGGACCGGTGAAGTCGCCCCGTCGCGGCTACTTCTGCTGATCTCATCGCGTTGTTCGTCGCGTCTCCGGCGACCATTCGTACATAATGTCCCGCAGCCTGCAGAGGCGGTCTTTATGTACGAATGGTCGCCGCACTCGCGACGACGACTGTCGCGTGCGCGATGAGCTCCGCCGCGGTCGTGCGAGTTGTCGCTTACGACCTGCTGCAGACGCCAGGTTTGAGTTGTTGATATCCCCTCCCGCTGTTGCAGGAGCTACGCGAAAACATGCTCTGGTTCAGAAAATGAGTTCGAGTTACAAAACTGAACAACATTCTTATGTTCAATCTATTTTTAGATGGTGCTTTTTCATGAAATGCTAAAAAGGTGACACACTGAAGTGTGGCCTTCTTCGCAGTGAAAATGGTTTTGTGAACACTTTCTAGCACATGATGTGCAGGTTCTGCTGCAATTCCAGATAGGAGCTCATCCTGTATCCCCCTTTAAACTGGCAGCTTTTCTTAAACTCACCAACTATAAGTGAATTTCTACAGCAATAATACTTGTCTCGCTCCGTGTGACCTCCGTTGTATATTTTGGTTGATAGAGGTAGAAACCATATTCCAGTATCATTCGCCTAGCACCAAAGAAAGGCTAGTGATTGATACTGCCTTTCATATCATTCGCTCTGAATAATAGCAGGGTAGCGAATGATAGTGAGCAGAGCCAAAGCTCTGACTCAGGTGCATGTACTTTGTCCGATAATAAATTGTTGGACTACAAGAGTGTATGAACCAAAAGGCGATAATCAAGCCCAAAAACAGAACCCCACCACAGGTTCAGGGAGCAGTGCCCTACCACAGGTTCAATACTTCTGTAATCGTGCTTAACGTTTTGGTTTAAGAAAATTTCAAAAAAGTTCCCTATATTGAAAAAAGAGGGTGGACCTCTCGCTCTAGACCTGCACCGAAGTTCTTAGTAGAAGGTAATTCATTGATGTTAAGGAGGCATGGTTTACTTTATTACATATGCCTTGAAGAAAACTGGTACCTGTTGTGAGGGTTTTGTTCAGGTAGGGAACGAGCGCTAACTATCATTCCACAGACCATTTCGGTCGTTTTTTAAACAAAGTTTGATTGACTTTTCTTTCCGTTTCGGTGTTCCCTACTTCGGTTCCCTCACTTTTCCGCCCATTCTGTTGTCATCCAAGTTCTGCTTTCTTGCAAAGGATTGTCACATTTCGCTCGGAAAACAATATCCCTCGTCTAAGCCTGAATGCACTGTTGTGGGAAGGGAAATGCGAGGCTTAGGGGTTTTCGGGCCGGTTTTCACTCAGTTGTAGTGACGACGAGATGACAGTGACGAGTTTTCCAGAAAGGAAAGTTGTCCCGAGATCCTGGACCATGGGTCTTGGCCTGCGGATCGCTGGCCGTTGAAGTCGCCCTATTACGGCGACTTTTGCCGCGCTATTCGCCGCGTCCGCGGCGACCATTCGTACATAATGTCTCGCAGCCATCGCTGCTCGCAGCCATATAAATTCCCCCTTATGCGCCAATTAGCAAGTAACGCTCATAAATGTAAAGAAATCACACGGCACGGACAAGATCTCTGCTAAAATTTGAGAACTCCTTACTTGAGCACCGCGACCTCTTCCCCAAACACATCGCTCCTCAGAAAGCCGGCGCGATCCCCACCAACCGTTCGGTACTCGTGCCCGAGATAAGTCAAGCTCGAGCTAGACCGACGGATGCAGCTAATGAAAACAGCAGATGATAGGCAATGAAAAGAAAGCAGCACCAAAGCTCAAACAGAAACTGGTGTTTACTCGTCGAACTCGCTGACTCGTCAATGTTGACTATGAGCGTCCCAGAAGAGTATCTGTTTCACCTTGCGTAAAAAGAAAAACTGAGACAACCTACCAATCATCAGCAGATTGTTGCTGTAAGAGGGTAAGTTGGTTATGCGTTCGGATGAATCAGCGAGGCGACGCTTTTCCAGTGTAGCAATTGATCTAAAGGTCACCCACCTTCAGAAACAAGAACGACGTCAAGAAAAACCAGAAGGGACTCACTTGGTTTGTTTGGATTCAGCAGGTTCAACGAATGACACAAACTCATTCTGGCCTTTCTTCTGAGCCACGAGTGGTTGCTCCTCCACAGCATCGAGCTGCGGATCTTTCTCAGTTCTGGTCACTTTTCCAGTCTCCTTTTGCAAATCCTTGGCATTTTGTAGATCGATCTCATTTTCACGAGGGATTGCTGAATGAAGTTAGGCCGAAGTTTTCAATAACTAAATCCTATGCATATGCAATATTAGTAGCATCATCACGACAAGTCTGATGCTACTAAGACTGAGATTGCCAGCCAAGTCTATGAACTGCTTTTCCCCTACACTCGCATTCTCTAGTATTCCTTTGAACGCTCTTGGTATTTTCTACGCATTGTAATCTACTCTTACTAAGGCCTTCTCACATTCTGCTTAGCGCAGCGGAAATACAGGGCGTCAAAATGGCGGTGCGCCCGACTCCTTCATTTCCACTGTGCTACAGCTCCACGCTGCATTCTCTAGGACGTGACACATGCTTTCATCGCGGCGATGACGTCCCGCTGGATTGAAGCAGCGTCGCACGATGAAGGCAGTAGTGCCGCACTCGCAGTAAACTTGAGGCTGAATATACCCGAAGCCTTCGCGGGTCGATCACCAGCAGCCACACTTTTTTTTCGGCGTCGCGCAGTTCATCTTGATTCCTGACAAAGGAAGCGTCTGAAGCGTATGTCTGAACGAAGCGAGTCGCGTAGGAGGAATCCCACTCTTCAAATAGTATGAAAATGTTTTTTGTTTCATTCTTGGCAAGTCTTTAAACCGAAGAAGTAGGGGGCCTTCAAAGCTTATTATGGAGACACGGAAGCAGCGCCCGACTGCAAGCGCTGGCAATAGACGCGTCGCATTGGCGCTATCCCCGCACTCGGCCAGGCGGCGCAGCGGATCGCGGTCTCAGTTCATGAAAAGGACGCCATAGAATCGGGTCCCGATAACCTCGATGTCATTGCATTTTCTCTGCTTGCTTAATAAAGTGTTTGTCAGGCTACAAATTGTCAAAAAGTTTCGATTTGTTTGTTAGTAAACCTTTCTAACCTTTAAAACGGTGGAAAGGGCCTTTAGCATAATAAGTGATGCATAAGGCCGGAAGCAGAGTTCTGCGGCATGCCGCCATCCCGCGATGAACCCGGCGGCTTTTGACACGGCGAGATGCCGCTAGGGGATTACTACACGCAATACTGCGTACGTTTTGCAGGGAGCTAGGAAGAACTGCACAGCGTCTTGCAGTCGTTTGTCATCGTGCAGCTTTCTTTTTCTTTGTCATCAAAGTGTTGTGCGCATTCTCAGTTGGGGGGGGGGGGGGTCCAAACAGCGGTGCAATTCTAATGGGGGGGGGGGGGAGGGGGTCCACCTGATTTTTCTCCTGAAAGTCCAGGAAAATTGTACCAAAACCTACCATCCTTCAGTTTTGAAACAATTATAAACGGCGGATATCAGGAACGGCTCACCGTAACCGCAGTGCGGGTCGCGCCTAGACTTTTGCTGTCTGCGCCCTCCTAGCTTAGAGATCGCGCGTCGGCGTATACGCTGCCACGTTCGATCGATGTCTTGTGCACCCGCGATGGCACCATGGGGAAGTGGATCGTGGTGCAGTGGTTAGAGGGTTTGCTTCGTGCGAGGGATGTGGGGTTCGGTTCCCGTGTGTCGCGGCGTTCTTGCATCTCAGCTGAGTATCTGAGATCTGGGAGGGTTCGACGTCTACACGACGTTGCGCGTTTTTTGCGCATTGTTTCAGCCGTATGCGCTTCGTCGCTCGAAGAGCGCAGAACCCAGCCTCGGACTCCCCCTGAGCGAAGAAAGCAGTCTCCATACGAGCAGCTAGTATGGCACACACCCTGGAGTCCTTTCCCTATCCTGGCTCTGCGCTCGAAGAGCGCAGAACCCAGCCGCGAACTCCCCCTGAGCGAAGAAAGCAGTCTCCATACGAGCAGCTTGTATGGCACACACCCTGGAGTCCCTTTCCTAGCCTGGCTCTGCGCTCGAAGAGCGCAGAACCCAGCCGCGGACTCCACATGAGCAACGAAAGCAGTCTCCATACGAGCAGCTTGTATGGCACACACCCTGGAGTCCCTTTCCTAGCCTGGCTCTGCGCTCGAAGAGCGCAGAACCCAGCAGCGGACTCCACCTGAGCAACGAAAGCAATCTCCATACGAGCAGCTTGTATGGCACACCATGGAGTCCCTTCCCTAGCCTTGTTCTGCGATTGCACAATGGACGTCTCACGCGACGCCTAAGGTTACGGTGAGCCGGTCCTGATATCCGCCGTTTATAATCCTGTTCAGTTTTGACAGCCAAATACCGTTTTGTGTTGCAATGAATTAATTTTTTGAATCAGCATCGGTGTGTTCCACCCATTTGATTCCACCAGAGCTAGGCCATTTCTGATTTAATTGGACATGCGTGTGCCGGCCAAGTAGACTTGGAGGTGTCACCTTGTACTCACTGGATATTCGCCTTGGTAGGAAAGCACATGTATGTCCATTTACATCTGAAACGGCTTAACTCTGTTCATCAAAAGGATAGAACACGCCGATGCTGCATAAAAAATTAGGTTATTACAACACAAAACATAGGGCTGTCCAACAAGGTGACCTCCTCCGAGCCTATTTGCGCCCAAAAGTAAGCACAAAAATGGCCAAAAATCAAGTCGTAATTAAAAACACGGGTACTTGCAAAGGGTCATCAAAACGAAAAAACTCTAGCCAGTTCTCGGCGGCACGTCGCGGCATGCGACATCGCGATAGCCGCATGAACACTCGGCAGCGGCGGCAGCGGCAGCCGTGATTATGAACAGGAGCATCGATTCCGGCTGATGACTCGTCCGCGGCGCAGCTGCCACCACAGTGGGCGCTGGTTCCACCACGGGAGTGGCAAAAATGTTTGTTGTTTGTTTGTTGGACGGATCGCGGTGTGGCGCCACAGATTTCTGCTTTCGGCCTAACATCGACTATACACTGATACAAGATTCATGAGGCCGCAGTCCTGGTCACAGCAAGGGCAGTGTGTAAATGGAGAACATGGAGAATGATTCCAGGGAAATTCATTCTGTTCTAATTTTTCCGCAAACCAGGGTGCGACATATAAATATAATATAGGAGCCAGCTAACGATAACACCAAACATCTGTACGCTCGCTCCTCGAATCCGTTTATACAACGATTTCACATCCACATCCTTGAACACCGTCCTTTGATTTGCAGAAAGAGGACAACGTCGTGAAATAAGAGCCAACGTTGCGCGTTGATAAAACACATCAAATCAGTATTACTTCGTAAGCACTGGCTACTGTGGAGTACAGATGTCGGATACCAATTTCTTTGGAGATTTGAACGGGGAGAACGATTTTTCGCTGAGATGGCCGGTCCACGTTATGAGGTGGAGTGCAAAATTTGCACGGTGTTCCTATTGTGATCGGGTTCACTGGAACTTCCAAGACTACAGAGGTCGGAGAAAGTATAGATGTAGGGTATTTCGCTAAAACTACACCGCGGTTACCTGTAATGCTGGTCACGAACACGTCCTTTGTATTTGTTATAGCGCTGAACTACGATATGTTAGTATACGTACTAGGCGAAGAGGGAACTGATTGTTTTTAACGTGTTTGGATAAACAGGCTAGGTGAAATTGGGACGACAGTGCCGACCGGCTTAACTTTTTCATGTACCTCGTGGTTGTGTATGACTAGTGTTTCGTATACCATTACGTTAAACCATTTCTCTATGCATGGTTTTGAAGGTAAAAAGGTTTAGCAATAAACAACTCGTGCGAGATCCGTTCATAACAGCGCTTAGCACAGCAAACGATTGAAACATGTACAACTGGCAGACTCTCTCGCGTTCAACCAAGCAGCAGAAATGAAAAAGAACGTCATTTGAATGGCATTTTTTAACGGCATTTGTCAGGAGCCGAACGTCTGGCCTCCCTTTAACAGCCGTGACTACTATCCGCTGCGCCACGATTCCACAGTTTGTGTGTTTATTTATTCCATAATAAACTATAGAGATCCCTTACTCGTTTGCTTTAGGTCGATTAGGTAAAATCGAAACACTTTGTACACTAAACGAAGGGTGGAGATTCATCCTATATGGCTCGTTTCCACCGTTTAGATATATGCTTCAGAAATCAGAAACGTGTGAGCGGATTATCGTCGCGACTCCTTGTACACCAACGGGAGGGGATGATCTGCCTGAAAGTGACGCGGACAAACACTGCAGACAGGTGTTTTTCATTTTGCTTAAGCCTAGAGCGGCTGTTATAGAAAACAGAAGCTGTTATAAGGATGTTTCGTTGCGATCAAAAGTCTTGCGCCAGGCGGGATTCGAACCCACGCTTTCTGCCTTTCGGGTAGCGATGCCACGCCTTACACCACTAGCGTTTGACCACACGGCACATCCACGATATCTTCCTAGAAGCAGTCACCTATCAGCACTCTCCCGTCATATCGGGATGAGCCGTCCGCTGATATCAGCATAGAACTAGTCCGTTGATTGCTTCTAGGAAGATATCGTGGCCGTTCGGTCAAACAGCGCTGGTGGTGTAAAGAGGACCGGTTCTATGCTGATATCAGCGGCCGGCTCATCCCGATATGACGGGTGAGGTGATCGCTTCATTTACTACGGCAAATACTGCTATAATGTGCCGTCTAGATTTGCCGGTAGTGCATTTGGGCTTCAGCTTATAGCTCCCGCCGGCAGTATTGTTCTGTTCTCTGTTGCGCTGTCATCACGTACTGATACCAAGCAATTGGAGGACCCGTTATTTAGCTGACGGCAGTTTTGCTCGGTTCGATCCTTGTTTGGAGGCTACGCACATGTAGTTATAGTGTAGCTGGCTATCCCACGAAATAGATGAACTGCAGGAA
The DNA here is from genome assembly GCA_947359475.1 of Heligmosomoides polygyrus bakeri. Taxonomy (NCBI): domain Eukaryota; kingdom Metazoa; phylum Nematoda; class Chromadorea; order Rhabditida; family Heligmosomidae; genus Heligmosomoides; species Heligmosomoides polygyrus. Next base: position 42,722,702 of record OX375870.1, on the reverse strand, counting down.
ATAGCGAGATACACAAACATTCTATGAACCTACTTTTAATCTCACTCACCCACGACCTGTTGTTTACGCGGCCCATATTTACGGTTCGTCAGTTCTTGGAGGATTTTGGCAAGGTTTTCGTCGAACTCCTCTGAATTTCTGACGTCTCTTGGCTGATCTTTTTGAGTATCTGTTCGATACCAATCCTGAATAAAGACTTCAGATCCTCTGACGCAACACATGAAAACGATACACATCTTCCTGTCAGCCTCGCCATATATATACATATATATATATATATATATATATATATATATATATATATAGCTGAGTGCAAATATTTGCCGCCTCATGAAGCAATAAACGAGAGCTGGCGAGCCAAAACTCATTTTTCAGTATTTTGGCTCCGTTCCGCACTAGTATGTCGCTCCCCTCCTCCTCGTCGTTGTCGCTGCTGCTGGCAGTTCCTCTGCTTTCACTAGCTCTTCTAGCACACTTTATGGCGCGATGTTTCGAGCTTCGAGTGATCGCCTACACAGTTTCCATGTCGAGCGCACGATGCAAAGAGACTTAGTCCCCGGAACTAAGGAACAGTATAAGCAGCAGACGTGCAGCGAGATTGGATCCTTTTCATCCGCAACGAGGATGGCTATTTGGAATCTATGCGATGCTAGATGGAAATGGGACATTACTGCTGAATGCACCTGGATTCTGTCATCTACTTCTGGCGTGTCCATGAACGCATTTGATGTCGGGTAGTCGTACTCGCCAGGGTACGCCACTTCTCTCAACGAGCCGCCTTCTGAAATGGAGAGGTTGGAGTGCTGTAGATTTATACTTTCTTTACCGTTATGCTTATCAATTACAAATGATGGCCTGGGAGCAGTTGATATGAGACAAGTTGGGAAGATTAGACAACCCGCATCTACACATATCCTTATTAAAACACACATGCTTCAAACACTCAAACATTCTTCAATCAACGAGTCATTTCTAGGTAATACACTTGCACTGTACAACCATCATTATGCTACCCAGTTTTCCCAATTTGAAAATACATAGAAGACTGACTAAGAAAGCCTGGTAGATTTCGTTGTGTCAAAAAAAACAGGCAAAGCGTCTAGACACTTTATCCTATTACCGCACTCAGACACATATACAGCAGTGGAGTTTGCTAGAACGTGTTCGAGCATACTACAGACAACATTACGATTTCGAACAATTGTCCGGACCACCTTGCTGCCGGTTCTTTGTTTTTTCTTTTTGTTTCTTCTTTTACTCAAATGTGAGCATGGAAAGGGAGCATTGATCGGACATTGCTCCAAATCGAACATCGTGACGAGGCACTGTTCCACGATTGCTCGAATTCGGACATTGCGACAAAGCATTCTTTGATGGTCGATAGGAAGCATTGTTTGTTGTGTAACATTTGAGGTCTTCTCTATGAAGAATTCAAATATTAGAAGTAAGAACTCTACAAATCTTACGGTACTATTGTACTTATGGTAGCCCACTTAATCTTGGGCACTATTGTACTTAATGTACCGCACTAAGTCTTGTTCAAAATAGGTCCACTAGGGGTAATCTGCCATGGGAAGAACGAATACCATAGTCGTTTTTTGCGGAAATGCTTTATAAGCCCGCTATATAGGTTTGAATAGCACAAGGCCTTGCGAAATAGCGCGCGCTGGTAAGAGACGCAGAGACTCCGCCCCCTACCAGCACGCATTCGCGGCCGTCTCCGAGGGGGGGGGGAGTGACCACAGCATGCCGTGGCGTGCAGGCGTGGCAACTAGATACACACAGCGAATGTAGATGTAGTCTTATCTCCTCGTTTCGATTACAGATTCGGGTCTTATTTTCTTCCGAATTGGGCAAGGGAGGGAACTCTAGGATGAAGGCAATTTTAACACGGGCTGGTGGTCCCACACCCCGTAGTCCCTTCCCTGCCCGATCTTGTGCTCTCCTCCGCGTCAGCGGAGGAGAGCACACAACAGCTTTCATGGCTTTTCTAGATTTCAAGGCTTCTGCCCCTGGCTAAGCTCTGCTGCAGACTAGAGACGGCGAAATAGTGCGCATCGGTAGGAGGCGCGCACTCTGTGTCTCTTCCTAGTGTGCGCTATTTCGCAAGGCCTTGGGCGATTCGACCTTAATATGGCGGGCTTATACGGCATTTCCGCAAAAAACCACTATGATATTCGTTCTTCTCATGACAGATTACCCCTAGTAGACCTATTTTGAACAAGATTTAGTGCGGTACACTAAATACAATAGTACCTAATCTTGTTCAAAATAGGTCTACTAGTGACGACAAGTCGTCTCCTTTCACGGATTCCGCGCCCCATTTCGATTGCCGCGCGCGCTCTGGGTCTCCACCTTCCCTGGGCTATTTCTCTGGGTTTCCTGATTTTCAGGGTCTTCTTAGAAATCAGCGCTTCCAGCTTCCTTCATGGGCTTGCGGTTATTCGAGCGGCTGTGCGCGTCCGGGAAGGGTCGTTAGGAGGGGTTTTTCGTTCTGCGCGTGTGTTTTGGCCGTGGTTCCTCCTGTCTTACTCCTTGCGCGTACCTTGGGGTTCCTATTGTGTTCATAATGTGTTGTGTGTTGTGAATACACAACTAAATAAGTCTACATATGTGCATCGATGTGCATATAATATAGGGTAAGTTGCTCGATTGATACGTATGTGGGCCTTTGTCGGTCAATATCAGATAAGAATCAATCAAATAAGCTCTCATAAGAGTGAGCCGCAAGTAGGTAAATAAGATAATGCACAAATACTACATTCTAGCCGCGGTACACCCTTTTAAGTCTAGCGGTTATCAACCTCGCTGAGCAATATATGTCGTGCTTCTATGCTCCTCCCCTAGAAATTCCCTATATAAACCGCTGTGAATTATTGTTTGTGTTGTGCTCTGATAGTTGTGAAGTAATAAAATACTTATTACAATTCGCTACAGACGCATCCGTTGGTGAACCACCAAATTGGTGCATCGGCCGGGAATCGAATTGTGAATACACAACTAAATAAGTCTACATATGTGCATCGATGTGCATATAATATAGGGTAAGTTGCTCGATTGATACGTATGTGGGCCTTTGTCGGTCAATATCAGATAAGAATCAATCAAATAAGCTCTCATAAGAGTGAGCCGCAAGTAGGTAAATAAGATAATGCACAAATACTACATTCTAGCCGCGGTACACCCTTTTAAGTCTAGCGGTTATCAACCTCGCTGAGCAATATATGTCGTGCTTCTATGCTCCTCCCCTAGAAATTCCCTATATAAACCGCTGTGAATTATTGTTTGTGTTGTGCTCTGATAGTTGTGAAGTAATAAAATACTTATCACAATTCGCTACAGACGCATCCTTTGGTGAACCACCAAATTGTGTTCGTTGTTTTCATTGTATCCTTCTGTATTCCTGCATATCTTAGTGGTGCCGATTTGTTTTGTTCTCATTTCTGTTATTTCTCACATATCTTGTTCGTATGTTATTCTATGCATATCTGTTCCGTTTATTTTGCTTAGTGCCTTGCCTGTTGGGTAGCTTGTCATAGTGTTGTTTCCCATCGTGTCACTTAGCATTTCCAGGGTTTCATACTATTTCGGTGCTATTCCTATTGGTCTCCTTTTGCTCTCTATTTGTATTAGCGTAGTATCATCATAGTTGTCCATGTTTATCACCGCGTTATTCATGTTATTGCTTTATCTCAGTATCGTGCATTACCATCGATGCGTTTAATGCGTTATTTCGTCCGTATGCGCGTGTTTTTATGTTTATTTAAAATAAAGGTTTAATTACCCAAGTTTGAGGTGATCTCCGACGCGTTCGGTCGCGATATTATCTAATCCGCGTGGCAGTGCTGTTTTCTGTGTATTCTGGTCGGGTCACTTCAACTAGGGTAGTCTGTCATGGGTAAAACGAATATCAGTCGTTTTCTGCAGAAAAAAATATAAATAATCTTAGTCGTTTTCTGCGGAATGCTTTATAAGCCCGTTATATTAAGTTAGAATTGCCCAGGGCCTTGCGAAATAGCGCGCGTTGGTAACAGACTCAGACTCCGCCTCCTACCCTTGCGCACTTTTTCGCCGTCTCTAGTCTGCAGCAGAGGTTAGCCAGGGCGTAAGCCTTGAAATCTCGAAAAGCCTTGAAAGCTGTTCTGGAGCGGATCCGCGCGAGCGGAGGAGCGCACAGAATTGGGATGTGGGTCCACTAGCGCACACGTGCTAAAATTGCCTTCACTCTGGAGTTCCTTTCCTTGCCAATATGAAAGCAAATAAGACGCGGATCTGTGATCGAAAAGAGGGGATAAGGCTGCACTTACATTCGCTCGTTGTATGTAGCTAGTCGCCGCGCCTGCACGCCACGCTTACCCCCCCCCCTACCGGAGAGACGGTCGCGAATGCGTGCTGGTAGGAGGCGGAGTCTGCGTCTCTTACCTGCGCGCGCTATTTCGCAAGGTTTTAGACAATTCGAACTTAATGTAATCGGCTTATAAGGCATTTCCGCAAAAAAAAACGACTATGATATTCGTTCTTCCCATGGCAGATTACCCCCTAGCAGACCTATTGACACTATTGTACTTTCACAACTCCACGGGTCGAGGAGACGTCGGAAAAAAGTTTTCGCCCAAGCTTCGGCTAGGGGGGTTTTTTGGTGTGCCTATCACGAATCTGAGATCCGTTCCCAAATTTCGGCCGATTACGGTAGGTGCGGGCGACTAAGGCTGCCAAGGTCATGGTCACCGATTTCGCCCAAACTTCGGCTAGGGGTTATTTGGGGTGCTGATCACGAATATGACATCCGTTTTTTCGAATAACCCCCCTAGCCGAAGTTTGGGCGAAATCGGTGATCATGGCAGTGGAAAGCCTTAGTCACCCGCACCTACCATAACCTACCGTACTCCAGCGTAAAACGAAAAACGAATGGCATATTCGTAATCAGCACCCCAAATAACCCTCCTAGCCGAAGTTTGGGCGAAATCGGTGATCATGACCTTGGCAGCCTTAATCACTCGCACCTACCGTAACCTACCGTAATCGGCCGTAATTTTGAAAACGGATCTCAGATTCATGATCAGCACCCCAAATAACCCGCCTAGCCGAAGTTTGGACGAAATTTTTTTCCGACCTCTCCTCGACCCGTGGAGTTGTGAAAGTATTATACAAAGTGTCGACCTATTTTGAACAAGATTAAGTGGGGTACCATAAGTGCAATAGTACCAATCTTACTGTGCATAATCCTCTCATAAACCGCAATCAATCTTCCAGCAAAGTTGGATTTAAATTCCATCCCGGCGCATAGTGAACCCTAGTGCCGTTATTATTTAGCTGTGGTATAGAACGTAGGACACATGTGTCAGAAGAGACGAGCTTACAGTCAACGCAGCTTGTTATGGTAAACGTTTTGGAGAATGTGAAATGAACAGCAGCACTGAACGTCAGAAGAAGACAACTGCTCTAAGCATGGAGTTCTGATGAATGATGGCACGTAAAAATACCGTCTAAGGACACGGATCAACCAGGCGTGCGGAAAGGTCTCCGGGCTACTCGCCCCCGTGACGTCACAGTCGGCGCGCGAACGGAGTTTCGCACGACGTCTGGCGTCTCTCGCTGCCAACCGAATCTCTCACTCGCAGCCGGAGCCTCCACCTCTCCGTGGACTTTTGCACGTGGGTTCATGAGAATCCGTTTCGTCGTGTTGTCTCGTGCACTCCACGCCTCCCTGCTCGCCACACACCGGAGTCCCTTCCCTAGCCCAATCTGGAGAATCACTCTGCTCATCTGACTCTCGCCGCTCGCGCGTGACGGAATTTTTCGGGGACCAGTTCACATGTAATCCAGTAAACCATCTCCGGAGTGAGTTAATTGGTGCCAGTCGTGCCCAGGAATGATGAAACACTGACTAGCCTTTTAACGGAAATGCATGAGTCCTTGGATTTGCAAAATATGCACTTGAACTACGGTGATGATCCCAACGATGCGCCAGGCATTGCTTCGACGGTATCCCGTATTACCATACGGACACTGCTACGAGCATCTTAACCAGGGATAGGGGCTGGTCTATCATATTTGCCTTTAATAGAGAAGGCCTGTACGTGATGCTGGCTTTTGTATTAGACATCAGGCCCTTATTTTCTGCGCTTGGCGCCAGAAATTGAGTCCTGGGCGTTTTCAGATATCCAGCGGGTTCTTTCGAAGCGTTTATGGATATGCCTGGATTATGGGAAACATATGGCACGTGGCTATAGATGCAAATTGACTAGGGGGGGGGGGGGTCGACATGTACTCAATGGCTATTCCGCCTTCCCCCAAGCGCTGCATAGTGCTGTCCTACAGGGTGAGCCTCACTCCTTCATTATACGGAAGACCTTAGTGTTGGGGATGAGATGTTCATGAGCTCATTGAGAGGAAAGAGGCACATATGACCAATATTCTTCACTCCATTTAAGTTCTCTAGCTTTTCGGCCAGCTGTCCTAGGTTATCTACACTGACTGTGTATGTGTCGACTCTTCGATTCATGCCACTCCACTGTCGTAAAGACGGTAGGAAAAATCCTAGGAGCATTGGCAGACCTCTATTAAGAATATTATGAGAACATTCAGGTGTCTGGTTAGACCTCGAAGGTCCCAGAGAGGTGAAGAAAGAGCTTTCGTCCATCCTTAGACAGCTCTGGAGTGTAGTTCGAGAAGTTATCTGCTTGGAGCATTTGAGTCGTGCACCTTCACTCCTTAAAAATCTTCCCCTCCTATGGTTGCTCGCAAATATTTCAATGTGACCTCCTAAGCGTGTCAATGCAACCGGCCTTTGCGTGATGTGGTCGGTACCAGTCCCTGTAGATTTCGTAAGCCGTCATCGTGCTTGGAGACTCCCTCATCGCGGCCGTGAGCTCATGATTCACACGTGGACCAAGCATGGAGACATTCGCGCCCGCGTGCACTCTTTCGTCTGGAATCTCTCCTGTCGCGCTCGCAACCGCGGTCGCGGGGGCGAGTAGCCCCGCAACCGTGCGGAAAGGCGAGCGCGCAGAGAAAGAGACACTTCGGCTGCGATCAGACGGCTGCCGGCCGAGTGGGCTGACTCGGCGCGCACGTGAGAGTACATTCTCGTCGCCTGCGTCTCAACAACCACTGGCAGACGCGGAGTCGTGCGGTGAAAGGAGACTGAATCTCGAGAAGGGGAAAGGGATGCAACTTCCGTAGCTTACATACGTTCCTAAAGGTCACGAAACAGATTTTTGGAGGCTGCTAATTTTGGGTGGCACGACAGACATCAATTAGTGGAGGTATATAGGTCTAGCGCAATGAATTTGTAAAAAGAAATTGTAGGAGACAAGATTGGCTCCTGCTTGCATAGTGCCAACGTTTTCATGAAGCACATGCCAGTGGAAGGCAGGAGTCATCAAATTTAAGTGGTCCATCGCTTTTCTATTATTCGCCTTCCTTCGGCAGAACATTTGCGTTCATGAACAGATGGCAATCCTTAAGGCCGATCTCTGATTCTTAAGCTTTTTGGGAGCCTTAGGTCTGTTTCTTTTTACAGACGATAGTGATGGAATATACCCATTTGCATACAGCTAGAAGCAATGAACCTTAGGATAAAACTTCTGAAAAGGCGCTCGCTTTGAGATAAGAACCAATCAGTGTTCACACAGCACTGCAGCAACTGATCTCCGAAGCGTTCTGAAGCCAGGTTTCGAGAAGTAGCGGACTTGAAATCCCATTGGTCTACATAAGAAAAGCGATATAACCTATTTCAAGCCGCTCAGTACTTTGCGTGCAGCTTTGTGCAACCAATCAAGCACACCACTGTGACGTTCTGGCAAGTCCACGGCGCGTCCCAAACTCGCAACGCAGGAGGAATCGGATCTCACCTTTGAGCCGGGACACTGTTTGCGAGTACTATTACCAGTGTCCTTGGCGTGGCATTCTTTAAAAAAAAGTCAAAAAGGTAAGGCAAGACTATCCCATCGCATCAACGTTTCTAATAAGAGAGGTCGCCTAACCGACATCGTTCATATGCGAGATAATGGTTCATGAAGCGCAGTCCTCGAGCAGCCCTATCTCGCCTGCAGTAGAGAAGCGCGGGGTGCTCCGTTGTCTGGACTCCAGCGCAACGGTGGAAAGATGCAGCGAGGCAGGAGAGCGGGATCTCTAATCGAGAGGGCGCCGACGGCACGACGAAACCGCCGAAACATGAGTCATGGTTGACCCGTACCCTGTAACCTAAAAATACCCCCCTGTGCAATCGATTAGATCAGACCTTCGCGATGGCGCGCGCTTGCGTACCGTGTAGTGGAGCCGACGGCGCGGGATCGTCCGCTGGCTTAGCAGCTTCGAGGGGAACAGAAATATAGATCACGTCAGAACAGTGCCCACTGAACGTAATCCGAAATTAGGCGTGCGGCGTACTTCACAAGCCGTATTTCGCGGTAAACGCTAAGGAAAAGCACTTTGCAACAGTTGTTACGAAATTGGGACAATGTAAATGCTAAGGAAATGCACTTTGGATCTGCTATTACGATCCGTGGTTGTGAAATTCAGTTGCTTACTGAGTATGTGCGTCACACAGTCAGTTTTGCTCGTGCAGCCCTGTTATTAGGGGGGGGGGGGGGGGGGCAAAAGTAATGAGACACCCCATGCCGTGTCCATATATCTCGTGGCTGGAGTCTGGTTTCGTGCTTGTCGTATTTGTATGTTTGTATGCTACTTACTGATGCCCATCTGAGAAGTTACCACTTCCGCCCTTTCCAGAAGCATGCCAAAACCCCAGCCTGTCTCATGCCGAAACCCCAGTCTGACGAGTCGACCTGTGTCGCGCAAATCTCCCTCAATTCCCAACCCCGAGCAGCCTGGGCTCAATATTCGCGCAAGATGAGAAGTACGTCTTCTACCTTAACCCTGCGAATTTGGCTACATTGCACCACCGCATAACACGGCCTGTCGTAAATTTGGGTGTGTGGTGCACCACACACCACACACCGTCGTCTCATTTTCCCTCACGTCTCATCACTCATTTGTTAATTTGGTTACGAAATGAGCTTAAATGAATGGAAACGGCGCTACACACATTACTTGTGTTAGGAATTCGACTTCCTAAGAGGGTGCTAGTGTCGAATTGAACCTAGGGGAATGAGATGAAGCCACACAAACATTACTTGTGTTAGGAATTCGACTTCCTAAGAGGGTGCTATGACTGACTGAATGACTGCTGCTATGGAGAGCCTTATAAGATCAGAAGGTGCAGCTGTACCCTCGTCTAGGCCACTAGCAATTCGCGGTGAAATTCTGCTTTCTGGCCTAGCTGTGAAGAAGAGGCCTATCCAGCCTCCATTCAAAAAGGTAATCCTTACAGTTCACGACACCACGCTCATTTGCTTTAACTGTTTATGAACAGAGACCTGCGCTACAATACGAGAAGAGGTCGAAAAGGAGATATGTGGATGACGAGGAAGTTTTGGAGCAAGCCGAGAGAATTCTTTCGACTGACCACAACCTTCTGCAAACCTGTTTCATTTGTGGCATGCGCGTACCTAATGACGGGGGTGTTACTGACGAAATTGAATGGGTGAGCTGTTCCAAACCGCACGTTGTGCAATGCTTGGGCCCCGTCTAGCCTGCGCTTTCGATGTAGGTGGCGAATGCTCCGTTTGTAAGAAAGGTTACTGGCAATGGGACTCGGCTTCTGATATATGAATAACCTAGATTTTCGTTTCCTTCCTCACGTACTAAATTGCTCCATCGTAAATAATTGGTTTTCCGTACCTTCTATCTGGTTGTTCTCGCTCTAATTCGTCTTTCCTCTTAAATCTACCGCCATAATACTATCCATTCCTTGGTATCATTCTGTGCTCAACCACTGTACATATTTTGCAGGCAACGTATTCAGAAATCTAACACATGACGTCATCAATAAACCTGCATGTCCAAAATCTGGGCTGCACAATACAGCTGGATTCAACCTTCTGCT
>OX375870.1:42646844-42712550 GCA_947359475.1 Heligmosomoides polygyrus bakeri | reverse complement strand
CTAGGTTCAATTCGACACTAGCACCCTCTTAGGAAGTCGAATTCCTAACACAAGTAATGTTTGTGTGGCTTCATCTCATTCCCCTAGGTTCAATTCGACACTAGCACCCTCTTAGGAAGTCGAATTCCTAACACAAGTAATGCGTGTAGCGCCGTTTCCATTCGTTTAAGCTCATTTCGTAACCAAATTAACAAATGGGTGATGAGGCGTGAGGGAAAATGAGACGACGGTGTGTGGTGTGTGGTGCACCACACACCCAAATTTACGACAGGCCGTGTTATGCGGTGGTGCAATGTAGCCGAAATCTTAACCCTGCCAAGCAGCGAGTCTGGGTGAGGCCTGGTGACCTGTTACCGACCTTCGTTTGGCGAGATGTTCACGGCGAGAAGCATCTTTGGAGCTTTTGGGTCTGAGCCCATGGACCGGTTTACCGGAAGCTGTTTCACAAGAGCACTACGATGAACTCCAAGGCCATGGTGAACGAAATAGAAGAGATGGGCCGGCGACTCGCTCTTATTCATTCGCAGCGCTTCAAGAAGGTTCTCCTCTTCGACAACGCCGCACCCCATCGGGAACAAGTAACCACGGATAAGCTTGGCCAGCTGGGCTACGTTCACATGCCTCACCCACCGTATTCGCTGGACATCTCTCCATGCAACTGCCACTACTACTTGAGTCTACAGGACTTCCTAGTCAGAAGGGACACAAGAAACCAAACAGTCCTTGACAACCATGTCGAGCAGTTGATCAACACCAGGCCCAAGCAGTTCTGGAAGGATGGGATCAGGAAGTTGGCTGAGCGATGGCAGCAAGGTCCTTGCCCTTAATGGCAAATACATTCCTCAGCATCGTTGAGTTGTAATTGAGTTATAGAGAGATAAAGATTTTTTTCATTTTGTCTCATTACTTTTGCCCCCCCCCCTAATAGAATCCAATTTTTTTTCAAAGGAATTGCTTCCATTTCGACGTTGTTATTCCATGAGTTTGGTCCAAAAATGTCGGATTTAAGCAGTTGCCTTCGCTCAGAGTTAATCTTAATGATCACTAAAAGAATCTGCATGCTCCGAATTGCGCTGTTTCTTACTGTCATAAGAAATGTAGCAAATGTGGAAGGAGTAGAAATATCTGTATTTGTGTTACTTTTATGGGTGAGTTCGCAGCGCTGGCAGAGCTGCGGTCTTCAGCTAATCGCAGTAGCGCATTAATGAAGAAGTCGGACGGCGCGGTACTATTGTACTTTTGGTACCCCACTTAATCTTGTTCAAAATAGGTCTACTAGGGGTAGTCTGCCATGGGAATAACGAATATCATAGTCGTTTTTTGCGGAAATGCCTTATAAGCCCGTTATATTAAGCTCTAATTGCCTAAGGCCTTGCGAGATAGCGCGCGCTGATAAGAGACGCAGAGACTCCGCCTCCTAACGATGCGCACTATTTTGCCGCCCCTAGCTTGCAGGCAGAGTTAGCCAGGGCATAAGCCTTGAAATCTCGAAAAGACTTGAAAGCTCTGTTGTGTGCTCTCTTTACTCACGCGAAGCAGAGCACATAATTAGACAGGGGATGGGACTCCGGGGTGTGGGCCCACTAGGACACCCGTGTCAAAATTGCCTTCATCCTAGAGGTCCCTCTCTTGCCCCTGAGGTGATAAGACTGCATTAATTCGCTGCGAGTATCTAGTCGCTACGCCTGTGCGCCATGGCATACTATCCCCCCACCCGAGACGGCCGCGAATGCGTGCTGGTAGGGGCGGAGTATCTGCGTCTCTTACCAGCGCGCGCTATTTCGCAAGGCCTTGGGCGATTCCAACTTAATATAGCGGGCTTATAAGACATTTCCGCAAAAAACTACTATGATATTCGTTCTTCCCATGGCAGATTACCTCTAGTAGACCTATTTTGAACAAGATTAAGTGGGGTACCAAAAGTACAATAGTACCCAATTAGGAACTAACGAGAAAACAATTGTGCTTTTTCAGGTAATGTAAGATGTCTGGTTAAGATTCAATGATGAACCAGGACGTGCAGACGAAAAAAAAGGAGTGACTGTCTTGTTGTTATTCTCAGTGCGCTAAACAAGGTGCAAGTAGGGTTATTCACTCGGTTTGCTTTTCTGAGCATAGATTTTATCGAAGAATGTGTCCTGTACCCTACTAACTGTCCTCCTAGGACGATACTGTTTCAAGTAGTGGCACTAGTAGTGGTACGGGTGAGTAAGATGGGCCAGACCCCGGAGTTACTTCCTCTGCATATGTAGTTCTTTTCCTTTCCTTGCCTATGTAAATAGTTTTGTGCTCTCCTCCGCTGTTGCGGAGATCTTACCCGTTTTAAGATACGTTTCCGGAGTGCACGTTTGTGGCATCCCTTTTCGAAAACCAGTGAAGCCTTATGTAAAAAAAAACTATGCTTGAGATTCGCGCGAATTGTGTGTACCAGGGAAGAGCGAATAATGAAATTTTGAAAAAAAAAATGGACAGCCGATAACGAATAAACGGAAAACCGATAACGAACAAACAAAAAAATTAGTCTGAGGTTAGACTGTTCAAAAATAAATCAGTTTAAACCTTTCATTAATTAGTTAGTGTAACTTGTCCCACACAAGCTTTTTAGGTGGATCTTTCGCCTGTGCTGGTCAACTAACACGGGCATTCCCGCGGTGAATTCAACTGGCCTCTGAAGACGGCGTGAAGTCGAAATGAGGCATTGCTATATTAACATCCGCTTCTGGATTACGAGGCAGCTCGGCCCCGAGCATGATGAGTCATCGCGGTGGGGCAGATTCCAGACGGAAGAGTGCCGGCGCCTGCGCCTACCCTACATCTCTAGCCGCACGTGCAATTCATGCGACTGCTTTCCCACGATGGAGAGACTTCACATGAGATCCAAAAGAAAGAAGGTGTGACGGGATTTGGAAGTACATTGTTGCGAAATGGCGTCGTTCGAACCGGTTCAAGCGATGTTTGCTCCCTCACAGCAAAGGGGTAGAGATATAGCTATATATATATATATATATATATATATATATATATATATATATATATATATATATATATATATATATATATATATATATATATATATCCTACCTCGAGATCGTCAGCTGTGCTATGAGTGGGCGTATAGGAAGACACTATCAGACGGAGAGACCAGCACCTTTGTGTGCTGTGGATGCCGATCGCTTAAGGATCGAGAACGCGAGGTGTACCATCAGCCTCTGCCTTTATGCAAAGTCAAAAGTGGACACTTCATAACGGATCCTGAAAATCCGGTCCGTCCCCACTTCTGTGAGCCAAGAAACGCCCCTCGCTCTATTATGCGCCGTAGGATGATTGAGAGGTGCAACGAATTGAGGGCACAACCCTATACTTTCAGGCGATAGTTTCACAGCCCCAGAGCGGATGGCAATGGTGGAACAGCTAACAGTTCCCTCACGGAATGGGCAGGATAACCTGCGAACTTCGTTGAAGGGTTTCACAGTAAACTTCGAAGGGCGTTTCCTACTGACACCCCCGCTATGGCAGCTCTATTACAGTTTTTGGCCTCACAGTTAACTATGGCCAAATCTCAGATCCTGCCTATAGCAAATGGGGAAATGGCGACCAGATATATCCGAAGTCGCGAAGCCTGCAGGCAAAATGAAATACACGATGAAATGAGACGCTTCATACAGTTCCTCCAGGCGGCTGGTCGTCCACCTACCACAAGAGAGTGTAAGGACCACCTTGGTACCTTAGCCAGCAACCTTGCCCAATAGTTAGCTCTCAATGTGCCCCGTCCCCTCGTTGTACTCCTCTGAAGAACCCTACTCATGTTATCCTGCCCATTCCCTGAGGAAACTGTTAGCACACTTGCCTTTGCATTCAGGTATATGCTTGCTCACAAATGAAATCTCATGCTTCACACGATTCAGTTTTTTTGTTTGTGTTGTTATTTGTACTTTAAACGCTTTGGTAAGGAGTGTTCTGAAATATTTGTCTCAAACAAAAGACAAGTCTCAGACATGTTCCTAGACAACCTGCAGAAACTCGGTGACCGTTGTGGCTGGGTCAGTGATTTCCTCAGTGATATCACAAACAGTACGATTGGTGTGGAAATATATCACGCGATGATGAGACGCCGGTTGTGGAAGTCGCCCAAGAAACAGCATGCTCCCACGCGAGATGATAGATGCGCGCGAAATAGCGGGGAGGCGGCGAGAGGTGGCAGACGCGCTGCAAATCGACGTGACTCAGCAGTAGCGGGGACGAGTGGGGCCGAGTTGCCCGTCAACCAGGCCATGCACTGTATATGACATAAGTTTCACGATAATCTCGAGTTCAACGTTCCTTCAGAAGTGAAGCGAGTAAATGGGCACAAACAATGTTTAACTTCCTTGATATGTGACATTTTGCTCAGCTAAGTCATATCACTAACGGCTTGTTCTGTTTTAAAGTGGATCGCCTGCCTTTCATGCGTTCCTACAATCCAGATGCCAGTAGGAAGCATACTGACGTGATCCAATGCGAGAATTGCGGCAGGCCGACAGAGCTGGCAACGCGCCAGACGCCGCCGCGCGCGACCGCTGTCGCTCCCGTTTTGTATCTTTAAATACGATCGTGTCGCTGCCGCCTCCCGCGCCTCTCTTGTGAAAGTATGCTTAGTTTTCACCAAACGAGTGGTATGAAACTACTCTAGTTGGATGGAGGTGGGGGAATCGGTGGGAGATAGGTGGCGAGAAGGTTCCATAAGCGAAGAGTGAGCGATGTGCGATTGATATAGGATCTTAGAAGGACGAGATTTTGTTTTTAAGTTCAGAGTTACATGTTAAAAATTGAGAGAATGTTCAGTTGTTATTCAGTTGGACTATTTGTTTGAAGAGTAGTCGGGCGTCTCTATGTCTACACACTTCGCACAGAGTGTTGCATATTCAGAGCCTGAACGCATAAAATATTATTGATCCTATAGAAATTGCATCTGAGACGTACCTTATAAGAGTGTGAAGGTGCCTGTGAATTCATTATCAGGAATGCCACTCCTCCATTTTGGACCCGAGCAAAAAACGCAATGATTTAACGTTTCCTGATGACCAGCTGGCTTGATTGCTCGTCCAAATACGAAGTAGTATGTATGCGGGATTTTGGAACTTTACCAAAAGCCTATGAGAGATCCCTCGTATAGTAGGAAAATGAAATAAATCTGGTGATATTAGAGCGCAGAAGACCTCTAATATCAGTAGGCAATGTGGTGGAACACTATGAGAACTGCTTCGCTCGCATTTAGGACTACATGTGGGCAAAATACCATTGCTTCCCTGAAAAGAGACTCTGTCCTCCCCTGACGGAGTCTTTCGCCATAATTTAACACGATAAAATGGCTCTTAACTATGTTCACTGCAAACCCATAACTTAATTTCACCAGTTTTCTTCCCTTCGGTGGACCTGGTTTAAGTCTAACACCATTTCCGAGTGCTCCAGTTTGAGAACCTTCCAACTTCATTGTGTGGAGTGTAGGTGAAGTTAAGAAGACAAGATGCATCTCGCCCCACCATGCTTAGATCCTTTTCAACGGCTTTTCCCTTTTCTGCGGTAGCCGAAGCGGTTCAGCTGATATCGCATAGGACGCGCATTTGTACTGTAGCACGCCAGTTGCGTCGAGCAACTCGTACGCGTTTCTGCATCGGCTGGCGGTGACCCTGCCTGGCGCGACGCACCGCGACCGCACCAGGGATGAGCGGATTAACCGTTATCCGTTCTCCGTTATCCGGTTCCCGGCGGGTTTTAGCCGACCCGCTTTGTTGTTCGTTATCCGGAGATTTTTGACCTGATAACGAACAACAAAATCTGGCACCCTTACGATTACTTAGTTACATATGAGAACAAATTTTTAAATATCGTTTTGTGTTTTTTCATTGATAGTCGAGCTACGCTTGTAGTCCTATGTCGGTGTCTTCTCTTAGTTCCCAATGACTAGGCTAGCATAATGTACGATCTGAAAAAAATGACTGATCAGTGGAGAAAGGGATTGACGTTCGTATAAATCAGTTCGTTTTATGGATGTGCCAGATATTCAACCACTACACGATCTTTAGCTCTTTGAAACGAAACTACGTTTGGCATTTACATAACCTCCAGTGACTAGTCGATGGGAAGCCAGTACTTTAATATTTCCAAATAATTCCAGATTTATCTGTAAATTTACGGGTAGTTGTCGAACACTATAAGCGACTGTCGACAGGCTGTGGGTCCAACACGGTATACAAACCTATAGTTGTTTCGGCATGGCCGAAACAACTATAGGTTCTGACAAGTCTGAAAAAGACGGGCAGAGCTTGAGGGAGTACACGTGCGAGAATTGCTGCGGGTTGTAATAGTTTCTTACCAGGATACTATCTCAACGGTAGGTCGGAACGGCGCAAGTGTTGTATATGGGCAGAACCGCCTCTGCCTGGGAAGTAACAAACTGCAGGTATCTCAACCCCAATACAACTCTGCGCAGAGTTAGGGGCGACGGAAGTCGCCTGGTGGCGCCCTGTTGATTCACGTGCTCCACAGCTGATGGGCGCGCGCGGGATGAGGGCCCGTACTGCGCCTCACCGCAGGGCACAGGTGGCGTAGTAGGGAAGTGTTCGGGCTGTGAGCGAGAGGTCGGAGGTTTGGATCCCGCACCCTGTGTTTGTTTTGCACTTTTGCAAAATCCATGTTTATCGTATAGGTAATCCACCTAGGGGTATTATAGTGTGTTATAGAGCATGTTTACATATAACCTACCATCCATACCGTTAACAAGGGTGGTCCAGGCAGGTCACCGATTTTGCTGAAACTTCGTCTAGGGGGGGGGGGGGGTTATTTGGGATGCTGATCACGAATCTGACATCCGTTTTTCACGATTCTGTCTCTACCTGCCGTCATAGGCAGAAACTTTAAAAATGTAATCCTGTGCCTTCCTGTATCTATATTATTCAGCCGAATCGTGAAGAACGGATGTCATATTCGTGATCAGCACCCCAAATAACCCCCCTAGACAAAGTTTCAGCGAAATCGGTGACCCTGCCTGGACCACCCTTGTTAACGGTATGGGTGGTCTCCGACCGAATCGTGAAAAACGGATGTCAGATTCGTGATCAGCACCCCAAATAATCCACCTAGACAAAGTTTCAGCGAATTTTTTTTTGACCGAAGTCTTATCTGTGGAGCCGGAACTTTTAACTAGTGCCACAAAATATCTATCGTTACATAACTACAGCTTCACACAAAACAGGCTTAAAATAAGTGACACCCAGAAGTGAACATTTCAGCTAATCTGTAGTTTGAAGCAAATGTTATATGTAAACATGCTCTATAACACACTATAATACCCCTAGGTGGATTACCTATATGATAAACATGGATTTTGCAAAAGTACAAAACAAACGCAGTGTGCAGGATCCAAACCCCCCGACCTCTCGCTCACGAGCTCGAGCGCTTCCCTACTACGCCATCTGTGCACTGCGGTGGTCCGCGATACGAGCCTTCATCCCGCGCGCACCCATCAGCTGGGTGGGGAGCACGTGAATCAACAGGGCGCCAACAGGCCAATTCCGTCACCCCTAACTCTGCGCAGAGTTGTATTGGGGTCGAGATACCTGCAGTTTGTTACTTCCCACAGAGAGGCCGTGCTGCCCATATACAACACTTGCGCCGTTCTGACCTACCGTTGAGATAGCATCCTGGTTAGGCTAAAGGAAGGACGATACGAGGGAGGAGGAGCAAAATAACCCGGCTAACCATGACTATGAAAACAGCCGAAAGGCTGATAAGACACCCTTGGATGAGAACAGATGTCAGGGAATGACGTGCATGATTCAAATCTATTTCTATGACACGATGTTTACCAGGATTTCACCTGTCTTCGTAAGGACTGTTTTTTCCTATCAAAATGAAACCACTGTACTTGAAATGACCATTGGGATTAGCAATTGTTCTGATTTTTCTGGCCTTATCCAGGCTCAGGGCTAACGCTTGCGGCGACCGAGAGAGGTCTGTTTAACAGCATTGGTTCCACAACTTGACGAACTTATATACCATTTCCCTAGAACCCAAACAGCAGCAGTGCACTCTCTCCGAAGTGTATGGAGATTTTTTTCGATATAAGGAACATAGGTATAAGGATACAAGGAATATAGGTAGAAGTTTGTTCGATCTGGACAAGAATTAGTGTTAAAATTGATTAAAGGGTATACAAAAAGTGACCCTTTCTAGCTAATGCTTCCAGGCCTAGAAAATCCAAAGGATGTACACTTAGTGACTTTATTGCAACTTATAAACATGAACAATTATGCAGGATGACGTTAGTCAATTCCTTTGCGGGATGCGCCACGCACTCTACTCCTACCGTACAATGTGCCGTCGGTTTGGATACGTACTTGGCCCAGGCAATTCTGGTGCCGACTGAGGCTAAAAGAAGGGAAAGCTTTGTTGTCCTGGACGAGAAATCCGAACCAGGAACACTTAGTCAGAGAGCATGCCATAGTCGGAGCCTCTTTCGACTGCACCACTCGCCTCGATAAAAACCGCCAACACGATAATTAAAATTGGCTTATTTGACATGTGACGAGGACAGTGTTACAACCTCCAATTTAGAAAGAATGGTTCAAAATAAGTTTCAATTTTTGTTGTTTGTTCGTTATCCGTCATCTGGGTTTCGAAATTTTATTTTCCGCTCATCTCTGGACCGCACACATGGCTGCGAATAAGTGTCGTACCTCGCAGCCAGAGAGGCACCGGAGATTCCTCTCATTGGCTGGGACAGTCAGTACATTCGCCTCTGCTCCCTCCGCAGCAGTTTCAGGATAGGCTCGCCCCAAGCCATCCCAAGTTTCAGCTCCTTTGCTATCAGGACTATTATTTATTTATGAAGACTCTGGGAATTTGGGCATTATTGCATTTTTCACTGTCTTGGAAATATAAGAGAAGCTTGACTCGCACTCGTCCAATAATCGTTCATACTACTGAAATTTGCACGATATTAACCAATACCGTGGGGAAACAGTCGAAAGGCTGATAGGTCCCACTCGGATAAAGTCAGATGCGCGACTCATTCACCTCTTACTCACTCACACTTCGCTTCACCAGGGAGTGAGGTACCGCATTCCGGCTGTTTTCATTCGGTCGCACTGCGGTCCTTGAACCCCAGAGGAGAGGAGGGACACAAATAAGATCTTCTTGGGAGGCGTCACGCGTTCCACGACTAATGAAACTAATATCGCCCAGGCAATCTGTATGCGTACTTGGTCTACACACTGAGGTGCGGCGACGAAAAATTCAGTGTGTTTCAGAGAGAGATGGACGTTACGAAAATGCCGACCCCGGTGGATTAGGTTGGCCTAGGCGCAAAATGTTCATAAGGTTCACAAGATCCGCTCGTAGTGTCAAGCGAAATTACAGCTCTTACCGATTGCGTACTGTACTCATGTGAGAAAATACTTCATCTGAACTCACTAAGCTACAATGCCTCCTACTGTTGCTCACGAGCACTCTCTTGTGGTTATAAAGAATATCCCATGTAAACCTTTAAATACCATTCCAAATCTTGAGAATTAGTCAATTTGTTATCCGGCCTAAAAGCCACCAGTTAACGAACAACAAAACGGACAGGCCAAAACTAACGGAAATCGGATAACGGATAACGGTTAAGCCGCAGAGAGCCCTCGTGCTCTCTTGTTAAGAGCGATCTCGGGTTGCTGGTCGCAGAGTCACGTGATGCGTCCTCGAGTGGTGGACAGAGGAAAGAATCGCGAACCAAGTGCGACCGTGTACTGCGCAGAGAAGCAGGTGGGATGCAGGAGATGAACTCCTCGCTCATGCTGTGTCAGGTCGGTTGTTTGTGTGGGCGTGGCATTTTCATGCAAAGAGTTCGTGGATGTTTTCGCGCCTGTGCGTATTGTATCTGTGTCGGCCCGGTCAAAATCTTACGCTCGGTAGACTGGAACTACATCGCTAGGCGATTCGAGGCCGCCTCAAAAGTCTCGCCTCGTCCCTTCCGTCAGTCTGGCTGGCTGCCCGGAGTTTTCGCCCGCACGACAGAGCTTGACTTGCTACTATAGTTATGCTTTCCCGAAAATTTCGAATAACCGAATATATTCGAACAAGTGCTCCGACACGCCTAACGGCGTGTCTTGCACTTGCGCGCTTCGCGCGACTTTGTAGCATCACTGACCTATGGAAAGTAGTTAGTAGTAACATAAAATTCGCTAGCATCTAGGACTTGGTGTGTACTTTATTGGCATCAAGCCCTTCACCACTTCGGTACCTTCATCATAGACGGTCTTTCCTGACCGGCCAGTAATGTCATTGGTTTGTGCTGCGCAGTACTTCTGTCCCAGGTTGCTCCTCCGCAATCGTTCTCATGCTCAACAGCTAGCGTTTCAAGTTGTCGCTGACATGTCTTCCGAAGCCAGGTTCCTCCTCTCTCGTTTCTTCTTACTGGATCTAATTGCTGGTCCGCCTTTGCAGGTCTTCCCTCCCCCTCTTTAGTCCCCCACCTTCCTGGCTCCAACTACTGGCCCACTTCTTTGTTTCCACTACTGACACCTACTGTTCTCTTCTTGCTGGTTTCTCCGTCCTGGCCTCTCCTCCAGGTTCTTCCTTTCCCTCCTGGTCGCTCTCCTGGTCCACCATAGAGTTCCCCCATACTGCCCTTCTCCACTGTCCCCTTAGTGGTCCTCCCATGCTCATGGCACGGTTGGTGACACGTATTCAGAATCAGGATGCTTGCCGCGCGATGTAGGGGGTCCGTTTTCTGGATCAGGAAGCTCAGAAGCGCGCGCAGTCGCCGCTGTGTCGAGCATGACGAGGCTATGCATATGGCAGATTCCTTCTTCTCCGTATGAATTCCCTTACGGCTCCCTTCTTGTTGATTCCCCGTTCTATTCCGCCTCCAGAACCCCTTTTCCAGGTAGATCGCTTCCCCCCTCGGGGTCCTTCTTACTACTCTACCCCAATTAAGTAGGCCTCCCACGCTCACGACACGACGACGGCGAGCGAACGCCCATTGTGTGACATCGGTGTCACATCCTCTAAATCCGGTCTCTCTTAATGGTAATGGATCTCCTTGCTAATCCTCCTTACTGTCCCCCTCCCCTATTGGTAACTCCCTAATGATCCCTACGTATTGCCTAAACTCTTCTTGGTGCCACCTCCTGGCCTGCTTCATTGCTCTCCCCATCGATCATCACGATGCTCCTCCTGGTCGTTGCCTTCTTATCGCCGTCGGTTCTCCACCCTTAAAGTCCCCCTTCTACCCTTACCCCTTTAGTAGTCCTCTCATGCTAATGGCACGAAGTCGGCTTCTGAATCTGGACGCTCAACAACGCGCGTAGGTGCTGTTGTGTTAAGCAGTAAAGGGCTGCGTTTTCCCTGCTGCAGCAACATCCCACGTTCAACAGCAAAATTTGCCCCCGCTGTAGATGATGAGGCGTACCTCATTCAGGTTAGATCATCGACCGCCCTCGCAGTGGATAATGCGGCGTATCTTACTTCGGTTAGATCACCGACCGCTCTCGCTGTGGGTGATGCGGCGTACTTCTCTTAGGCTAGATCACTCGACCGCTCTCGCTGTGGGTGATGCGGCGTACCTCACTTAGGTTGCATCACTCGACCGCTCTCGCTGTGGGTGATGCGGCGTACCTCACTTCGGCTAGATCACTAGACCGCTCTCGCTGTGGGTGATGCGGCATACCTCGCTCAGGTTAGATCACTCCACGGACAAACTCTTTTATATATAGGTGGTGACGGTGATGGTGATGGTGATAGGAGGTGATATCTCGCATAGGTTAGATCATTCGACCGCCCTCGCCTTGGTTGATGCGGCGTACCTCACTTTAGTTAGATCACTCCACGGACAAACTCTTTTATATATAAGTGCTCCGACACGCCTAACGGCGTGTCTCGCACTTGCGCGCTTCGCGCGGCCTTGTACTGACCTACGAAAAGCAATATCTGTAAAATATGGAATTCGCTAACATCCAAGTTATCATTATCGGCGTGAACCCGTTTACTACTCTCCTCATAGGAATTCTCACCGGACCTTCCAGTAACGTCATTGGTTTGTGCTGCTCAGTACTTCTGACCCTCAGGTTACTCCTCTGCAGCCGTTTTCATGAATTCAAACCCTTGTTACGTGACCAGAAGACCCGCCTTTTAAGCCTATACTCTTCTTACACGACGAAGGGGACACTTCCACTGAATCCAGAAGCTCAGAAACGCGCATTTGCCACTGTGTCAATCAGGAAGAGGCTTCGCAGATAGTATATTTCTTGTTCTCTGAATTAATTCCCCTTACAGCTTCCTTATTGCAGATTACCGTCCTGGGGCAGGATTCATTAACGACTTACACCAAATTAACAGAGAAAATTACAGCCGAAACCCTTGATAGCGCGTCTTATCAAGCGATATGGTGAGCGATAAGTCGCGTTATCTATTTTATCCGCAGTGAATTCTCTGTTAATTTTATGTACGCCGTTGATGAATCCGACCCCTGGTCCCACCTCCAGGTCCCTCCTTCCTGGTCGCTCTCCAGGTCTTCACTCCCCCCCCCCCATCGTGGTCCCCCTTCCTTCTCTATCTCATAAGGCTGCACTCCCACGCTTATGGCACGACGGCGGTGAGTGGACGTCCATAGCGCCACATCTATCACATCTCCTAAACCCGCACGCTTTGTCCCCCTTACTGGTCCACTCGTAATGGATCCTCAAGCTGGTCCTCCTTACTGCTCCCACTTATTTGTAACTCTCTAATGGTCCCTCCTTATTGTCTCCACCATTCTTGGTGCCACCTCTTGGTCTGCTTCATTGTTGTATGTGTCCCTCTTTTAACTATTGTGTCCCATCCTGATCCCTCCTTCAATGCTGATCGCTCTCCTGGCCCCCACCTCGAAGTCACCTTACTACTCTTACCTCTTTAGTGGTCCTCACATGTTCACGACACGAAGTCGGCGACACGGGTTTTAGATCGGGACGTTCAAAAACGCGCACAGTAGTAGCGAACACTTATTATGAATCCAGAAGCTAACAAACGCGAGCAGTTGCCGCTGTGTCAAGCAGGAAGAGGCTGCTCTTCCTCTACTGCAGAAGAGTCCCACTTCTAGAAGCAGCTGCTGGTCGCATGATGCCGGTGATACATCTTCTTAATCCAGATGCTTCTAGCAAGGCGTAGAGGAGCTGTCTTCTGAATCCAGACGCTCAGAAAGGCGTGCAGTTGCAGCTGTGTGAAGCAGGATCCTCTGCAGCACCAGCATCCCATGTTGAATTCTGAATTCTACGCTCGCCGCACGACGCCGGATACAAATTTTCATTATCTGGATGCTTCTAGCGGGACGCAGAGAACCTGCCTTCTAAAACTAGGAGCTCAAAAGATCGGTCTTCCGAATCCAGAAGCTCAGAAGCGCGCGCAGTTGCCGGTGTGTTGAGCTTGAAGAGGCTGCACAGATGGCAGATTCCCTGTTCCCGTATGAATTTCCTTACGGCTCCCTTCTTGCTGGTTACCTGTCCTAGTCCAGCTTCCAGGTCCCTTCTCCCTGTCGATCCCTCCCCCCACCCCTTGTGGTCCTCCTTATTACTCTACCCCAGCTAAGTAACCATCGCACGCTCATGGCATGACGACGGCGAGCGAACGCCAATTGCGCGACATCGGTATCACATCTTCTAATCCGGTCTCCCTTACTGGTCCCCTCCTAATGAATACCCTTGCTGGTCCTCCTTACTGCCCCCTTATTCCTAACTCCCTACTGGTTTCTTCTTATTGCCTAAACCTTACTTAGTACCACCTCCTGGCCTGCTTCACTGTTTCCACCATCGAACCCACCCCATCCCAATGCCTCCTCCAGGTCCTCCTTCCTGGTCGCTCTCGAAGTCCCTTTCTACTCCTAGCCCTTTAGTGTCCTCCTATGCCAATATCACGAAATCGGCGACACGGATTTTGAACCTGGATGTCCAGAAACGCTGCGGCGTACCTCACTTCGCTCTCGCTTTGGGTGATGTGGCGTACCCCACTTAGGTTAGATCACTCGACGGACAAACTCTTTTATATATAGGTGGAGATATAGGTGGAGATGGTGATGGTGATGGTGATAGGTGATGATATCTCACATAGGTTAGATCATTCGACGGCCCTCGCTGTGGATAATGCGGCGTGTCTCAATCAGGTTAGATCACTCGACCGCCCCCGTTGTGGATCTTGCGGCGTACCTCACTTCGGCTAGATCACTCGACCGCTCTCGCTGTGGATGATGCGGCGTACCTCACTTCGGTTAGATCACTCGACCGCTCTCGCTGTGGGTGATGCGGCGTACCTCACTTCGGTTAGATCACTCGACCGCTCTCGCTGTGGGTGATGCGGCGTACCTCACTTAGGTTAGATCACTCGACCGCTCTTGCTGTGGATGATGCGGCGTACCTCACTTAGGTTAGATCACTCGACCGCTTTCGCTGTGGATGATGCGGCGTACCTCACTTAGGTTAGATCACTCGACGGACAAACTCTTTTATATATAGGTGGTGATAGCGACTCATTCCCCTGACCACGAAGGAGCCCCATTTTTGCAGCAACGGGGAGGACGAGTATGGAGAGGCTGTTAAAATCTCAGTGCCGAACCAGGCTGCGCAAATTGAGAAGAACTAGGATGACGATCTGTATTTACACGATCGCATCGGAAGCATCCGATGCGAGCGTGCGGCGGACCTGATGATGCAAACCGGGAAGATCAAGTACGACGTTATCGGACTGACCGAGACGGGAAGACACCAGCCCCTCCCCTCTTACGAGTCCGGAGAAGAACTGCTCCTAGAAACATGCGACAGCAGAGCTTCGTCGACGTTCGGAGATCAGGGAAGTTGTCGCATGGGCCAAGTCCTCGTAAACTAGATGGGTCGACCACGTGATGCGCTTTGCAGACACCCGCTGGCAAGAGCCGTCATCGACTGGAACCACCAACGCGTTTGTCGGACTTTTTCGTGAAAGCCCTGATGGCATTCTTCGTGTTTCTCGAGCGAAGAGGTTTCATTGGACGACTCTGGCACGCGACATGATCGAATGAAGACGTTGCTGGCGACCGCTCTCGCTGTGGATGATGCGGCGTACCTCACTTAGGTTGGATCACTCGACCGCTTTCGCTGTGGATGATGCGGCGTACCTCACTTATGTTAGATCACTCGACGGACAAACTCTTTTATATATAGGTGGAGATAGGTGGTGACGGTGATGGTGATGGTGATGGTGATAGGAGGTGATATCTCGCATAGGTTAGATCATTCGACCGCCCTCGCCTTGGTTGATGCGGCGTACCTCACTTAGGTTAGATCACTCCACGGACAAACTCTTTTATATATAGGTGGTGATAGCGACTCATTCCCCTGACCACGAAGGAGCCCCCATTTTTGCAGCAACGGGGAGGACGAGTATGGAGAGGCTGTTAAAATCTCAGTGCCGAACCAGGCTGCGCAAATTGAGAAGAACTAGGATGACGATCTGTATTTACACGATCGCATCGGAAGCATCCGATGCGAGCGTGCGGCGGACCTGATGATGCAAACCGGGAAGATCAAGTACGACGTTATCGGACTGACCGAGACGGGAAGACACCAGCCCCTCCCCTCTTACGAGTCCGGAGAAGAACTGCTCCTAGAAACATGCGACAGCAGAGCTTCGTCGACGTTCGGAGATCAGGGAAGTTGTCGCATGGGCCAAGTCCTCGTAAACTAGATGGGTCGACCACGTGATGCGCTTCGCAGACACCCGCTGGCAAGAGCCGTCATCGACTGGAACCACCAACGCGTTTGTCGGACTTTTTCGTGAGAGCCCTGATGGCATTCTTCGTGTTCCTCGAGCGAAGAGGTTTCATTGGAGGACTCTGGCACGCGACATGATCGAATGAAGACGTTGCTGGCGACCGCTCGAGCAACTTGAAGATCAACGGGACGACAGGTGTCACAGATGACAGGTGAAATGTTAGCCCTTGAGTGACCACAATAAATAAGAGTGTTCGTTCGGTTATTCGAATATTCGACTGCTCGAAATTCGAGCTTTCAAAAATCGAATGATAATCGATTATTCGAAATTCGACGTTCTGGAAACCCGAATATATTCGATCACTAGAAAATTCGATATTTCCGAAATCGAATATTATCCAGTCATTCGAAATTCGACTTTTTCCCAGGGACAGACGTATAGGCCTATGTTAGGCCTCTGTTATACTCCCGCGGGAGCATCCGCGGAACGTCCGCGGACCAATGGTGCACGGCGGAGGCGGGCGTGGCGGGCCGCGACGAGTGGCCCGGCGCGGGGTCCCGACGCGATTTCCGCCCATCCGCGGAAGCTCCCGCGGGAGTATAACAGGGGCCTTATACTCCCGTGGCAGCATCCGCGGATGGGCGGAAATCGCGCCGGGACCCTGCGTCGGGCCACTCGTCGAGGCCCGCCACACCCGCCGTCCGCGGATCGCCGCCGACAGACGACGAGGGGGCTGTTATACTTCCCGCCCGAGGGACGGCAGCCGTCCGCAGTGCAGTGCACCGCGGAAGGCTGTCGTCCCATAGAGTTCAGCGCGGGAAACGCGCTCCAATGCTACGCAAGCCCACCCGGGACGACGACGACCGTCCGCGTGCACCTTCCGTCCGCGGATGTTCCGCGGATGCTCCCGCGGGAGTATAACATAGGCCATAGTGTGTAGCCAAGTTGTGTGATTCCACGTCTGTATTGGTCCCGTAATGTACAGGGTGCGTAAAAAGTATTGACGCCGTAAATGGTGATTGTGGAAATAGTAATGCGCAGTAAGTTGCAAAATGTTTACTTGAGAAGTATGGAGAATGATCTTACAAACACGATAGAATAACTCGTAATCGACATTGGCTCCTTTAATGCGAATACAGGAGCGAAAACGACGGAAAAATTCATGAGCACGCGCCGCAAGTACTCTGCTTAGATTTCGTCCCGTGCTTTGAATAGGGTAGCCTTTTGCGACTGGTCACCTCTGCTGAAAGTAGCACAGACCTCATCCTCCAAAATCGCCTAAAAAGAGTAATCCAGCGGATTCACGTTTAAGCTGTGCTCGTCTGGGAAGCTGTTCACACCTGCGCGCGTTAACTGTTTGCCGTTATCGGACAGAGACTGATAATTTTGGATTTGAACGTTATCGTACTTGAACATCTTGTAATCACCATCTGTCATGACAGAGCCGTGGCTGACGTTTGGGTTGTTGACCTCTTTCCTCACCGACCGTTTCGAACACCGCCTAATTCTCTTGTTAATGAAATATTCATTTCCTTTGGTTACAGCCAGGAAACGGTCACCGTAACCACGACGGTATCATGTTTCTTCAGTTTTTACAAGAATATTTTTTTGAACAAAATATAGAAAACAAAAATAACACACAAAAACTTTGAAAAGTAGAAAAGGAAAGTTGGAGCTGAAACAAAAAGTAGGTGCGCCAATACTTTTTACGCACCTTGTAGTAGTGTGATGGAGAACTAGAGGCGCTTCTACATAAATTTCACTTACAGCTTCAACGCGTTCATCAAATTATGCTTAACTGAGCAACTTTCATCTTGCACTTCAATAATCCCTTAGAGCTCTTAAAGGGCTAGCATATGGAATACAAAAGTCTAAATTTCATGCCAACATGATTTGCCCTACCATTCAAAAGGGCGTCGAATCTACATTCTAAATCTAGTTCTCTGGTTATATGAATAGTTCGTTAAATATGTATGAAAAGACGCTTCACCACATAACTAATACCTGCCCATCGTTATTCTTTAATTTCTGTGAAACCTCTCAGCGGACAAACACAATCGCCTTATTCTCATCTTACATGTTCACGTCTGGTCAAAAGTCAACAACACAATTGAGAACGATCGGCCGAAACATAATTTATATGATGTCAAGATTTCGCCATGCCCTCGTTCGCGACTTTCAGTCGATGATAGCAAAATTTTTGTTTCCATGGAGTTTCACTCCTGTAAACGATTAAATAAATAATTGTAAAGAACATACACACCCTGACTTACATACATACACTGCCTCAGGTAAGCAACATTTACACTATCAATCGAATAAAAATTGCGGCGACCTTTTGGAATTCGTGACGGAATTTCGTCTTCTAATGCTCGAAATGATTGCTGCTTTTTGCGCTTTAAAGTAACATTTGATTTATTATTTTTTCAAAAAATAAATTTTTCCATAACATTTACACTCATTGGAACGGCTGAATTTTAAAAAATTAAAGAAAGTTATAACAAATTTTCCTTGAACAATAAATTATTCTAACCATTTTGGAGAATCTGTAGTGTAGCTTTAGGAAGCTCTTTTCAAATTGAAAAACGTTCACTGTGGTTTCAAAAGCATAAAGTTTGTTTACAAGAGTAAGAGCCTTGAGTGAGGAAAACGAACCTCCCTGAAATTTACAACTCCGAGAAGAGATTGTTACATTTGCTAATCTTCAAAAGCTATTTGTGCCTTCTATCTAACTAGGGAAGGGTTTCCACCTCCCATGGAACTTCAAGTTGAGACCTGGATCATTAAAAAGAGCTCGGAATGCTGATTACGAATATCGGTGTCAAAATTGCAAAATTAAAGCGAGTTATGGCCTGCCGAAATCGGGTGGCCTCACCACGGGCTGGCCGTGCGACACAGCTGGCGCGAGAGTGGTGAGTCATCGGGGCTCCGTTAGCCTGCCAAGTGGGGCGGTGGCGCAGGGATAGCGCTCCTGCTCGTCGGGTGCGACGTCATCGGTTCGGTTCCCATTGCTGCCGGGTTTTCTGCAAATCATAATTTATCTTCGAAATGACCTTTTATTCTGAATTATGACACGTGTCTTAAATAGCCGGAAGAGCTACCTACACGTTTGTAAAAATGCTTGAAGGCAAAAAACTGCTATGGTGACATTTTTATTTACTATTTCGCACAAATAGAGTCCACATCATATATTAAACAACTAGAGGTGCTGCTAACAACCTTGGCATTCGTGAAATAAAGCAAAAAAAGTGTGAAGCAAACATGTTGCTCACACACTGCACATTTTATACATGCAGCCTCTCTACAACGAGCAACGAAACAGTCAGTTGTAGCAAGATCAAACAAATATTCATCAGGGTGACAAAGGTTGTTAAAAGCACCTCTAGTTGTTCAATATACGACTTGGCTTCTATTTGTGAAAAATAGTAAATAAAAATGCTACCATAGCAGTTTTTTGCCTTCAAGCATTTTTACAAACGTGTATGGTTGTTTTTCCGGCAATTTAATCGGAGACGTGTCATAATTCAGAATAAAAGTCATTTCGAAGATCAAAAGAAACAGGCAGCAGTGTGGAGCCAGCCAACGACGATACACGTGACGAGCGGGAGCCCTACCGCTACGACACCTCCGCAGCTGGCGAGCCCTTCTTATGGAACCATGATGACTCACCATTCTCGCGCCAGATGTGTCGCACGGCCAGCCTGTGGTGACGCCACCCGATTTCGGCAGGCCATAACCCGATCAGGAATTTCACTTTGCAATTTTGACACCCATATTCGTTATCAGCATTCCGAGCTCTTTCTAATGATCCTGGTCTCAACTTGAAGTTCCGCGGAAGATCGAAACTCTTCCCTAGTAAGTTAAGAACTTGAATTTAGTAGTTAGTTAGTTAAATTTTGTTTTTATTTGTACCCTCAAAGCCTTGCGTTTAGTCTAGACTTTCTCAAAAAATCTTTGCACGGTTTTCCCTAATGTTACAAAGAAAATTCCATTTGAAGACTGACTAGAGTTGAAGAGTGACTAGAGAGTGACTGAGAATTATTTATGATGATCGTAGGCCCCCAATCCACTTTTTGTTGATGTAGAATGTTCATTTCCTTCTGCAGTTTATATTAAAGAATATATATACTTTGCAATCATACCTGCAAAATCACTTAGCGAGTCTGTTGGACTGATATAACGTGCTGATTTTCGCACCCAGCTGACAGCATGACGTATACGCCGCCCTGGCAATGCTCCGGCCGAACCCCAACTTGCCTCCACGACCTGTGAGATGAAAATGGTTTCCACCATTAATACGGGTAGGATTACGTTTGTAAAAGATCGTGATGAGCTGGGAGCCAATTTATACTTGAGAAATCTTCTTCATGAATGAGCTAGCGGCTGAAGCAAATATCTCTTGCGTTTTCATCGAAGTTTGTCCTCATAGAAGTCTTGTCTAAGCTGACTAGAATCCCTCGTCCTTTTTAGATGTCAATGTGCTTGTGGTCTTCTGTAGCTAAGAGAAAAATCTGCTTTCACACTCATCCTGTTTAAAAGTAACAGGTTATTAAAGACGGGAGAAATCGCATGCGGCAAACAGAAATGAGACCAATCCGTTGTTGGGGAAGAGAATTTCTTGCCACCTCCGTCCCGCTCTGAATAGTATTTTGAAAGTTTTATGAAGAACGCCATTCCTAAAATATAACTATCCTCTGTCGGAGGTTATTAATCGGGTAACTATTGACCGAAATTTAGGATAGCACGTGTTCCCGCCCATTTCAAGCGGAGTGTACGTTACTCAAATTTAGTGGACTTTGATACCGCAATGCTACTATACCTTTGTCCTTGGGAAATATTTCAAATTTCGAATGATCGAATAATATTCGATTTTCAAAATTTCGAATTTCGAATGATCGAATATTATTCGATTTTCAAAATTTCGGATTTCGAATGATCGAATAATATTCGGTTTTCGAAATTTCGAATGATCGAATAATATTCGATTTTCAAAATTTCGAATTTCGAATAGTCGAATATTATTCGATTTTCAAAATTTCGGATTTCGAATGATCGAATATTATTCGATTTTTAAAATTTCGGATTTCGAATGATCGAATAATATTCGGTTTTCGAAATTGCGAATTTCGAATGATCGAATAATATTCGATTTTCAAAATTTCGAATTTCGAATAGTCGAATATTATTCGATTTTCAAAATTTCGGATTTCGAATGATCGAATAATATTCGGTTTTCGAAATTTCGAATTTCGAATGATCGAATAATATTCGATTTTCAAAATTTCGAATTTCGAATAGTCGAATATTCGAATAATCAAATGAACACTCTTATTTATTGTGGTCACCCAATGATTGACATTTACTTATTTTCATTACCCACTGTAAACTGCGTTCGAAAAGCGGCATATACGAAGGCTTCAGATTGTCATTACTCTTCTAACAATTCGTTAATTGCGAAAGGGGATCGGTAATTATCAACTGTGGTAGATCGGTGTCGATCAATGGACCTCCTGTCCCGCGGCCGACTACCACCGCTACTCTTATGTTAAATCAGGGCTAATGGAGTGGAGAGTATCTAGTACAGTGAGTGGTGAAAAGCGCTACTGAGGCTGAGTGCGACGAGCGAGGCGAGGGCAAGCTGAGGACCGAGCCGAGACTGCGGAAGATGGTGTACAGGCCCAGATGCCGTTGTCCAAGCGCCGCGAAGGCTGCTCCATCCATTTCCTTCACGAGACCAAAAGACGGTGACAAGGGTATAATGGCAATGAAGCATCCTCTGCTTCCCTAAGAATTGTGTGCACCGAGAAGAGAGAACCACTCTGGATAAGCAAGAGCTAGGTTGTTATAGATCTTGCTTCATAGGTTACTGTCTTTCCTTAGGTTATACCGAAGCTTCTAGGTGGTAAAAGAATGGCTAGCACGGACCAAGAAGTAGCACAAAAGCGATCTGGTGCAGAAGAGGCACATTGGAGGCTCATGAATGGCATTCAGCCTGTTTTCTGGCTCCGTTGAAGAGCTTCGCGCCACTTATAAGCAAACGGACCCGAAGTCCATGGCTGGAATACAAACTGATAAGACACTATGACTTGGACAGTGTTATAACGAAAATGCTTTGCCAAGTCGTTAAACCCAAGGAGTGGGGGTCGTTGTGTTTACAATGGAATCGGCGCCACACTAGTTCAGGGGTCTTGTACACCCGCGATGCCTCTGCACCAAGTGGCTCGGAGCGCAGTGGATAGAGACGTTGTTTCATGGGTGGGAGATCGAGGGTTCGATTCTCCTGCGCTGCTGCACTTTTGCATTTCAACTAATTGATTGAGATTTGAAGGATTCTGACGTCTGTACCATTTTCAGAGATTTTTTGCGCAATTTTTCTACTGCATGCTGTGGTATTCAACATGGTGATGTATAAATGTTGAACACCAGTGACACACAGGTACAAAGCAACACTGGGCACAATTCGGGCAGCGTATAAAAGCTACAGCCTCCTCACAGATTGTTTCCATACATGGACCTTGAGAAACCTTGGGAAAAACCATCCTGCTCGGATTTTTAAAAGAGACCAGGATGTGATACCGGAGGTGAAAATGAGAAACGAGGTCTGTGGATCCCGCAAATTAACATAAACGGCATCGATACACTCTTTCCCTTTCTTTGCCCGTCACCTGGAAATCAGAGGTCTGCTGAAGGTTTCCAAAAACCGAACACCAACAATGTCCGCCGATGCTCGAGTGGTAACCCACCTGCTCACGCTGAAGTGTGGCTCACCTTTAGTCAAGGAGCCTTCGAAGGAAGAAATCAAGCTGGCCGAACTGATGGCCAACATACTCAAGGACTTCGAAGCACGTCAACTTGAAGTTGACGAAGACGAACAGCTGGAAGTGGTGGAAGAAGACGATTGGAATCCGCAAGATGAACTGATGGACTTGGAGAGGCAAGCAAGCAGTGGGTACAGTACCGTCGGTAAACGTTCGCCAAAACGCGGCCGGCGGCGGATTAATCCGCCGTTTCCGCCGCGTTGCCATAACTCTCTTCAAAGTCGCTTATATTCAATGAAAGGCACATTGTTGGAGTCAGAACAACATGATCTACCCAATGACGTAAAAATCCTAACAAGATTTCAAAATTTTTGAATTCGAGATGACCTAGATTAGTCGAGCCCGTAATTGTCTTGACCTGATCCACATTCGCCCCTGAGTCTCCCCTAATTGTGCCCCCTGGCAAGGATCGACTTGCTCATTGGAGTTTTAAAAATTTTAAACGCTGTAGAAAATGTATTTCATGCTAATTTTAGGTTTTGTCTCATCACAGTGATCTCTTTGATATTAAATTCGCCTGATTTGCCCCCAAGTTCAGCGTTCCATGCATCCTCAACTGCCGATTTTTTCCATTTTCGTTAATTATTACGACTGCATCACTTTTGCTCTAGGGCTGAGTTTTGCTAAAGTTTTCGACTTTGAGGTGTAGATTACAACTGTGGGTTTCAGGCTTAGTTTGATCAAAGGTAAGACAATAGTCGGCCGCCAAATTGGCAGTGCATCAAGGTTCCAGGGAGACACGTCGTGCAAAGGCTACTTCACGTGTGTAGATCTGTGGCTCCACGAGGCGGATCAGTATGGAAACTGGATATGTGGTCAGACACCATGAAGGGATGCCGTTCCACAAAAACCATGGAGTTGTCAGCTTACGTCTCGGAGTTTCGCTTTCATGAAAAGGCAGTTTCCTTCAAATTCAACATTGAGATTTGACACTGACGTCTGCCCAACCTCGCAGAAGAGTTCCTACCACTTAGCAAAGCCAATATTTGCGATATCTTTCGAAATTTTTTCACTCGACTTTAATCGAATTTGTTACTTGAGACAGGTCCGATACTGGAGCCCACACTGTTGCCGTAATTGCAGTGACCTGACCTGCCCCTGCAAACATGTGTCCTTTGGACATGCAATCGCTGCTTCTCTCCTCTCACTACTCACACTAACCATTTGCACTCCTAAAAATATCGACTATTGATGACTTAAGTGGTTTCCTTAGAAATTTTTTCTGAACTGCTGTTTGAATCTATGAAAGTGGTTTCCTTAGAAATTTTTTCTGAACTGCTGTTTGAATCTATGACCGAGTCGAAACCGAAGGGATGACTTGTCATGGAAATATATGTCTTCTATCTCTAAGAAACAACAGCAGAAAACGGAATACCTCATAAAAAGTCCCTCACAAAAATTCAAGCCTTAGGTATCGTGCGATAAAAAACATGGCTCTCCGCTACGATCTTCAATATGATTAGGGGTTCTACTTTTGGTCGATTTTCCGTAAAAATCGACCGAAAATCGAGCCTTTCTAAAAGCTCTGCGAATGAAAAACCTTAAAAGTTTGACCATTAAAAATCAATTTGTTATGCAGCAATATTCTGTGCGATCAGTGGGGTTCCACTATTCAGACACTCTTTTGGAATAGGAAAAATGGAGTCCCCAGATCACATTGAAGTTTGCTTCAGAAATCTGCATTTTCCTCCGTATATCGAGCAAAACGTGAGTCTATTTAAGGCAAAATTTTAGCAATATTGTTGTCTGCTTTAGGTAGAAAATAATTTTATTTTCATGAAAATGACAATTTTATAGACGGCCCCAAATTATGTCGAAGCTCGAAGCTT
Organism: Heligmosomoides polygyrus bakeri; assembly: GCA_947359475.1. NCBI lineage: Eukaryota > Metazoa > Nematoda > Chromadorea > Rhabditida > Heligmosomidae > Heligmosomoides > Heligmosomoides polygyrus. The sequence continues at coordinate 42,688,168 of OX375870.1, read as the reverse complement.
ATTTTTTTTACTGTGTGAAGAGATAAACAAAAGAGAGAAAATCAGATAACATTTTAAAGGGAAGCACTTGAGTGGTAACTAGCAATTAACACTCGATATTTTATAGAGTGCAATTTTGCATGCAAATGTCGCTCTTTCAGGTTTAAAAAAAACTATCGTGTCCATAACGTCCAGGTGGAATCTGCGAAATTGAAGCGGACCACACTAATTTGAAAACTGCCAAAATTAAAAGAATTGGATTCTTTGAGGTGTACAAGAAACTACGAAAAAATACAATAAAGTCCTCAGTTAAAACGAGGAAGAGAACGACGCCCCCCCCCCTCCCAGAAAAAGACGACGTCACAGTACGACCCCCCTTGATTCTGGAACCTCAATCCTGACCCTGCGTTGGGTTAGTGTGAGTAGTGAGAGGAGAGAAGCAGCGATTGCATGTCTAAAGGACACATGTTTGCAGGGGCAGCTCAGGTCACTGCAATTACGGCAACAGTGTGGGCTCCAGTATCGGACCTGTCTCAAGTAACAAATTCGATTAAAGTCGAGTAAAAAAATTTCGAAAGATATTGCAAATATGGGCTTGCTAAGTGGTAGGAACTCTTCTGCGAGGGTTGGGCAGACGTCAGTGTCAAATCTCAATGTTGAATTTGAAGGAAACTGCCTTTCCATGGGAGCGAAACTCTGAGACGTAAGCTGCCAGCTCCATGGTTTTTGTGGGACAGGATCTCTGCATGGTGTCTGACCACATATCCAGTTTCCATACTGATCCGCCTCGTGGAGCCACAGATCTACACACGTGAAGTAGCCTTTGCACGACGTGTCTCCCTGGAACCTTGATGCACTGCCAATTTGGCGGCTGACTATTGTCTTACCTTTGATCAAACTAAGCCTGAAACCCACAGTTGTAATCTACACCTCAAAGTCGAAAACCTTAGCAAAACTCAGCCCTAGAGCAAAAGTGATGCGGTCGTAAATAATTAACGAAAATGGAAAAAATCGGCAGTTGAGGATGCATGGAACGCTGAACTTGGGGGCAAATCAGGCGAATGTGATTTCAAAGAGATCGCCGTGATGAGACAAAACCTAAAATTAGCATGAAACACATTTTCGACAGCGTTTATAATTTTTAAAATTTCACTGGGCAAGTCGATCCTTGCCAGGGGGCACAATTAGGGGAGACTCATGGGCGAATGTGGATCAGGTCAAGACAATTACGGGCTCGACTAATCTAGGTCATCTCAAACTCAAAAATTTTGAAATCTTGGTATGATTTTTACGTCATTGGGTAGATCATGTTGTTCTGACTCCAACAATGCGCCTTTCATTGAATATAAACGACTTTGAAGAGAGTTATGGCAAGGCGGCGGAAACGGCGGATTAATCTGCCGCCGGCCGCGTTTTGGCGAACGTTTACCGATGGTACTGTATACGATAACGCATTCGGGTGGAACGATTTCACTCTGACGTCATTGTGCACGACCTTCCTTTTGACCTGCAAAAAAGGGACAACATCCTGAAGGTAAGTGTCGAAGCTGCGGGTAGCTGAAGCAGAGCGGATTTCAAAGGTTCGTCTGAAGGCAGTGGCGAAACGAACCTTTTTATATGGTATATTATCATGTGACATACCATTCTTTTAATTTATTATAAATTTAAAAATTCTATTATTTTACACTTTTCCTCACTTCTTCGAATTTTACATTTTCTTACCTACCACCATATAATTGAGTTAGCTCCCCGCCCTGTAGATGATGAGGCGTATCTCACTCAGGTTGGGAACCTGGCTGAGACTCGCATCGTGTAACCACGCGCAATCTCATGGAACCCCTTGCGACGCCTCCGCGTACCTCGCGCGGGTAACGTCTGCCGTTCAACGTGGGGTGTTGTTACAGCAGAGGACGCGCAGCCTCCTCCTGCTTGACGCAACGGCATCTGCGCGCGTTTCTGAGTGCCTGAACCCAGAAGACGGGTTCCCCTCGTCGCACCGCAACCGCCTGGAGTCAGAAGAGGAGACACCGCCGTCCTACGACGAGGGATCGCATTCAGAATTGAACATGAGATGCTGCTGCAGCAGAGGAAGCGCAGCCTCCTCCTGCTTGACACAACGGCGTCTGTGCGCGTTTCTGAGCGCCTGAATCCAGAAGACGGGTTCCCGTCGTCGCACCACAACCGTCTGGAGTGAGAAGATCGAAAAGAAAGGAAGCAGAGGTCACATAGTCGTCGTACGACGACCGGCCGCATGCAGAACTCAGCTTTATCCCATGTTGAACGGAAAAGTTTACCCACGCCAGGTACGCCTCTGCGTACCTCGCGCGGGCAACGCCTGCCGTTCAACATGGGATGTTGTTACAGCAGAGGAAGCGCATCCTCCTCCTGCTTGACACAACGGCGTCTGCGCGTTTTTGAGTGCCTGGATCCAGAAGACGGGTTCCCTTCGTCGCACCACAACATTCTGGAGTCAGAAGATCGACAAGAAAGGAAGCAGAGATCACATCGTGGTCGTACGATCCCGTGCAGAACTCAGCATTATCCCATGTTGAACGGAAAACTTTACCCACGCCAGGTACGCCTCTGCGTATATCTCCCCAGTCCAGTATTTTCTCATGGTCAACTGTACGTGGCGTGCTCGCGAGTTCGACAGAAGTCCCATCTGAAAATTTGGTTAACACCAGGACTCAAGTCGATACCAAACGTAGTATTCACCGAGATGCTTCAGTAAATGTTGTCTTTTTGTTATTCTGTTAACAAAATTGTTTTGAAGATCACACGTACTTTTTGTGTGAGAGTATTTTCTGAGGAAAAAGAGAAAACCTATAACCCCGCGAAGCGGGCAAGTGCGAGACACGCCGTTAGGCGTGTCGTAGCATTTGTGTTTTATATTATTATAATGACATTGAAGGTGGTGTCGCTGGTGTACCTGTGAGAAGCCTGTAGTTTTTGTACGCTGTCCGTATTGTGACCAGTGCTTCTGTTTCATGCACTTTGTGCCTGTGCATCACTGATGTTGAATGTTTATACATCATTTTGTTGAGTACCTTTCTCATTGCCTTGTGGTTAAAAAACCGGTCTGTAATAAACAAGTGGCAAGAAAGTTACTCTCCATGGTGTAGAGCTGGAAAATTAGGCAAAAAAATCGGAAAATAGTATAGATGTCAGAATCCTTCAAATCTCAACCAACCAGATGAAGTGCAAAAATGTAGCAGAGCAGGGGAATCGAACCCCCGACCTTCCTCACATGAAGCAACGTCACTATCCACTGCGCTCCGATCCGCTTGGGGCATCGCGGATGTACACGACCCCCAAACTCGTGAGGCGCCGATTCCATTGTAAATACAACGACCCCCTACTCCTTGAGTTTAACGACTTGGCGAAAAATAAACACATTTTTACACTAATTGAGGGATGGGGATTCTGCCTATATGACTCGCTCTTCCCGTTTAGACATGCGCTTCAGACCGTTGTCTTGTCAGATTGCATACACACAATTCGGCGCACATTGAACGACGCGCGAAACTCAAACATCATTTTTAACATAAGGCCACACTTCCCTGGTTTCCGAAGAGGAGTACCACTGACTTGTTAAAAAATTGATAAAAAATATCCGAATATTAATTAATATTATTAATTTAATTTATGGCACACATTTTGTGTAGTAAATAAATAAATAAATAAATAAATATTCGATATTCGAAGCCTTCGAATATTCGAATAAACGAATATTCGAATATTGGCATTTTTCGAATATTCGAATAAACGAATAATTCGAATACTGGGCTTTCTCGAATATTCGAATAGACGAATAATTCGAATATTGGACTTTTTTCGAATAGTCGAATATTCGAACATTCGAAATTCGAATTTATTCGAAATTCGACTATTCGAAATTCGAAAAGGACAAAGGTATAAATGCTACCCAAAACGTAATGAGTGCAAATTTGTCGAGCAAGGTAGAGAAATCTGCGTTTTATGGACCGTGTTTACGAAAGGTCTTGGGGACACGGCGGACGGTCAGGAGGTTCACCATCCCCCTGCCGTGGGGCGTGCGATCTTCCTCTCATCCCCCTTGCTCACCCACCCCCAACCCCTAGGCTCCGCCGAGAGTCTACCGGCTGCCTTACGAAACCTTTGACGCGCAAAGCAAATGTTTCCGGTCCGCAGAACAGCGGTGTACCTCCTGACGCCACGCCCCCCAGCAGGGGACGGGTGTACCTCCTGTCGCGCTGTACCTCCTGTCGGTGTATCTCCTTTTCAAGACTATTTGTTTTAAACCTAGTTAGTACCATAAGAATGCCCGTCTCCTTTCACCACTGGGGGCTTTGGAGTGATCGAAAAATAATTAACGGAGCTCCAGAAGAAAGAGCTCCACAACTAGGTCAGCGTGCGACCGCTTTGAGGCAGTTTTGGCTCACTGTATAAAAAAGGAGACGGGCATTCTTATGGTGCTAATTAGGTTTTAAACAAATAGTCTTGAAAAGAGGTATAGCAATGAAGTGTCCTTCTTTCAAAGAATTTGAGCGATATTGTAGATAGCACAAAAAGTAGAAATTTTCCCGCACTCGGAACTGAAGACGAAACATGGGCTTCCTTGTTGTTCCGGCTTCTAGGGTGGGGCTCCACTTAGGTCGTTGACTGATGGTACACTAGAAAACCCATAAATGAGCATTCTCACTAAAATATCTGCTGTACAGTGTTGCTCCGTGGCAAAGTAAGGCAAAGGGGCTCTCAAGAAAGCTAGTTAAAATTACCGAGATATTGAAGACAAAGAAATCATTAGTAATATCCAGGTCCAAGGTTCACTTCCTGAATGGGTTTTTGGTGTTATTTAAATGGGACGCTTGCGCTCGTCATATTAAGACTGTACATAGGCAAGGCGCTTTTAATGAGCATTCTACGCTACCCATTCTGCATACAGCAAAAAAAAAACTGTTCAAAATCAAGTCTTTAAATAAGATGCAGCGTCCCTCGATCCCTCTCACGTTAGCGCACCTATCTCTATTCCATAACCTGTAGCAGCAGTGGAATTCGCATGGAGGAAAGCAGACATCGGCGCGGTTTACACGATGTCTGTCATTTTCCGATATTTTTTTTTACTTTCTTCGGTAGGCAAACTGTTCCGTTCCTGTATCCTAATCTTCTTAGGATACAAACCGTTCTGTAACAATTTGGCACCCAATGGGAGGACAGCTTTAAGAACCTTACTATCCCTAGGACCTACAAAAATATTGACTAATAATGCTTCCATCAGACTTTGAGATGTTTTTGTTGCTCCCTCCTAACTATAAGCCTTGCTGTGTTCGAATGTTGGAGTTGGAGAGAACGCTGTATAGAGAACGCACTTCCCTGCTTCGCACTGCTCACATCGTTCCTCTCGTGACTGCTTAACAGCTGTAGAAGGTGTAACCTTACAAGCAACAAGAGCTTAGTGCTTAACACTGATAAACAGAAGGGGGCTGCAGCTGATGCGCTGTGTGCCGATGTGTTATCCGTATATATCGTTCAATTCCTAACTTAATTTGTTCAATCGAGCACTGTATGTTACAGACAGAATATAAAAGTGATCTTCCTCCGGCCTTCTAATCCGCTTGTTTAATGCATCCCGAGAAACCAGCGATAACTTCGCGGCACAAAGTCTACTCAGACGAATTCTTTGAAGGATGGGAGCTGATGGTTCTCGCTCCTTCACTGCTGAGTATGAGCGTGTAGAAATTGTTTTGAGCCTATACCATTTCGGCCAGAAAATAAGGTGCGACGTCTGTCAACAAGATCTCTAAGAGTCCGAGCGAAACATCTACGAACAACTAGCTAGCCGAAGAGGAGCTGGGTTCTTTGGCGTCTCGTCAAGGACCTTATCTTGGACATTCCGCACACGGAATTCCCGGAGATAAGAGACGAAGCAGCTGTAGGGGTGGCGAACGCGGGCGCTAACGCAATTACTGCGACAGAAAGTGCCTGGCAGCAGAGAAGGAAGAGCTGGCTCTGCCAGACGTATCACTAGAAGCTGCTATATACTGCAATGATGAACAGGTAGAAGGACGAGAAGAACGGCACGACCCAAACAGTGATGAGGTGTTACTAGAGCAAGAAGTATCTCGAAAAAGAAAAAGCCGTGGCAAAGGGAGCAAGTCACTTCCCCGTAGTCACATAGACATGTGCGTACGTGGAGTCGTTAGACGACCTGTAGATCAACTTACCCGAAAAGACGGCTGCGTGAGTAGTCGCTATGAGGACGGCAGCAAGCAGCGCGCGCCGCATCCCGTATGCGCCAAATAGGGCGTGGCGATCGATGCCGAGCAGCGAGAGCCTGCAACAGCTGACTTCATTGACGTCATCTTGGAGAGTCGTTAGCTCCATTCGCATCTGACCGATGTGGGCATTCATTTCCCGACACACGCTAGCACCTTCGACAGCGCCGGCACGAATCGGCGCGGTGGTGGAGACGAAGAGGGGTTGTAGGTGCCGTACGGCCGGTTGCTTCTCACGCTTAGCCGAGCTGAGAGACAGACTCGACATAGCCACGGGTGCTGCGTTGATCAGCAACACGTTTGCCACTAACACTCCTGGGGCCTGCAACACTATGCGACACGATGTTGCCCCTGTAGCTCCTCCCAATCCACCGCTAATATTGTTTGAGCGATAATTTCGAGTGATATTCGGAAAGGAATAGGAACCTGACAAGTCCTCTTCACTGGAGCGGATTTCTTCGGATAGTATTTTATCGTTTTTTTCTGTTGTTGATAGTTTTCAACAGGTGACCATCCGCTTTAGCAAAGCGGCTCGTCTAGGCATCAACACCTGGAAGGGTTAGGCGAAAGCCTGCAAGTTTCCAGAATTCATAGGGTCGTAAGAGTTTAACCAGGGAATGCCGTCAGCTTCACATGGAACTTCGGATTGAGGCCTATATCACGTGAAAGAGCTCGAGACGCTGATGACAGATATGTAGACCAAATCTGCTAAATGGATCTCCTAAGCGAGTTATGGACAGCGGAAGCCGCGATGTCTTCCATGTGTTAGGCGCGCTCAATCAGCGTTGGGCGCAGTACTGCGCCCAACGCTGATTGAGCGCGCCTAACACATGGAAGACATCGCGGCTTCCGCCGGCCATAACTCGCTTAGGAGATCCATTTAGCAAGTTTGGTCTACATATCTGTGATCAGCGTCTGAAGCTCTTTCACGCGATATAGGCCTCAATCCGAAGTTCCATGGGAAGCTGACGGCATTCCCTGGTAAGAGTATATCGTGTCAAGCGTTTTGTTGTAGTGAGCATTCACAAACACCAAGTCTATGCGGAATTAGTTGAAGTCTGGTCTGTAGTATTTTCTGTGAAGCAACCAAAGAGAAGTCCGAAAGGCGGCTTCGGTGCAGCCTGTCTAGGAAGGATGAATCCTGATGAATGTTGGTCCTCAAATCTGTCTATCTCCAACCACGTGTCCAGGATGTGCTCCAGCTCCCACCGTCCTTACTTCTTGAACGACCTGCCTGTTCGGTAAGGACTGCCGGACAATCGGAAGTTCGTATTTACACAGTTTATCGAGGATTACGAAAGGCAAGAAGACGTCATAGCGAGGATGAAGACGATGAACAACACGTCAGTATCATATCACTATATATCACTATCACCACACAGTAGTTCACTTCATTAAGTAGAGTAGAGTTCAGTTGTGTTCCTACCGCTACGTTGTTTATGACGGTCGTTTCATGCCCGTCCTCTAGGTTTTCGCTTTCAAGCTCGATAGTGAGTATTTGTGCGTGATCAATAAGTTCCACCGACGCGTCGACCTGTCCTTGTAATTGTGTTTCCTGTTCCTTTGATAAGGTTTCTGTCATGTCGAGTGTGGTTGTGAATTCGTTGAGGACGTCGGTGAGAAGTTTCGTGTAGGCCCGGAGATCAAAGACTGCTGATTTGACAGAGCTTGGTGTAAGTGAGTCGCCCCTCCTCTCTGAACATCTCGAGAATCCTATACTTCGTCAACTAACCTCCGTAGATTATTTCTGTACCGCGTCAAGAGTCCTTTCTTCGTCCTTAGCGAGAGCGGACCAACCATATTGTTTCCTTACTTGAAATGAGCGAAACGTACCGATGCACCATGCAACAGTACCTGACTGCGATGGGGAACTGTGGTTCTGCGGTAGACTTCTTGTGGTGCGTAGACTCCTTTATTGGTTGAACTGTACCGCGTAGCGGTAGGAACACAACTGAACTCTACTCTACTTAATGAAGTGAACTACTGTTGGTGATAGTGATGTATAGTGATATGATACTGACGTGTTGTTCCTCGTCTTCATCCTCGTATGACGTCTTCTTGCCTTTCGTATTCCTCGATACAGTTACTGTCATGCATAACATCCTGCGTCAGGCTACGGAACTCTACTCTCCTGACAACATCTACTCTCGAAGATAACTACTGATCGACAGGGTCATCCGAGGTACAATGCTCACCGTCATTTCCGTATCATAGATGCAGTCTTGTGCACTTCAAGAGCACTATCCAAGGGAGCGGGAGGAAGGTATTTCTCCATTAACGAATTCATGAAGCCCGCTTGGATTTGTCCTCTGCTCAAAGGCACTACTTCCCATTCTTTGTTTCTCGAGGATGATGTTTGCTTTCCCACCTAAATCTTGTAGCCTCTCCCAAATTCGTGAGCTTTTTGGTTTCCACATTCTTTACGTAAAGCCACTGGAGGGTGTTGACCACGGATGTGCGGAAATTCTTCTGAGAAAAGCGGAAAGATGGGCGGAAATGCGAAACACGGAAACGGAAATGACTCAAAACTCATTACTCCGTCTAATTCTTCATAAATATGTAACCATAACGGTAGTAGTAACTGAGCTGCCGTTAACGAATTTAGGATGCGGGCAAGATAGCATGTGAGTCTTTTTCAGCAACATATGACAGTAAAAAATTCTTGTATTCGAATCATTATTAAGATTAATTTTCAAATATTACCAAATCGAGGTCAATGTAGAATCCTTCTGTAAATGGTAAGAAGGTATTTTAAACACAATGAACCCAGCTGAAGGGTAAAATGCCAGAGATTTCGCCACTCATAACACTTAACCGGTCTTGTTTAATGTCCCAGATCCATCCCAATTGGGAGAGGAGTGTCCGATTCAGTGGATTTATATGATAACGAAGCAGAGAGAAGAGGAACGTGTTTATACCTTGGTATTCAGAAAGAGAGTGCCTTAGGCCTGAGTTATACTCCCGCGGGAGCATCCGCGGAAGGGCGGGAATCGCGCCAAGACTCCTCACCTGGCCAATCGCCGCGCCTCGCCACGCCCGCCTCCGCCGTACACCATTGGTCCGCGGACGTTCCGCGGATGCTCCCGCGGGAGTATAACAGAGGCCATAGGCCTTAGAGTGGGTTGGGAATAGGCCCCGCCCCTGCCATGGTCGTCGGCGGCGATACTGCCAGCGCGGCGCTACATAAATACATGAAGTGAATACAAAATAATAGATCATGTCATATAGAAGTTGAATATGGGCGTGGCAGAGCGGTGTAGACGGCAGCGGCTTCGGAGACGGACAGGCGATGGAGTCGGCGGGAGAGTCGAACGAGCGGTAGTTCAGTCGTAGAATGCTCGCCTGCCACGCGGACGGCCCGGGTCCGATTCCCGGCCGATGCACCAACATGTGCGATTCAGTGGATTTATATGATAACGTACAGAAGCAGAGGGAAGATGAACATGTTTATACCTTGGCAACCAGAAAGAGAGTGCCTTAGCGTGGGTTGAGAATAGACCCTGACCCTGCCATGGTCGTCGGCGGCGCGCTAAGGTTACAGTTGCGTTCAGCATTCCACGCCACGACACCGAATCTCTGAGCTCGCATGGGTACCATAGCATATTTGACCATACTATCAACTGAAGCTGTAGAGAAAAACCAAAGGAGGGGGTGGAGAGGCAAGGTACCGCATACCCTCCTCCGACTAGGATGGATCCAGTGCCCCTATCGTAAGCAATGCTAGTAACCTAAGAGTGCTTATAGAACTCCGATTTAGAGTTGGTGTTCTAAGCCAGGCCTATGATTATAAGGAAAAACGATAGGCGATATTCCAGACAAGGAATTTGATTTTCGATTCAAACACTTGTGAAACCTTTGTAGCGTTATACTATTCGGTAGTATATCGTTTCAAGAAAAGAAAAAGAATCCAATTTGGTTATCACACTGTTTCGAACTCTGAGGCCGGATTCATCAATGACTTACAGCAATTAGGCGGAGAAAATACAGCCGAAGTTCCTGATAGCGATTTTCTCCGGTGAATTGCTGTAAGGCGTTGATGAATCTGGCCACAGGATGCACCACTGATTGAAAAAACACAACAACAAAAAGCTACGCATAGTTAATCTCTTTCTTCAGCCTTTAGTTTGTGTTCATGTAGTGAACGAAGGCAGTGCAAAACAATTAGTGCATAGTGAGTCACCATTTCCGTTCCGTCTTCCGGCCCAAAAGATAGCGGAACACGGAGCGAAACGGAAGGACTAAAAACGACCGAAAACCGGAATGCGGAACACGGAAACGGAAATTCTGCACATCCCTGGTGTTGACTCAGTTGTTGGCGTACGCCTTGAAGAAAAGAACGAGCCTCACTGAAGTTGCCGTCTGTTATTCTATTGAAAATAGCTGTCAGATGAAGGCTTGGAGCAGTGTCGAGCACCGATTCAATGAGACGTTACAATCCACTCCGAGTTTTCTGAAAATGAAGCGTGTTCATAAGAGACAGTGGGTAAACTCGCAAGGATAACACATTCAAACTGAACAGTGGATGTGCAGTTCACGAAGAATCGAAAAATAAAGCCTTCTTCGACGGCTCGCGGTAATAGACGAGAATGGGGCTGTTGCTTTATGAAGAGGACAGTGACCTGATTGAGCGGCCAACGTTGCACGATAGCCAGTACATATTCGAACCAAACGAATCGAAACAACTAAGAGGTGGAAGGTTCAGTGGGACGTGCGATGGACGATACCACGGCCATCATCGGCGATGAACGGCCGCCGATAGAGACCGCCCATTCGTCGATAAGTGAACAAAAGGCAGGACCGGTGTGCAGATTTCATTGTTCAGTTCGGCATAGCCACAGTCGCTCGTCGGTGCACAAGCAGTTTCATAGACGACATTCGTCCACACCGGGTACAACGTAGAAGCGTCCGGCTTGTTCATCAGTAACCCACAGCGCTTCCAAATTCTGCGATGAGAACTGCGAGCTTCAAAGATGCATACCTACGCCACAGAAGCCGCAATTGTGACAAAGGAGGAGTGACTCCTGTTACAACGTTGGAAGGGATCGGAAGAAATACGCGCTATAACGTGAGTCACGTTATAACCGGAGCTTACTTTTTTATACCATTTAACGGACAACTTTATCTAAAATCGCATGCAGTGGCTTAATTACTCACTTAATTCGATACTTTGATGGTCCTTTTGTTGGCAGGAGGCCTTCTCAGCGGGGACCACAACTCTTTCAGACCGCTTGATCTCTGGCTGCTTGCATCCAGTAAGGCAGGCTCCGCTCTCTGAAGGTCTTGAGAATGAGTCTGCCCATTACGTTGTCGGTCGTCCCAGTGGTCTCTTATGGTCTCTCGGGAGCCACTCTGTGACACGGATACTCCATCTATCGTCCTTTCGTCGAAGCAGGTGTCCGGTCCAGCGTTATTTGGACTTCTTCATGTACTGCAGCGGGTCTGCTAATTGCGATTTCTCCCGTAGCTCCGAGCTTCGTCGGCCTTCTTGCCATTGTTGACGAAGGCTTGTCCTCAGAAGACATCTCTCCAGTGCACGATGCGTAGTTTGCATTGCTCTGGCGATTGTCTTGTCGTCGGGCCAGGTTTCCGTCGCGTAACACATCGCAGGCAGTACAGAGGCGTTGAATATCAAGGCCCTGAGGCCCGGATCCTTGACTTGATCGGTGACTTCGCGAATCGAACTGAAGGCTGCCCATGCTGCGCGTCTCCTTCGGGCGATTTCAGGAGCGAGGTCGTTATCCATGTTCAGCTCTCTTCCCAGATAGTCGTAGGAGTCGACCTGTTGTAGAGCGACTCCATTTAACCTTACGAGTCCCGTGTCACACCACTGGTTGACCATAAATTGCGTATTGGACATATTCATGTCTAATCCAATCTTCGTACCTGCCACATTGGGCTCGTGCAGCATTTTCTCGATTTCTGCCGTGCTGGTAGAGTTGAAAACAATATCGTCGGCGAAGCGAAGGTTGCTGATCCGTTTACCGTCGAAGGCAGCCTTTGTCGTCCCAGTTCAAGTCCCTCATGGCATCCTGGAGTGCCGCTGTGAATAGCTTGGGAGAAATCGTGTCTCCCTGCCGTACTCCTTTCCCGATAGGAATTTTAAGCTTTCGATCGAACAACTGCATGGTCGATGTGTTCGAGAAGCACTCGTCGTAAGTCGGATGTAGGGTGATGGCATACCAGCAGGCACAAGCGCGTTCAGAATGGCGTTGATTTCCACAGAGTCGAACGCTTTCCGATAATCCACGAAGACATGGACAAGTGGTATGTGGTATTCGCGGCTCCTTTCGATGAGCTGTGAGACAGTCTGAATATGGCCCATGCAGGAGAAATCCTTGCGAAACCCTGCTTGCTTCACTGGCTGATACTCATCCAAGCATCCGCTTAAGCAGTATTTTAGTGAAGATCTTGTACACAACCGAAAGAAGACTGATAGGTCGATAGTTGTTGATATCCTCCTGCTGACCTTTTTTGAAGATTAGAACTGTTTTTGACTCCTTCCATGAGTCCGGAATACTACCAAGTCGAAGGTAGTAGTTGAAGTGCTTGGCAAGAAGTGAGCAGAGGGCATTGTCACCCGCACGAAGGAGATGGGCAGAAATGCAGTCCGGTCCGAGAGCAGTGCCTGGCTTCATCCTTCTGATAGCATGAGTAACTTCTGATTCCAGAATGGGAGGTACTTCCTCAGCTGGTGGCATCAAGCATTTCGGGACAGTGATGGAAGAACAAAACAGATCTGAATAGAATTCTTGAACGATGACCTCCATGGCTCTTGGAGACGTTTGCGTTGTTCCATCCTTGTCCACAAGGACTGACATTATTGCCTTCTGAGATCTCGTTTGCAGCGCTTTATGCTTGAACCTTTCCCAGCGGCTTCTAACAGCTTCAATCTTCTGTAGGCTTGAATGGACTCTTCACTGCAATTCGACAGGCCTTCGAGATGGTGACTTTTCTAGATGGGAAGCATTAGGATCCAGTTTAACAGCTCTTCTTTGCTCCAATAGTTTAATCGCATGTGCGTTATGTCTTGAAGCAGACGGTCATGTGGCTTCGCAGGAGCTGCTAGCACATTTTAACAGTCCTTTGGAGAGAAGGTCGTAGTCTTCCGATGTATCTTCAAGAAGATTCCAATCATACGACTTTGTTGCATATTCCAACTCCTCAGACTTGAATGTGGGATCCTATCCGGTGCCGATTTATGAGTGTCACGCTTGAACTTCCTCTTTCGGGAGTCAGCTTCGCACGGACAAGATGGTGATCCGAGTCGATGTTAAATGAAGGCGGCACGGAGACGTCGAACAGACTCCAGCGTCTGTTTGTAAGAACATGGTCGATCTCCGAATGCGTCTCCATTTGGGCTTTCCCAGGTCCATCGCCGGTTTGAAGGCTTCTTGAACATAGAATTTCCATGGAAGAGACGGCATGCGGATAGGAAGCCTATCAATCGCTCTCCGTTTTCATCCTTGAGGAAATTCCATGTGGTCCTTGCCACCATTCGTCATGGTCATTCGTACCGACGGCAGAGTTGACAATCCTTTCGAATAGCTTTAGAATTTCTCCTTTTCTTCTTCTGCTGCAGATGTTGGAGCATATCCATTTATGATGGAGATGGTTCCTTGATCTTTAGTTTACAGACGCAGAACAGCTACTCGCGGACTGATGACCTTGTGTCTATACTGTCGAGTTGACGAGAAATCCAACTCTGCCAATATTGTTTCTGTCCACCTTTGCTCCGGTAATGAGAAGCTCGTTGTGGTCGGTCCTTCTTATTGTTTCCGTTCTGCCTTTCGTTTCCTGCAAGGCGATAACGCCGTATTTGATGTTGCGGCTTCTGTAAGGCGCCTTTTATACTCGCGCCGCCTCGCGGTGCGGCGCGATGGTTGAAATAGCTATCGATTTTTCGCGCCGCCCGGCGGCGCCGCATCGCGTTCATACTCCGCCGCCTCAAAACACCACATTTGACGGAATTTCGGGTTACGGTGTTCGGCGAATCGCGCCGCTGGAGGGAAGGACGCGGCGCGGCGCGATCAGCTGCGGCAGACCCGATGTGGAGTGGGAAATTCACCACCGAGTTGAATCATTTTGCTGTGTCCTCTTTTTTTTTGGCTCCACAACTAACAAAACAGAGAAGGTTTAGCAAAATTATGGCACTTTTGTACTTTCAGGATTGCAGAGGTCGACTAGAGGTCGAAAAGGTTTTTTGACCAAAGTTCTCCGGGGGGGGGGGGGGGTTATCTAGGGTGCTGATCACGAATCTGACATCGGTTTTCGGTGACCATTACCTCAGTCACCCGTACCTTTCGCAACCTAGGAAGGGAATGGAGATCTGTAGACATTCACGAAGTTTTACTTACTGCGCTAAAGGTATGTTCAGTGAACAATGAGCTTGGAATGGCAATATGAGAGAGAATTCTGAGCGATTCTCGACAATGAGTATTTTCCAACAATTTTACTTTTGAACGCGCACATTTGCAAAATAAAGAGCCGTTTAGTGCCATTTGCATTGCAGGGGACTCGACTCAATGCCACTGTCAATAATTTCATCCATATGTTGAGCAGACGACTTTGACCCCAGCTTTAAGAGAGAATTCGTCGCTTCCCACAGGAATCCCACCACTAACATTAGCCAGATGCATTCCGCTGATCGGCCAGACAAATCCTTTCTGTTTTGGTTCTTCAGTGACTCATGGACCGTCTCCTCCGTCGTTCTTTGTGGCGCACGGAACGTAGTACGTAGAAGTTGGTCGACGCGCGTCGCTGACGTTCCCCTTTCTAACTACAATCGCCTAGCGGCGCGTCAAATTCGGGCGCGGCGTGACTGGCCGCGCCGCGTCTCGAATTGACGCGTCGCTGCGCGGCGGGAGTATAAAAGGCGCCTTAAGCAGAGCTCGAAGATCCTGCTCAGATGCGATCGACCGACAGTTATAAGTGCAAACGAATAGGCAGTCTCCGTGTCGTGGTGGGAAGGGGTTTCCGGTAGTTCGATTCCAATGACGTCCTGATAGTATAACTCCGAGATTAGATGGTCCTCGCCGGAGGTGGATTCAATCGACGTCGTAGAAGACCACCTCCGACGCGCGGAGGACTGGAGCGCGAGTTTAGTTGTTTGAGCCATGGCGGTGGTCTGGTTACTCACATGTTTCTGGCCAGGGATACAGGAGAGCCGCCCATAAACGACAAAGCGTCGCGTACTGCCTGACCTTTTGTGCCACTAAAGTGATGTTCACCTTTTCACCGCGATGAGGTGGCACATGAAGTGGCTTAATTGCAATGAAATATGGAGCCATGGGCGCGTGTAGCGCAGTCGGAGGAGGCGCCGACTGTCGCGTGCACACGATACCAGGTCCCTGGTTCGGATTTCCCGCTCAGGCCAACCTAGCCTTCCATCCCTCCGGGTTCGGTGAATTGATGCTAGATGTGTCTGGGAAGGATAAAGCGCTGACGTGTTTCTGGCCACCGCAAGTCATTGTATGGCCAAATACGCATTCATATCGCCTCCACGACATCCCGTAGAAGTAAAATGCGCTGGCGCATCCTAAAAGGGATTGAGTAACGCCGTCCTTTATCCGTTTATCCTTAGGAGCCGTGAAGAAAGTGTCAAGGCATAGAGTAGATTTAGATTATTGGTACAGCTCCCACATATCCTTAGAGCCACTCTCTGTGATAGGCACAAGTATGGCCAATATGAGTTAGCTATAACGAACACAAGAGTTGAGTTCGGCGTGGTCAACAGAAGAACTGATGGTGAGTATCCCTATGTTACAGAATGTTTTAGTGCGATCAAACCTCTTGCGCCAAGCGGAAGTCAAACCCGCACCAGGGATGAGCGGATTAACCGTTATCCGTTCTCCGTTATCCGGTTTCCGGCGGGTTTTAGCCGACCCGCTTTGTTGTTCGTTATCCGGAGATTTTTGACCTGATAACGAACAACAAAATCTGGCACCCTTACGATTACTTAGTTACATATGAGAACAAATTTTTAAATATCGTTTTGTGTTTTTTCATTGATAGTCGAGCTACGCTTGTAGTCCTATGTCGGTGTCTTCTCTTAGTTCCCAATGACTAGGCTAGCATAATGTACGATCTGAAAAAAATGACTGATCAGTGGAGAAAGGGATTGACGTTCGTATAAATCAGTTCGTTTTATGGATGTGCCAGATATTCAACCACTACACGATCTTTAGCTCTTTGAAACGAAACTACGTTTGGCATTTACATAACCTCCAGTGACTAGTCGATGGGAAGCCAGTACTTTAATATTTCCAAATAATTCCAGATTTATCTGTAAATTTACGGGTAGTTGTCGAACACTATAAGCGACTGTCGACAGGCTGTGGGTCCAACACGGTATACAAACCTATAGTTGTTTCGGCATGGCCGAAACAACTATAGGTTCTGACAAGTCTGAAAAAGACGGGCAGAGCTTGAGGGAGTACACGTGCGAGAATTGCTGCGGGTTGTAATAGTTTCTTACCAGGATACTATCTCAACGGTAGGTCGGAACGGCGCAAGTGTTGTATATGGGCAGAACCGCCTCTCCCTGGGAAGTAACAAACTGCAGGTATCTCAACCCCAATACAACTCTGCGCAGAGTTAGGGGCGACGGAAGTCGCCTGGTGGCGCCCTGTTGATTCACGTGCTCCACAGCTGATGAGGGCCCGTACTGCGCCTCACCGCAGGGCACAGGTGGCGTAGTAGGGAAGTGTTCGGGCTGTGAGCGAGAGGTCGGAGGTTTGGATCCCGCACCCTGTGTTTGTTTTGCACTTTTGCAAAATCCATGTTTATCGTATAGGTAATCCACCTAGGGGTATTATAGTGTGTTATAGAGCATGTTTACATATAACCTACCATCCATACCGTTAACAAGGGTGGTCCAGGCAGGTCACCGATTTTGCTGAAACTTCGTCTAGGGGGGGGGGTTATTTGGGATGCTGATCACGAATCTGACATCCGTTTTTCACGATTCTGTCTCTACCTGCCGTCATAGGCAGAAACTTTAAAAATGTAATCCTGTGCCTTCCTGTATCTATATTATTCAGCCGAATCGTGAAGAACGGATGTCATATTCGTGATCAGCACCCCAAATAACCCCCCTAGACAAAGTTTCAGCGAAATCGGTGACCCTGCCTGGACCACCCTTGTTAACGGTATGGGTGGTCTCCGACCGAATCGTGAAAAACGGATGTCAGATTCGTGATCAGCACCCCAAATAATCCACCTAGACAAAGTTTCAGCGAATTTTTTTTGACCGAAGTCTTATCTGTGGAGCCGGAACTTTTAACTAGTGCCACAAAATATCTATCGTTACATAACTACAGCTTCACACAAAACAGGCTTAAAATAAGTGACACCCAGAAGTGAACATTTCAGCTAATCTGTAGTTTGAAGCAAATGTTATATGTAAACATGCTCTATAACACACTATAATACCCCTAGGTGGATTACCTATATGATAAACATGGATTTTGCAAAAGTACAAAACAAACGCAGTGTGCAGGATCCAAACCCCCTGACCTCTCGCTCACGAGCTCGAGCGCTTCCCTACTACGCCATCTGTGCACTGCGGTGGTCCGCGATACGAGCCTTCATCCCGCGCGCACCCATCAGCTGGGTGGGGAGCACGTGAATCAACAGGGCGCCAACAGGCCAATTCCGTCACCCCTAACTCTGCGCAGAGTTGTATTGGGGTCGAGATACCTGCAGTTTGTTACTTCCCACAGAGAGGCCGTGCTGCCCATATACAACACTTGCGCCGTTCTGACCTACCGTTGAGATAGCATCCTGGTTAGGCTAAAGGAAGGACGATACGAGGGAGGAGGAGCAAAATAACCCGGCTAACCATGACTATGAAAACAGCCGAAAGGCTGATAAGACACCCTTGGATGAGAACAGATGTCAGGGAATGACGTGCATGATTCAAATCTATTTCTATGACACGATGTTTACCAGGATTTCACCTGTCTTCGTAAGGACTGTTTTTTCCTATCAAAATGAAACCACTGTACTTGAAATGACCATTGGGATTAGCAATTGTTCTGATTTTTCTGGCCTTATCCAGGCTCAGGGCTAACGCTTGCGGCGACCGAGAGAGGTCTGTTTAACAGCATTGGTTCCACAACTTGACGAACTTATATACCATTTCCCTAGAACCCAAACAGCAGCAGTGCACTCTCTCCGAAGTGTATGGAGATTTTTTTCGATATAAGGAACATAGGTATAAGGATACAAGGAATATAGGTAGAAGTTTGTTCGATCTGGACAAGAATTAGTGTTAAAATTGATTAAAGGGTATACAAAAAGTGACCCTTTCTAGCTAATGCTTTCAGGCCTAGAAAATCCAAAGGATGTACACTTAGTGACTTTATTGCAACTTATAAACATGAACAATTATGCAGGATGACGTTAGTCAATTCCTTTGCGGGATGCGCCACGCACTCTACTCCTACCGTACAATGTGCCGTCGGTTTGGATACGTACTTGGCCCAGGCAATTCTGGTGCCGACTGAGGCTAAAAGAAGGGAAAGCTTTGTTGTCCTGGACGAGAAATCCGAACCAGGAACACTTAGTCAGAGAGCATGCCATAGTCGGAGCCTCTTTCGACTGCACCACTCGCCTCGATAAAAACCGCCAACACGATAATTAAAATTGGCTTATTTGACATGTGACGAGGACAGTGGCCATTTTTGGGCAAAATTATCCGTTATCTGGGTTTAAAATTTTACTATCCGCTCATCCCTGACCCGCACTCCCTGCTTTCCAGGTAGGATGCTAGCTCATTACATAAATAACCCTGTATGATCACACGCAACATACGCGATATGCGCATTGTAATGGGGTATCAATGTTTACCCAAGAAGTTGCGTGCGGGCAAACAGCACCGCTGGTATAGTGGACTAACATCGTGCGCAAAAAAAAAGGATACGAGTTCGTCTCCCGATTTATCCGGGTTTTTAATCGTAACAAAACCCCTGATACAACATATAGCCTTTGCACTAGCCGCTCTTAGATTAAAACAACTGTGTAAAACATAGTCCTTAGCGATTTGAATTTTGAGCCGACTCTTCCAATTTGTTGCCGCTTCTCGTGACTGTCGGGTGTCTCACACTGCTCGAGATATAGCCGACTATCATTACTTTTGTGGCCACTACCCACGAAAATGTTGCTGCCGCTTCTAGCTGCATAGAGCAGAGTAGGTGTGATAACAGACGTAGTAGCATCATACCCCTCCAGTTTTAGTAGCTGTGTGGGACCGGAACGAACATGGAAGGCCAATGCGCTTCTCGTGGAGATTTTCAAAATGACCTTGTGAGGGCTGTAGGGGATTGCCTGGAAAGCTCCATAGTGGTTTTCAAATTTCCTGCGGGCATGTGGGTAGGTTAAAATGGTGAAAACCGGTAACACCTCAGTGCGGGCTGATAATGCCAAAGTGACGCCTCGAATGGCCTAGTAATACTCAAAAATTAATCCGCACAGGTTTGGAGCTTCAATTGTAGTTATAGTTAGCAATCTGACAATTTGATAGGTTTTCTTAATATTTTATTAATTAACAAAATAAGCAGCAGGGTGCATTTAGGTGAATCATTCGCAGCAACGGTGGCAGCGACTGCATGGCCGAGCAGATAGCGATGCTAACTTACAGGGGAGGGGTCATGGGTTCGGAGGTGATAACCGATTTAATTGGAGCACGACGTAACTCTACGCACGCAACGAAGAACAGACTTCTTTGTATGTGACAGGAGGTTAAAAACAGAGTTAGAAAGCGAAAACGGTGTCTAACAGCGGCCAAAACGTATTCTACATTTACAAAGACAGGCTACAACCCGTATACCTAAACCTCAATTCGAACCTTTGACTCCTCCTCTCGCATCCGCTCGGCCACCCAGTCGCTGCCGCCGTTACAGCAATGATTCACCTGGATGTACCCTGCCGCTTCTTTTATGAACGACTGCGCGACTTCTGCCTTACGACTTCCGAACTGACCCTCGTTGATCGACGTCTGGGACAGATCGACGTCTAGGACACATCTTCTGAATCTCCATGATCGTCGGTAGAAGAACATGATAGGTCCTCTGAATCTGGACCCTCATTGAGTACGCCTGTGACACATCTTCTGAACCTCTATGATCGTCGGTCGAAGAACTGTACAGGTAATCTGAATCAGGACCAGGGTCAAGCGTGTGGTTCGATTTTTGCTGAAAATTTACGACCCCCCCCCTCCCTCCCAAGCGGAATTCGTACGACCATTCTCACTGTCTCTGCCATTGCTTACTTCTTATATGTCTTGATTTCTTCAACGTTTTATGTGCATTTTGAACCATTCAGTAGGTTCTTCTTTTCAGGTGCAGCTTCGACGCTAAAGAGACGTTGCTGAACAATACATGTTTTTATAACACAATAAATTTCATTAAAGTTTTGAAAGCTATTTTTCGACACTTCAAAATAAAGATTTTTTGGTAGCAGTCTTCCAATCATCACTGTTTAATTTCTGTAGTTTTTTCAGGACGTTACGACACGACACATTTTTCTACCTGAAGGAGCGACGTGTGCATCTGGAATTGTCTGAAGTTGTATTATACAAAATCTCGTATATTATTTTCTGACGACGACTTAAGTGCTTTCTCTATTAAAAGTTTTTGAAGGCTTTTCGAAGCCTCCAATTACGGAGCGGCAAACGAAGGATGGACGGTGGACTCTCATAGAAATAATGTTCTTCCATCCAAAGGAGGTATCATGAAAAATGGAATTGAAGCCTACAAAAATTCAAGCCCTGTGTACCATACAGCAAAAAAAACAAGCTTCTCCGCAGCGATGACGATATGATTAGAATGGATCGTATACAAAATTCTCTTTTTCCATGAAAAATTATTTTTTATCCGAGGCAGACCACCCATACGGGTAAAATTCTTCCACAAAATCTTCCAAGTTTTGATCAATGCATAGTTAAAAATCATGATTTTCTGGATCGAACAGGTTGAATCGACCTCTGGTCGACTTTGCACCAACGTCATCGGAGCATAAAATTGAACGTTCACAAAAAGGGTCATGACTCGGTAAGTTTTTCGATCTTTGAAAATCCCTCTAGCTTTTCAAAAACTAAAAGAAAAGCGCTTTCTCGGTATATAAACACCAATGTCCAAAAAAGGGGTGATCATGCGCAGCGGAGGATTCGATTTTTTTTTAAGAAAAAAGAAAGATTTTGAAACTTCCAAAAACTTATCGAGTTATGAGCATTTTTGAGTACTCCTTTCAATTTTTTTCGTTCAAAAATTGAACCGTCCAGCGCGCATGAATACCTTTTTTTACAAAATGGTTCTTTTACTATGCGAAAGCACTTTTTCTCTAGTTTTTGAAAAGATAGAGGGATTTTTGAAGTTCGAAAAACTTAACGAATCATAACCCTCTTTGTGAACGTTCCATTTTATCGCTCCGATGACGTTGCTGCAAAATCGACCAGAGGTTGACTCATCCTGTTCGATCCAGAAAATCATGATTTTTTCACTGTGTATTCACCAACCACGGATCTCCCTCGATAGAGAGCCTTCGGGCTCTCTTGTTAAGAGGGATCTCGGGCCGCTTGTCGCAGGGCCACGTGGCGCGTCCCCGGGTGGTGGATAGGGGAATTAAACGCGAACCAAATGCGACCGTGTACTGCCCAGAGACGCAGGTGGGATGCAGGGGATGGACTCCTTGCTCCTGCTGTGTCGGGTCGATGCGTTCCTTGTGCGTGGGAGCGGCATGTTCGTGCACAGTGTGCGTGGATGTGTCCGTGACTGTGCGGATTGTAACTGTGTCGGCTCGGCCAAAAGCTTGCACTCGGTAGACTGGGAGTACATGTAAGGCGATTCGAGGCCGCCTTAAGTCTCGCCCCGTCCCTTCGGGCAGTCTGGCTGGCTGCCCGGAGTACCCCGCCCGCACGACAGAGCCTGACTAGCTACCCGTGTTGTATTCCAGTCAAACACAGCAGCACTAAAGGGCCTCATTCCCCTGACCCCGAAAGAGCCCCCATTTCTGCAGCGATGGGAAGGACGAGTACGGAGAGGCTGCTAAAATCTCAGGGCCTAACCAGGCTGCGCAAACTGAGAAGGACTAGGATGACGATCTGTACTTACAACGCCCGCACGCTTGCGTCGGAAGCATCCGTCGAGGACCTGATGATGCAAGCCAGGAAGATCAAGTACGACGTCATCGGACTGACCGAGACGAGAAGACACCACCCCCTACACGCCGCCTACGACTCCGGAGAAGAACTGTTCCTCGGAACATGCGACAGCAGGGGAGTAGGCGGCGTTGGTGTCCTCGTCAACACGCACTTGGCCATGAACATCGATTCGTACGAGTCTCTGACAACCCGAATCGGACGTCTGCGACTGAAGCGATGTGGCTCCGTGCCAGCCTTGACTGTGTTCGTCGCGTATGCCCCAACATCTGACTACGACGACGAAGACGTCGAGGCCTTCTACGTGGAGCTGGAGAAGTTCTATAAGGAAGATCACACCTTCTACAAGGTGATCGTCGGCGACTTCAACGCCAAGATCGGGCCACGAAGGTCGCCGGAAGAACTTCACATCGGAACCCACGGTTTGGAGTGGAACGAGCAAGGTGAAAGGCTGTCTGAGTTTATCATGTCGACCAAGACCATCCATGGAAACTCGCAGTTCCAGAAGCCTCCCTCCCTACGATGGACCTGGGAATCCCCCGGTGGCCAGTTCCACAACGAGATCGACCACATCATCTTCAATCGCAAGTATTGCCTGACCGATGTCTCCGTTGTCCCCAAGTTCTACACGGGATCGGACCACCGCCTCCTTCGCGCGAGGTTCCGCTTTTCGCGTCAAGGAGAAAAGGCCGCGAAGTTCAAGAAGAGGAGACCCAGAACGACCATCAACTGGGATCTCTACACCTCTCTTGCCGGCCTTTGGGAAGATGCCGTCATGGACAACGTCGACGAGGAATACGATCGCTTCGTGCACCATCTCCACGATAGTGCTAAGGGAGCCGAGAGCTTGAAGACCACCAAGAGACGCCTGTCTCCGGAAACTCTCGAGCTGATACGCCAGCGTGGAGCAGCACGATCGTCAGGCAACTATCAACTGACGTCCGAGCTTGCAAAGCTATGCAGAGCGGCGATAAAGGAAGATCTGAAGGAGAGAAGGGCGGAAGTGTTGGCTGAAGCAGCAGAGGCTGGGCTGAGCATCCGCAATGCCCGCCGGAACTTCGCCAACTTCAAGACCAAGATGACCGCTCTCCGACGTCCTGACGGAACCGTCACCTCTTCCAGAAGGACCATGGAGAAAGTCATCCACGACTTCTACTCCGATCTCTTCGATAGCCACGTCCACCTGCCCCTACGCCATCTTCCGCAGGATGGATACGTCATCCCCTCTGTTCTCCCTTCCGAGATCCGACACGCCATCTCGTCGGTGAAGAAACGTACAGCACCCGGTCCTGACAGGATCAGAGCTGAACACCTGAAGAATCTCCCGCCAGCGCTTATCAACACCTTGGCGCGGCTCTTCACACGCTACCTGTCCGAATGCAAGGTTCCATCTCAGTGGAAGACCAGCAAGACCGTCTTGCTGTACAAGAAGGGAGACGTGCACGACATTGGCAACTATCGCCCGATCTGCCTGTTGTCCGTAGTCTACAAGCTGTTCACTCGAGTCATCCTGAATAGGATTAGTAGAACGCTGGACGAAGGACAGCCATGCGAACAAGCAGGATTTCGGAGAGGATTCAGCACGATCGACCACATACACACCATTACGAAGCTCATCGAAGTGTCGCGAGAGTACAAGCTGCCGCTGTGCCTTACGTTCATTGACCTGAAGAAGGCATTCGACTCCGTCGAGACTGAAGCGGTCATGGAAGCCCTGCTCACCCAGGGCGTTCCTACTCAGTACATCAAAGTCCTTCGAGAGCTGTACAGTGGATTCACGACCAAGATCTCACCATTCTACAACGACGTCGTCATTGACGTGAAGAGAGGGGTTCGACAAGGGGATACCATATCCCCGAAGCTCTTCAGCGCCACCCTCGAAAACGTCATGCGCGAACTAGAATGGGATGACATGGGAGTGAAGGTCGACGGCCGGCAACTGCACCATCTTCGCTTCGCTGACGACATCGTTCTCATAACACCGAGCATCAGTCAGGCGGAGCGAATGCTGGCCGACTTCGATCGTGTATGTGGAAGCGTTGGACTGCAGCTGAATCTTACGAAGACGATGTTCATGAAGAACGGATGGGTTTCTGATGCCCCATTCTCGCTCAACGGAACGAACATCTCCGAATGCTCCAGCTATGTGTATCTGGGTCGCGAAGTCAACATGGCCAACGACCTAGCACCAGAGCTGAGCAGGAGGAAACGAGCGGCTTGGGGAGCTTTCAAGAGCGTCGAAGAAGTCGTGAAGAAAACGAAGAACGTCCGACTCCGTGCCCACCTATTCGACTCCACTGTTCTTCCTGCCCTAACATACGCCTCAGAGACCTGGGCTATACGAAAGCAGGATGAACACGCGATCAGCGTCGCGCAGCGTGGAATCGAGAGGACGATGCTCGGAGTGACACGACTCACGCAAGTGAGAGAAGGCCTCCGGAGTTCCGAGCTTCGCCGACGTTCGAAGATCAGAGACGCTGTCGCATGGGCCAAGTCGTCGAAAATTAGGTGGGCCGGCCACGTAATGCGATTCGCAGACACCCGCTGGACGAGAGCCGTCACAGACTGGATTCCGCGGGATGTCAAAAGAACACCAGGACGCCCACCAACGCGTTGGTCGGACTTCTTCGTGAAAGCCCTGAACGACCGATATGACGCTCTTCGTGTCCCTCGAGCGAGGAGGATCCATTGGACCACTCTGGCACGCGACAGGGACGAATGGAGACGCTGCTGGCGCCCGCTCGAGCAAGTCGATGATCAACGGGACGACAGGTGATACAGGTGATACAGGTATTCACCAAGACTTGGAAGTTGTGCGGCAAAATTTTATCCGTATGGGTAGTCTGCTTTGGCTAAAAAATAATTTTTTTCATGAAAAATGAGAATTTTGTATACGATCCATCCTAATCATATCGTCATCTCAGTGTAGAAGCTTAGTTTTTTACTGTATATTAAGCACGACATAAAATTTTATATGGCACAATTCCACCCTCTGTCGTTCTGTCTTTCAGAAGGCAGAAAATTTTTTCAACGAGGAGTTCATCCATCCTTCAATTGTGATCGATCATGTCAGAGAACTTCGTGGCCGCATGTAAACTGCTATAACTCGGAGGTGTTTTGGGGCTTCTGGAAAATTCACAAAGCTTTTTAAATGTGGCTTCTATGATTTAATCAGTAGGTCGATACTTTTTCGGCAAATGACACTAAATCGAGACGTCTGATCATATAGAAGGTCGTCTCAGAAAAACATAGTTTTATCGCTGTGTGTCAAACGGGCCTAAAATTGTATAGGGTACGATTTCACTTTATGATGTTATTTCCTGCAGAAGAGAGAAATTTCTTTCTGAGGCAAGTCTGTCCTTCGGTTGCCATTCCGTCGTCGATTCGAAGAGCGCCTCAAAAATCTTGTAGTCTTAAAAATCTTGTAGGGAAAGCACTTAGCTCGTCCCCAGTGATTAACACAACTCACGAAACTGAAAATAGAGTGCAATTTTGGAAGTAGATGTCGCTTTTTAAGGCAGAAAACTGCCGTGTCCACGACGTACTGGGAAAATCTAGAAAAATAGAAACTTCTCATTGACTCTAAATCTGCGGACAGGAAATCTTTATTATTCACTGTACAATATTCGACATTAAAATTTTTTGATATTCAATGCTTTTTTTTTACTCCAGGAAACGCAAGTGCTTGTATATTTCCGCATTGTCGTAGCCACACCTGAAAAATAAATAACTTATCAATAGATGCAAACATCATCCAAAAACCTGAAATTGGAGAACACCCTCTGCCAAAACCGAGAGAGTACGACTATGCACAATCCCAGCAGCACGATCCCCCCTTCGATTCCCGAAACTCAAGCTCGACCCTGATCCGGACTCTCGTAGCACGACGTCTGTGACACATCTGGTCGAGGCTCCAGGACGTAACTCCAGCGCGACGTCGCGCGCTAGCTCATGCGATGTCGCGACGCTGAAACGCGGACGTGCGGTTGGTGGCGCATGTTTAGCCGCGGAGCACGAAATCTTACCAGTGTTTAAGCGCCTCCACTAGTTTTTTAAAACGTTTATTGCTCCATCCAACACTTTAGTTACATTAGCATGTTCAACCCCCTCCTAGTACTACCACAGGGAGCCCCAACTGAAATGAAAGGGGAACTATCTCGGTGGAGGAGCTTGGAAGAAAAAGGAAACAGTAAAATGCCTCTGCTTCTGCTTGTAGATTGCCAGTGGCATTACACGTAAACTATGACAAGTGAGTAGGTGATGGTCAAGTGTAGTGGAAAGTTGGAATTAAGGGAAGTGCTATGAAATAGTGTCGTTACCTTCACTCATTTGAAATAGATTGAGTCTCATTCCACCCACACCTTGTTAACAACCACTCCCACTTCCCTACCAGGAGACATCAGACGTGTTTCATCCAACTGCTTTCCTTCTTCTACAGCGTCGACATCGCCGGCACATACCGCGCGCATATGACGTCACTACCCGTCCCCGTCGGAAGCAGTCGGCCCACGAAACTCGTCCAATTTTGTCGGCCACCGTACGCGATGCCCTGGGTAGTTCGCGCGGCGTTGGAGTTATGTCTGCCCCCTCTGCATTCTTCCTCTGCCGCTACGCCGCGAACGGCCTGCGTCGCCCCTCCCCCCCCCCCCTCGTGGCAGTCTTCGAAAACGACGATACCACGGTCAGACAACATCAAATACTGCCATTGGTTGGTCGGCGCTCGATAGCAGCTCTTCCACTGCCGCTACTCAAGAAGCTTAGATGGGCCGAGCCCCGGAATCCCTCCCCTTGAATAGTTTTAGAACCTAGCCGCGCACTCAGCGCTGAGCAACGGGAGCAGTTTTCATAAAAGTACCTTTAGTGAGCCCGCATCCCGAAGTCCCGCTCGGATAGCGTAGAGCCCAAACGCGCATTCCCGCTAATACTGGGAGCAGTGTTGACGCAGTCTCCGCAGCTGCTGTATCCAGCGTGCAGCATACTGATATTAGGCGCAGTACGAGTAGGGTTGGGGTGAGGATTTATGAGGGTGATTTTTATTTCCGTTTCTATAGCAGAGTTAGAGATATTAGGGTTCACTATTTAAGCAGAATTCTAGTGTAGATGCGGCCTCCGCTAGGGAAGCGACAAATTCTATCCTACCGTAAGCTGTATATCGAAACCGGCTCCAGGACTTCACTCCAACACGAAGTCGCGGCTGTTGTGAATGTGTGTGGATGACTTTTTGGTGCTTGCCCTGTAATGTTTTGTGATTTTCTGATTTCGACGTCGCGCGTCCAACTGTTCGAAGGAAATCTGTTAAGAAATCCGGAAACCGTCTACTAAACGCTTATAAAGGTTCTAAAAAATAGTGTCCAGTAGCAGTAGCAGCTTATCCATCAGATCCAGGACAATGTAGTAGAGCAGCTAGCAACATTTCAACAACAGTGCCGAAGGGATGTGAGACGATGGAGAAATCGTGGAAAAGACGCCGTAAAAATTAGATGCTCTCTTGGATCGCTGTTTCATCCTGTTGTCTCCCTTATAGGATTATATAGTAGGATTACCCACCCATTGAGTCAAAATCCTGTCTCGATCGCACTTTTTTCCCGACTTCTTCCGACCCTCTGTTCAATGTTGTAGTTCGAGATTTATACAGTTTCCAAACCTACGGTTAACATATCCCCTATTTTTTTCTTGTAGAGCTAATCAATCACTTCAGAGAATGTGAGTGGAGTATTCAATTTTTTGCTCTATCCCACCCCCCCCCCCCTAATAAAAACTTACAAGCACTTGCTTCCGAAACTTCTAGTTAGTAATCCCAGCCCAGCTCTTGTGTCGAGTTTTCCTCACCAGGTGCTTGTCCGTTTCCCTTCACTTACTTGAAATAGATTGAGCCTCATTCCACCCGCACTTTGTAAAAAAAATGCTCCCACTTCCCTTCCAGGAGACATCAGACGTGTCTCATCCAACTGCTTTCCGTCTTCTACGCGGCCGACATCGCCGGCACACTCTTTTGCGCTCTAGCGCGCCAGCGGTAACACGTCGCTACCGCGCGCGTATGACGTCACTAGCCGTCCCCGTCGGAAGCAGCCGGCCCACGACAACTCGTCCAATTTTGTCGCGCACCGTGCGCGATGTCCTGGGTGGTTCGCGCGGCGTTGGAGATATGGCTGCCCCCACCCCATTGGGACCCTATCACGGATGGAAAATTTGATTGCCTTCGAACACTGCACTAACTCTGGAATCCGGTCAGGTTCACGCGTCTAATGCTAAGAAGGAAAGATCTCGCTTTCCGTCGCAAAAATGCGTGACAATGTGAACAACCGCCTCACCGGCAGCTTGTCATAAGCTTGTCCAGATATTGCTCCGGTCTTGCTTTACATTCACGCGTTCAACAGAGCACGTTTCGGAGGGCTCCCATAGTGTAAAGGGTGTTCTGAGACACTTTGACCGCGTGAAAGCAATCACAAGCGCCTGTGTGTAATGACCGCTCTCGGCGTAGGGGAGGAGGAATAATGACGATCGCCACATCTCCTTCATTTCGATGATCGTCTGTCGAAGAAGGGTCCTCTTCTGGATGGCAGTGCTCGTTGGTCGACGTGGCATTCCTGAATCCACGCACTCGTTAGACGGCGTCTGAGGTTCATCTTCTTTATCTCGATGCTCGTAGGTCGACGAGCATGGCAGGTCTCTCGATGATCGTCCGTCGGCGAGTGCTGCACGTCTTCTGAAGGGTGGAGATTCTTACAATGCGACTAGCGACTCGGGTTCTTAGTTCTGACATACGTTTCAGTCTCTTCTCTTGTATGCACAAGCAGTGAGGAGAGTGCAATGGGCTAGCCACTATACTTGTGCTCGAATAATCGAATTCGAATAATTCACCTGTATCACCTGTCGTCCCGTTGATCATCGACTTGCTCGAGCGGGCGCCAGCAGCGTCTACATTCGTCCCTGTCGCGTGCCAGAGTGGTCCAATGGATCCTCCTCGCTCGAGGGACACGAAGAGCGTCATATCGGTCGTTCAGGGCTTTCACGAAGAAGTCCGACGAAAGCGTTGGTGGGCGTCCTGGTGCGGAATCCAATCGGTGACTGCTCTCCTCCAGCAGGTGTCTGCCAAGCGCATTACGTATATATATCCTACTGTACATAGAAGGGTAGTGTGTGTGCGCGCGTGCGTGTTTCCATCAGTCCATCGCAACTGGCGTGGGGGCATGGCGTATTGGCGATACTGACCGCAGTTGATGGCGATCGACTGCGGTCCAGGACTTCAACCCTTGGGGTAGTCGATCCCGCTGAACACAAATTTGATGTTCGTTTTTGAAATCATTGGTTGAAGTTGATCGAGCTATTGAATTTCTATGGGAATTCATTGAGGCGAGTTAATTGTATGACCGCTCTTGGTCGATGTTTCAAAATCTAACTCCACATTTGCATTCTCTGCGACCACGACTATCATCAGTGTCATACACTTTAATCCTCTTCGAAATTTGCACAGTAAATACAAATTTCGACGAAAAATTAAAAAATGAATTTCAGATTCGTGTTCAGTGACCTCGATTACCTCAGGCCTGAAATTTCCAGCCTGTTGAGTGATATTCGCGTAAAGTCGATAATTTGATTGATATCTCTTGATGGCAACCGTTGCTGCAAAAACAAACTTTGTTGAAAAAACAAACTTAGTTGAAATTCAAAGTTTTTCAAATCAAATTCAACGCTGTTACACGGAGAAGATTCCAGAAGAAAGTTGAAATTTGTTTTAAAAGCGTTGAATTTGTTTTGAAAAACGTTGAATTTCGACAGAAAATGGTATATAACTCCACCATTGGTTGACGATTCCTGTCAGATAATGAACTGAACAAGAAGAGTGAACGGTTTTTTTTTTGTAAAAGTTTTGCACTTGTGCATAGATGTTTTGCACACGTATTTCTGTAGGAATTCTTTTTGTAGGATTTTTTTGTAGGAAAAAAGTTCCATGTCTTCCCATCTTAACGAGAATTGTAAACGGTTCTTTAAAAAATTCATCGTTCTTATTAATGCGTAATTTCGAATAACCGAAAAATGGGGCTATTCGATTATTCGGAAATTCGAATAACCGAAAAACGGGGTTACTCGATTATTCGGAAATTCGAATAACCAAAAAATCGGGTTATTCAATTATTCGGAAATTCGAATAACCGAAAAATGGGGTTATTCGATTATTCGTTCATTCAAAATTTTTTGAAAAAGCACAACTATACTGACCACCGCTCGGGCCCCGTAGCTGCTAAAGAATATTAGCTGCTTCCGCCCATCTTCTCCGCTTACTTGCTCGCGCCTAAATTCTCCGCGCAGTTTTAACTGCCGACCTCTGATTGCTCACATACCGCTATCGCACAAGTTGTATCCCTCAAAAAAAATCAAAAATAGTAAAGCGCCTGTCTCTTTAGCGGAGTTCTTCCGTGGAGAATTTACCCTGATCTGCCTTGCCTTTTTAGAGCACATGCCTCCCCCTTCCGAAAGTCGATGCCCTCATTGAGAGATCCTGCGACAAATTCAAGATCTCCATATCGGAATTTTTCTTGCAAATCATGGATCGTTGAGGTGTTTCGCTTACTATACATTTAAATATAGTTAATGAAACTCGGACGTTAGTTTTTCTAGGAACATCTTTCCTTTGGCGACCATGTCCCCGCCGTCGCTACAGGCTCGCCGTTCTGGACCCGCAAACTTTTGGATTGTTAAATCCAGAATCCGAAAGAACTCCATTATCGCCTTCCACCTTTCGTAGTTTTCCGCTGTTAGGGGTCCATGACGTAACTGTTTGGCCTCCGTATTCCAACTGGATTGTAAGCTTGAGAATTTCTTCAAATACGCTACCGTCGCTTTTCTCCGCAGTCGGAAAGACTAAAATCCATATGCTGAAGTGCTCGATTAATGAGCGTTTTAAGCAGCTTAGCGTTAGACATCGCCACTTTTGAAGTCTACCCATTTCGAAGACCATCCTTCCACCAACAATGCTGATTCGGGTGCTGCTTAATCCGCAGGACACATTTTTCGTGCGACTGGTGTTCCTCTTTTCTTCTTTCAGGCCTTCTTTGAGCTTCTCGAATGCAGCTTTGAAGATGTGCACGACACAGTCTACTTCAAATGGCGAACGTTATGCAATCCCTTTCTTGACAGATACAAACTCCGTCTATTCGGTGCACACTTCATCCGCCATCCAAAGTATATCACCAGTCCTTTGTGTAAGCTGGATCCTCTCCGCTGTGGTTATATCTATCCTTTTGAATACCGACGTGGTTTTCCAAGCTGAGCATATGCCACCAAATGGCTTTCTCCCGGAAGTCCCAGAACGCTCCCGGAAGTGAGATCCTGCCAACGTCTGCTAACGGAGCTTTTCGTAAGCACTCACAGAGACTTTCAAACTGTCATTGTCCCTTTCCATAACATCATTTAAAGTCTCCTCTCGGAATAAATCCTGCTTACGCGCAGTTCGGACATTCTTTCCCTTACTTACAAAGTTGTGGCTTACCTCCAACACCCCATGGGCCCGCCGGCTCTTCTACCAACTTAGTATGATAATTGTGTGCTTCTTCATTTGGAGATAATAAATGTACTCCATCGCCGACCTTGAAAAAGATTTTTCCCTCGATCTAATCGTTATCAAGGCCCCACTTCCTCTTCATCTTCCGGTTATTGAACTCCCTCACTCCCTTGTGGATTTCTGCAACAGCCCGCAATATCTCTTCTTTATATCCGTCTAGATTTATTATTCGCTTAGGTGTGACCTGCCACGAACGTTGCTCGAGAGTGGCGCGAAATTAATTCATGCAAGCCACACTATAACTCGGCTGGTTTCTGCAAAACCGCTCCATTTTGTGCAACACTTTTATGAAATTCTCTCATTTGCGTTGGGACACAGAAAAATTGTATTTAGTTAGGCTGGGAATGAATTAGAAAGATTATACTTTTACTTCCTCAGAAGTTTGATATCGAAATGACTTTAATGGAATCAATGTTTAGTCTGATGAAGATTTTGCAGTGTGTACGCAGTGAGCAATATTGACCAAATTAAATTTAGTTGGTGGTATACATGAATCTAAATCATGGACTCTTCTCAGCTAGCAGATTTACTTCTGATCCAACATGCCTTCCTTCCTTGTTATATAGCCAATCGTAGAGTTGTCATGTTTTTCGCCTGTTGATTTTGTTGTTTTGTTATTGGCTTAAATAAAACAGTAAATAGTAGAGATTGTCCATCGTGTGCCGTGTTCGGATTTTTTTCTTGACGGAAGTGCCTATCCTGAAATGAATGAAGTTGGCTTCCTCCCTCAGCACTGTGAGGAATCATATCAAACGCCATCATGAAAAAAGTTAAGAGTCCCATTCTGTTGGACCGCGCTCCTCAGTATAGCCACAATAGTCATATTTATTTATTTATTTATTTATTTTCATATTTAATTTCTCCGTAAATCCATTTTCTCGAGGGTTATATCCCTTCAGGTTCTTATGAAGCAGAGGACCCGTGTGCGCAAAAAGAAGGCTCTTGGTTGGTTCTGGGTTCTGCTCCGCGGACGCCAAGGAGAGCACAGACTGGACAAGGGAAGGAACTCCAAGATGTGGCCAAATTTAGCACAGGTGTGGTAGGTGGATCACATCCTAAGGTACTTCGTATCGGCACCGGCACTCTGCACAAGTACCTCCTTTCGTTATAACATGAGTTACCTTCGTGACTCTAACAATCTCCTCCATCAAATGGTTCAGAATTCGCCTCCTATATCTGATTAAATGGTCTTCGGCCACATACAACTCTCAGCAATGCATTTAATAAAGAGCGTATTGGCTATGGCTGCACTCTCTTTATCGGGTACTGTACTACACTGCATGCAAGAGCTGTAAAGATAGAATTTAATAAAAGTGTTAGAGATTGCCTCTGTTACATCGCACATGCACAATTCCAATACAATTGACGAACAATACAAATACAAAACAACCCAAGCATTTGGCGCTACTGACACTCCGCAAGCACCTTTTTTACGCCCGTGAACAGTGAACGTACCGTTACAATCAATAGTTAAAAAGAAACTTTCGCACAAGCAAAAGCAAAGGTCCTCGTTCACCATGGGTTTGACCCAGATAATGATAGCTATAACCGCGTCATTTCCAGAACGGACTCGGCGCTGCTGGAATCTTCAGAATCTGATCTTTTCACGCTATTAATGGTACACGGCAAATAGGGAGAACGGTCGTCTTCAAGATCTGCATGATTGAGAATCGTTCTCGGATCAGATTCACGAGAAGGAGCACACGGAGGGCTAGGATGTATAACCACCTGAAAAATGTATATTTGTGCCTACCTAGGTCAAGTAAGACCCAAAACGCTGCAGTCAGACTTGCTCCTCAATAGTCCAAAACTGAATGCGCACATTATTTTTAAAGTTTAATTTAGTATTCGCTGGACGGTCATAACCTAGGAAACGACCAAAAGAGCCTATCAACCCTAATGAAATGACAACTATTACTGGATTCCTTACCATGATCAGCGAAATTTCAAAATTACACGTGCCCGCTCTCACTCTGAAAAGATTTTGACGAAACTAAACCAGGGCGGGATCTTTGCTGTTTCGATAGTGAGGCATTTAAAAAGGTTCAACATTGGCAGATAAGTGACTGCATACATATGCTTCCCAAATCTGGATGGAAGTTTGGATGCAATCTCAAACATTTGCTCTTACGTATTTGATCCAACAATGTTAGCCAAACATCACCACCCGTAGCTCATCATCCATCTCGATGTAGGGAGCCAACAACAACCCATTTATTGTCCAAGTTCGGCCTTCCATGAACCTTGGCATGATGACTTACAAGAGACGTCTGTGAATATACCACAACGACTGTTAACAAGAACCAAATGGTCTTGTGCGGCATCTAACCAAGAGCACAGCAGTGAAGTGCGTTTATGTTGCAGGCCACCGTGTGGTCCAAAAGTGACAAATAAAGGCATCACTTTAGTGTGGGCTGATAAGGGGGCAACGACTGCGGCAGCGACTGGATGGCCGAGTGGACGGCGATGCGGGCTTGCGAGAGGGAAGTCGAAGGTTCGATTCTGAAGGTCGGGTTTACTAATCCGTTTTTGCAAATGAAGAGTACACTTTGGCTTAGATGGGGGGGGGGGGGTCAAGCCTTCGGCAGCGCGACAGGAGGTACACCCTCTCCCTGCTGGGGGGCGTGGCGTCAGGAGGTACAGCTGCTGTTCTGAGGACCGGAAACTTTTGTTTTGCGTGTCAAAGGTTTCGCAAGGCAGCCGTTAGACTCTTGGTGAAGCTTAGGGGGTTGGGGGTGGTGAACAAGGGGGATGAGAGGAAGATCGCAAGCCCCCCCCCCCCCCCCCCCCCCCTCCTCCCAGTCGGGTGTACCTCCTGACCGTCCCCCCGATACTTCTACCACCCCGTCCCCTGACCCACCCACCCCCCAACCCCTGGACTTGCTTGAGAGTCCAGTGGCTGCCTTACGAGATAGTGGAGACGCAGACATTTGCCATGCCTCTGTTTAAAGGGCGAGGGTAGAACGCCACTCCGCCCTTAGATACGCTTCAATATTACTTTGTAATGGTGAATAAGGGTGACGAGGTCATGACCACCTATTTCGCGCTACACTTCGCTTATGCGAATCATTTAAGCTGCTGACCATGAATCTGTCACTTATCGAAATTATCAATTTCTCGTGACTACTTTCCATTTAAAACTCGGAGGTTGAAAATAGATAGGGTGAAAAAAGCGATTATACTGATAAAGACAGCTTTGCTCACCCATAACCACCGTAACCTAACGTATTCAATCGAAATTTTAAACATAGACACCATATCCGTGATCAACACCACAGATACTCTATGGGCAATTTTTGGACGAAATTATTTTCTTCCACCTCTCCTCGAATTCTGGAGTCGTGAAAGTTTAATAGTGCCGGTGATTCTGTGTCCAACCCTTTACGTACCCATACCTACCGTACCCTACTGTAATCTATGAATTCACTGAAAAAGGGGTTTCAGATTGATGACCAGCATTCCAAATAATCTTGCAGATCAGCTTTGAACGAAAAATGTTTTTCAACCCCTAGAGCCGAGGGAGTAGAAGTGCTCCCATTTGTAATGTCTCCCCTTCCCCTCCCGTAAGTGTACAGAAGGAAATATACAGCAAGATGATCAATAAGACAAGGTGGATAAAACATGGATACTGCGTACCATTTAGTAGAATTAGTGAAAGTTGCGAAAAGAAGGGAAAGAAGTCTATACGGAACTACGTAGAATGATGAGCACTTCATGAAGATGGGTCAAAGCAGTACTTGTCGATCGTGTTCGCAGATGAGGTAACTGTGAGAAAACCTCCCAAAACTAATAAACAACATTACAAAGAGGTCATATAGGAAAGCATCTAACGAGAACTTCCCAGCGAGACAGGCATGGTTTATGAGCGCGCGGCGTAACTCCACGCGACAAAATTAGACTCTTCCACATCTCACAACAGGTTGAAGGCAGGGATAGGAAGCGAACGGTACCCTACCGAAGCAAAAATATGCTCGTCATTTGCAAAACAGGAAGAGTCCACCTAGCAATGTCTGCACTTACGGGAGGGGATACTACAAATGGGAGCACTTGTACTCTCTAGACTATAGGTTGAAAACATTTTTCGTCCAAAGCTTATCTGTAGAGTCATTTCGGATGCTGATCACCAATCTGTAACGTTTTTCAGTGAAACGATAGTTTACAGTAGGTTGCGGTGGGTATATGTAGGTAAAGGGGTGTACACGAAATAACCGGCACTCCTGAACTTTCATGACTCCAGAAGTGGAGGAGAGCGCGAAAATTTTTTTGCCCAAACATCGACCAGAGGGGGATCTGTGGTGCTGATCACGGGTATGATACCTATTTTTAAAACTTCGGTCGATTACGGTAGTTACGGTTGAGTAAAGTTGCTTCCGTTGGTAGATTCGCTTTATCCACCCTATTTATTTTTCAACTTTCAACTTTGAAATGGAAAGTAGTGCCCGAAAAATTGATGAATTGGAAAAAGAGGGACAAATTCGTGGTCAGCAGCTTAAATAATTACCGTAGGCGAAATATGGGGCGAAACAGGTGGTCGCAACCTCGTCACATTTATTCTTCATTACCTAACAATATTGAACCCTATCTAAGCCAAAGTGTACTCTTCAATCGCAAAGACGGAGAGAGTCCGCCTAGCAATTAGCAAATCCCACCTCCGGAATAGAACCCTCGACCTCCCTCACCTCCCTATCGCAAGCCTGCATCGTGATCCACTCGGTCATCCAGTCGCTGCCGCAGTCGTTGCAAGTGAAGCACCTAAATATAGCTTGCAACTTCTTTTAGGAAATCTGGGAAATTAGTAGATAGCAATGATCTAACTGTAATTGAAGCTCCAAACCTTCAAACCTTTTGTAGGATAATTTCTGAGCTCGACAAGGCCATTCCATGCGTCATTCTTGCCTCCTTATCAGCCCGCACTGAAGTGATACAGTCTTTTGTAATTTTTGGACCACCCAGTGGATCGTAGTAAAAACTAACTTCCTTCCTGTGCCTTTTGCTTGATGCCCTAAAGAATATCCAGGTCTTGTTAAGAATCGTTGGGGTAGGTCCACAGACGTCCCTTGACCGATAAATACATCTATATGATGTAAAACATATTCTTTGATCTCTTGACGAAGATTATTGGAAGCTTTAGTTCGGCTTGAGTTTCGAGACATTTGCCTTGAGACCGGAAAAGTCGGAAGCATTTGCAGTACCATCTGTCCAAATACTATTTAATCGTATAGAATAAAGCCCTAAAAGGGAAGTGTCTGGAGCATGTCTGAAAGGGGAAAGCGAATAATACAGGAAGAATCTGCGCCCTTCAATTAATATGAAGGTAAGCTGTTACAAAAATGTTTAGTTGCAATCAAAACTTTAGGGCCAGGGGCTCGAACCTGCACCTCCTGCTGACCGAGCGGGAATGCTCTACGCCGTTACACCAAAGGCGGTGTTTGGTCGAACGCAACCTACACACCTCGTGGAACCCGTCAGCCCACACCCCTTCGTCGGGATGAGCCCACCGCTGATATCAGCATGGAATCAGTCATGGTGGGGGTCTTGATGGAAATGATCCAAGTCATATCGTACCCTGCGGCATTTTTGCATTTCTAGAATTCGGTTGAGATTTGAGAGGGTCTGACTTCTTTGCACATTCTCGAACTACACGTTGTGGGAACTGTGCTGTGTGCTGTTACTTACTTATTTGAGGACAAGGTAATGAGAAAAAGTCAATATAATAATAATAATATAATATGATACATGAACGTTCAGCAGTACTGAATTACAAGCGCAAGTTGCTTGAAACAAAAGGACTGGTCACTATATTGGCATCATTTGAAAGCTAAAGCTCTTTCCCTGCGTGGATCATTCAGTTCAGGAATAACCACCCTGCTTGAATTTTCGAAGGATCTAGGATGCGATGCCGTCTATCCAGCTCACCTTCTTCAAAGCCGCTTCAGTCTCCTCTAACGTGATCCTCTGAAAGGTGCCGTGGTTGGAGCCGTTGAAGGGATGGCTGGATAAGGAAATTCTACTGTAGAGATTTTCTCAAAGTAATCGCACCAAAGCTTTAACGCCTTGCGCTCTGTGAGAAGATAGCCGTTCTCATCGCTGATGTCAAAGAACTTCTCGATGTCCTCGGTCTGTCGATGGCGCATTTGGACGGCTTTGGAAAAGGCAACGTCCGTACTCCATAGGGAAGCGCAAGGTTCGATATCATGCGGGTGCGCTGCAGCGGTCTGTGTACAGAGGTGATATACTATATCGTTCATAACTAGTTTCGCATTTGGCGTCGGAATCGTTGGGAACAGGAAGTCTGGGAAGGCAAGCACACCGTTCGCCTAGTCGAGTAGAGCTCAGATATCTCATCAAATATTACCTACTGCAAATCTGACCTTGTTGCAGTGATCTGCTTCCTCGCGTCGCTGATTGTAATCCCTCCCAATTTGTACGGTTTAAAGTGTCCTGCCTTAGAAATAAAGCAATTATTTGGAATCCTCGTTTAACAGCCTTTCTAGAGATGTAGAATAAATAAATAGCAGTTTTCAAGAATTATACTATTTCACCTCTACATTGCATACTGCGGCACGTTCTCGTCGTCGCCTGAGATAATTACACCCATAGGATATGCACGGCTATTTACCCGCCTGCTCCACCCACAAGTAGTAAAGTTTCAATTTTCTTAACATTCTTCAACAAATTTGGCTTCAGTGTTTCACTGCGGTCATGTCCATATTAAACGCTGCGAAATTTGGTACTTTCCGCCACTAGATTCAGAAAACGATTTCTTCGATTTTAATTCCCCATTTTCCCGATACCAAGTTCTCCAAATAAGTTTATTTCTCTAGTGTCTAAAGTAGGGCAGGGTCTCCTAATTGTGACAGCGAAGCGAACTACATAGGTCTTGAAACTGGAATGGCGATCCTAATTTTGACTCACGAACCCACCCGTTTCTTCTACTGCACCGGTTTTTTGAATTTAGGAGAGTTTGTAACTGCTTTAGGAAGCAAGTTGGAGAAGCGCGCTTTTTTCTCTGTGCAGTATCTTTAACTGGCTTTCGTGCAGTTGCAGTATGTTACTGCAACTACACGAAAGATACCCTGCAGATCGCCTGTTTTTTAGCGCTTAAATGCAGCAAGAATCTATAATTCCTTTTTCTTCCTCCCCTTACTCATTAAGCTTGCTTTAATCTGAAAAATAGACACGAAAGCGTTCTTATTCAAGAAGAGAGCTTCCCGCTCATACAACATAGTGGTTTTTGAAATGTTAAGGTTTTTTACCCTTTCCATCCACCATAGTGCTGGCTGGGATTGCTGATCGACCTGCACACAGCGCTCCTCGATCTGGTTGCAGACCTGACGCCCTCGCATCTAGGTGTTAAAGGCAGCGGTACTGCAACATCTGTGCTCGGCAACAGGGCAGGCAGCAGTAAACCAGATACGATGTCGCCGCAGTGCTACTGATTCCATTCAAAATTATTGCAGTTTCATTCATTTCTTTAAATCTAAAACTGCATATTAGCGAATTCAGTGCCTACTAGCATGGAAAACCATCTTGTCAAAATTTAGCATTTCAAATCGGAATGAAGGGAGCTCAACTCGCCTAGTTTAGGATTCCGCGATATTATATTTGTAATCTACAAAGGTTGTGCGGCGGGCCTTATTTTGCGGTGACGTCGTGGGGTCAGCTAAGCATTATTATAAGGGGTGAAATCCTGTCTTTAAATTAGCACCTTTCGCTCACATAACCGATTCTGTTGATTATTTGGACTTGCTCTGAATTGTTCTCTCTCTAGTTTTACATAAAACTTTTGCTCAAGAAATTCGGTTATTCAAAGAAGGATGAAAGATTTGATTATCGTTCTTGTATCACATTTTGAACTCGTATAACGCTGACTCCAATAGAGCTCACGAAATACAACAAAAGAACAACAAAGAAGAAAAAGTCAGTGCGCAGGTCAAATTAGTATTCAAATTGC
The DNA here is from genome assembly GCA_947359475.1 of Heligmosomoides polygyrus bakeri. Taxonomy (NCBI): domain Eukaryota; kingdom Metazoa; phylum Nematoda; class Chromadorea; order Rhabditida; family Heligmosomidae; genus Heligmosomoides; species Heligmosomoides polygyrus. Next base: position 42,648,263 of record OX375870.1, on the reverse strand, counting down.
CTCTACAATTTCTCACCAAAGCTCAATGCATGGCGCACCCCACCAGGAGGTTGCCTACAGTAGATCCTTATTCATTACCCTTATTGGAGCAAGGTGTGCAGATTGCTTAGTATAAAGGAGTAAAGGATAAAAGACAGCGTCAGCCAATCTTTATTCACAGGATGCTCCACGCATTCTACTTCTACTAGATATCGGTAAAGCAATTTCAACGCATTTCTGACCTATGCAATAGCTTACGCTGAGTGATCAATTAAGGATTCCGTGTCTTATCCTTGCCAGACTGGTCTGGCACCAATTAACCCACCACGGAGGGTTGAGCGGCTTCATTGACCAGAGCGGGACCAGAACCAAGAAGCCTCGATTCGGGGTGCACGCGACAGCCGACATCTCTCCCTGCACTACCTTGCGCCGTCTACGCACTAAGTACTATACACACACATAATCTAATTTGCGTCCATCCGGTCGTCGTCGCGGAATTGGTTGAAAGTCCGGGTCGGGTCACGCTTGTTTTCGGTGACAGACTTGTCTTTTGTTTGGTTTTCTTTGCCAGCAGGATGGAACACTGTCTGCTCGTTAGCCAACGAGCCTCATTGCGTACAAAAAATATGCCTTTTGACGTTGACCAGAAGTAGAGTACATGGCGCATCCCACAGTTTGATGGATTACAGTCTACCTTTGTTCTCGGTCCTATGCATAACCTAGTGAAGCCTTGTCGTTGTTGGCAGTCGAATGCCGAGAATGTATTATAATTTGTACAAAGTTCATAAGATAATTTCCCATTCTCGAAGCCTTTTTCGAAGGCATGCCATGTCTTCTATTGCCTCCTATTTGTTATGTACAGAACTCTGCGAGTAATCTACGAAAGGGAAAAACGCGAGGGTATGGTGACCATCTTCACGTCGAGTATGCGATGCAGCAGAACATTTTCAGTAGCAAAACTGACGTTTCCTCAAACTAAACTAACCATGTTTTTAGAAGATCATAATGAGTTTTCAATTTGAAGAAAGTATTTTGACCTTCTTTCAAATTTTATGAATCATTTGCACAGTCTGTACAAGGTTAACCACATACTGTTGGTGAAATTCTGTTCTTTTAGTTAAAAAGTGAAAAAAGTAAATAAAAGTAAAAGCAAAAATTCCAGCATATGGCACGAAGAAGTTGAGCCATGCGGTTGTTTAATACGCCATGATGTGTTGTTTGAAATCCTTCATTTTTTGAGTATATATTTATTTAAGAGTCACTCCGACTTTTACTTGACAAATTCCCATCTGCACCAGAAGTGTGTTCAGAAATTGACCACGCTATGAGGATAGTGAGGAAATTTTATTTTTTCGTCATTTTTAAGTTTAAAGCAAATTGCGGAAAATGAAAACTCATTATGTCATGCGACGAGACCATGCACTACTCCAATGCGTTGCT
>OX375870.1:42569617-42646644 GCA_947359475.1 Heligmosomoides polygyrus bakeri | reverse complement strand
CTCTATCAGAACATCTATTGCATTTCTTTTTTCATCGTGAATTTTGTCAATTTTTAGGTCGTTGAAGTGAAAAGTGAAAAAGTAACCATTTGCGCACTTGCTCTCTCCGCTTAGGTTTGTAATTTTTTGCGCAGTTTTTTATATCACTTGGAAGACAATGTTCTGTTCTACAAGAATGTGTGTTGGTCCTATTTTCTCACTTGCCCTTTATTGATTTTTAGGTCATCAAATTGGGAATTCCGAGTTTTCCGTCCGAATTTTTACCGAAACTCCGGTTCTGCGGTTGGACTTTTTTGCTCGGTGTTATATGTCGTTTGGAAGAGGATGTCTTGCTCAGTAAGAATTTGTGTCGCGTTTATTGGCTCACGCTGATTTCTGTCGAATATCAACAACTGAAGAAGGAGAAGGAGTTGTTGGTGAAGACGATTTTTCTCTTTTTGGCATTTTGTTGATATTCATTAGAAATCAATAAACGCGACACATATTCTTATAGAGCAAGACATTCTCTTTCGAATGACATATAACCACAACCCAAAAGTCCAACCGCAGAGCAGGAGCTGTCGGCAAAAATAACCATCCTCCTTCAGACGTCCCAATTTGATGACCTAAAAATCAATAAAGGACAAATGAGCAAATAGCATTAACACATATTCTTGTAGAACAGAACATTATCTTTCAAATGCTATAAAAAACTGCGCAAAAAGATACAAACGTAAGCGGAGAGAACAAGTGCGCAAATGGCTACTTTTTCACTGTGAAACATTGCGATCGAAAGCTGGTTACAGATGCGAAGGTGGTGCCGTACGAGACTGCCGCCACACAGCCGCTGTTATGCACTCTTAAGTTCGCCACTCCGGGGCTGAGGCATGTCGAGCGATGGGGTCCACCGAGAATCAAGTGGTGGCGGTTGGAGGAAAACGATGCAGCTTTTGTTCCTCGTATTCGGTTACCGACGGTGACAACCGTCGGCGAAACATGGAAAGGTGCCACCGATACGATATTACAAGTTGCAGGTTCTGAACTAGGCATGACTAAGCCTGGACGTCGCAAGATCGAGAATCTGGCGTGACTGTGGACTAACGACGTAAGGGAAAAAGTCCGACGGAAGGAAAAATTATATCATGCATTCCTACGCGACAAGACCGCAGACAAATGGCGTATGTACCAGGAGTCGAAGAAAGCGGGGAAGAAGGCCGTAGCCGTTGCAAAAGCCGTCCATTGCGATGATCTCAGCGATAAACTCGAGACGCGCGATGGTGAACGACATCTTTATCGACCTGCCAAGGCACGCCATCATCAGGCAGAGGACATCGAGAAATTACTGGGCATCAACGATGAGAATGGCCATCTAATGACGAATCGCAAGAGGGCTATGAAACGATGGCATGACTCTCCATGTTCGACTGTTATGAAACCTGAGCATGTCTGAATTGTTTCAATACTTCTTTGCCACGCAGGTTTGATATGATGGAACGTTTACTTCTGCCTGACGTTTCGACAATTTCGTCGTTTTCAAAGGCCTGAAAGAAGTTCGAAGCCTAAGATCAGGCACTCATCATAGACTTAGGCTTCCAATGCAGCCAGTTTCAACGAATTCCTAAGAGCGCCAAGGTGAATCCTACTGAAGCAAACCGAACCCACCGTTATTCCACCAGCACAGAGTAAAAGCTCAGTTTTTGGACTACCCTAGAGCAAGTGAGACCCACCAAGTAAAAATCTGCAGTGATGTTAAGCTATAGAAGTACTTGGTCTTGGTCTCATATCCCATACAACGGAATGAACGGCAAAAAGTCACTGGTGATCGAAATGCACTGTTTCGGTTGTTCATCTTTGGGTTCCGTTCTCGAATCCAAAAAGCCTCTAGAGTCTTTCTGGCTCCAATCTCACTTTCACTTATCAACACAATGCACTTTATACTAAAATCGTCTCCACCGTGGGCTTCCTCTCGATGTTTACCGAGTGGGGGTAGTAAGCTCCGCTTCTGCTTTCCAGTTAGATGTTCCCTGATGCGAACACTTAGTGCCCTTCCTGTTTCACCTATGTATAGCTCGCCACAGGTTAAACACTGAAGTTGGTAAACAACGCCCTTCTGCGCACAGTCTTCACTCCTTCCATACGGGCAAACCACGCAGTCTCTGATTATGCATGAGCGATCGTAAAGCCTATTGCAAACTAGGAGCCGTTTTATATTGCTTCCTGGTATATTATCCAGCACAACTTCATCGTCTAAGTTTGCTCGCCCTAGGCAGAGACGTATAGCTGTCGTGATTTCGTCAGAAATGAAGGGCAGTTGGAGACATACTTTGTTTTCCCGCACATTTTCACCAGATCTGCTTCCCATCCGGCTACTTCGTTGTCTTGGTTCATACCCATTGAGACGCGCAATATTGTAGGCCAGCATGCGTGACTCCTCTCGCTCCTCATGTCCGGTGCACACACAAACTGCCGTTCTGCACATGTTCCGGAGCAAAGCATGTTTGACTGCAAGAGGGTGAGAGGATTTTGCATGGACTATGATGTTCTTGGAGCTGTCTTTACGATACTACTTCACATTAAAAACACCGTTTGATACCCTAACCTGAGTATTCAGATAAGGTAGCCAGCCTTCACGCGGAGTTTCTCAGGTGAACTTTATGTACTGAGATTGTGCATTGAGGATGTTGAACAACTCATCCATTTCGGACTGAGTTGTCGTTATAATACAACAGTCATCAATATATCGAGAGTACCTTATGGGATGACGCTCCAGTACTGGTTGTTCAATTCTGCTCATAAAGCAGATCGCCAGGGTTGGAGCTAAACGCTGTCCCATTACAAGTCCTCTACGCTGCGAGAAATATTTCCCGGACCACTTGAACACATTGCACTTCAAGCGTTCTTCTACCAGCATCATTATGTGTGATTTGCTCAAACCAAACGTAGTAATTCGTCCTTCATGCTCGTCTAGCATCTCTGAAAGTGCTTGTAGAGCAACGTTGTTATCTACGTTGGTATACAACGCAGTGACGTCAAATGATTCAATCACACAATTTTGCTGAAGAGTGCTAGATCTTAAGCGATCCAGAAACTGTTCCGTGTTTATCAGATGTGATGGTATGAAGCTGAGAAGCTGACCGATAATTTTATTAAGAAGCCAGGAGATTCGGTTGGTCGGTCCGTCAACGCAGCTTATGATGGGCCGGATTTTGTATACGTCTGCATTCAAAGAGTTTCAGTCTTCTTCGGACAATTTATGCGTTTTGACCAGATGATAGAAAACAGGGCAAGTAGGCGTATCCAGCTTCAGCCTTTGGATAAATCGCTTATCTAGGCCAGCCGATTCACCAACAGATTTCCAAGCAGCGTTTAGCCTGTGGCATTGCATATGAAATTGTCTCTCTGAAGATTCCGCATAGACCGTATGGTCAGCGAGGTGGTGCTCTGATATCTGCCGATCAAGGAGTCTCGGACAAATCACGAACTCTCCACCTTTATCACTTGCAGATAGTCGTATTTCATGACGAGTTATTAGTCACGCACTTCCTTAAGTTCTTCCCACTGCTCATTTGTCAAATTCGTGGTTCTATCGCGGCTGTGCCTAAGGAATACGTGCAGTACCTCCGCTGACAGAATCCTGAACTTATTATCAACTTCTGGAACAGGGTCGTAGTCCTTATAGAAAGACCGGGGGAATGGAATGGGAGATAGCATATTTCGCAAGGATCCCTCGTTTGCACGAGGTTCAGGGTTGTTTCTAGCTTTCGCTCTAAGCTGGTCTCTTAGCTTATGTAACCCGCTCACAACTTTACAATACGTTGATCCATTCACTTGTTGCGATAGTGAAAATGATGGCCCTAAATTCAAGAAGTCCAACGCTTTCGAGGAAACGAGCGCATTGCCAATAAGAGTGACTCTTGCCTGTTCCGTTGTGATAGTGGCAGCCGTTCGCTGAGATCTTTGACCCCTCTTTGATGGCATGACTACTTCGAGAGAATTTCGACAGTAGAGTTTGCCTACCGCCCATCCCTTGTGTCCCTCCTACGCACGGTCCTGAGCAGAAAATCACTGTGGAGGAGACGAAAGCGGCTTTGAAGAAGATGAAGCCAGGCAAAGCAACGGGCCCCGACGATATAGCGGCCGACCTATGGAAGTCGAGGTGCTGGAGTCCTGCTGAGTGGCTAACGAAGTTTTTCAACCAGGTTGTTACGGAAAAGAAGGTACCTGGTAGTTGGCAGGAAAGCACGACGATCCCAATATGGAAGAAGAAGAGCAGTCCTGCCGACTGCACGAATTACCGTCCAATTCGCTTGCTCTCGCACAGCATGAAAATCTTCGAGCGAATTGTAGATGGACGTATTCGCGATATCGTCCAACTTTCCACCAATCAATGTGGCTTCGTAGCGGGCAGTGGCACCATCGATGCCATACATGCTGCTCGTCTTCTGGTAGAGAGACATCGCGAAAAGCAGAAACCGCTGCACATAGCTTTTCTCGACTTAGAGAAAGCATTTGATCGTGTACCGCGTGAGGTTATATGGTACGCCTTACGACAACACGGTGTTCCCGAAGAGCTTATTGAGTGGGTGCGCATACTTTACTCTGGTCCAAAGAGTGTGCGAGCGCCAGCCGGCACATCGACGGAGTTTCCTATCTCCGTCGGTGTTCACCAGGTCTCTGCGCTTTCCCCGCTCCCATTCATTGTCGTAATGGATGCCATTTCGAAAGACCTTCAGAAGCCTACCCACTGGACGCTGCTGTATGCAGATGACATAATGCTTGCAAGCGAAGAGAAGAGCGAACTCGAGCGACAAGCGCAAGCTTGGTACGACCGCTTGGCGATGTTCGGGCTCAAGCTAGCGTCAAAAAATCTGAGTACTTGACGTCAGACGTAAACGAAGCCGGGTCCATTGAGATCAATGGCACTGCGCTAGTGCGAACGACAAACTTCAAGTACCTTGGATTTGCAATTGCGTCTGATGGTAGTCTGACGTTCGAGGTGGACTCGCGCGTGAGCGCAGCGTGGTCCAAATGGCGCTCGATGACAGGCGTTTTATGCGACAGGAAGATACCGGAACGCCTTAAATCGAAGGTTTATTGAACCATCGTCCAACCAGTAGCGATGTATGGAGCTGAGTGCTGGCCTGCAACCAAGGAGGTTGAGACTCGCCTCAGCGTAGTGGGAACAAAAATGCTGCGCTGGACGGCTGGTGTTACTCGTCTGGACCGTATTTGCAACGACGAAATACGCGAGAGGTTTGGTGTCGCTCCAGTTGCTGACAAGTTACGTGAAGCTCGCCTTCGGTGGTATGGCCACGTTCTTCGAGCTAGTGGTGACACTGTTAGAAAGATTGGCCTTAACATAGATGTGCTCGGAAAACGGCCTAAAGGGCGGCCGAAGCAGCGTTGGCTTGACACGTTGCATGTGGACCTAAAGGCAGCTGGTATCCATCCCGATCAAGCATTTGACCGCGTGAAGTGGCGTCACCACACCAGAATAGCGGGCCCCGCCTCGAAGTGGGACAAACGCTGAAGAAGAGGATATATATGTTTATATATATATCAACCGATATATTGATATCCCTTCCTGACTTAATCGATCGGGGTGGGTATTGCGTGATTATGGCCCAGAGCTATGAAGTCTGAGAGTGGAATGACAGCTCTACTCAAATGATCGATAATATTGATTGACATTGATTGACTGAACGATCTATCGACTACTGCCACCCAGACTTCGGTCGGGGTGGGTGTTGCGTGATTAGCTCAGATCTCGATCAGACAGTCTAGCTCGTCTCGACTTGGAAGACGTTCAACTTGATTTCAAAGTTCATAGGCCACATTAAAAGACTGGATCACGCCATGTACTCAAAAATTTCAACCCAACGTTTATTTGATTGACAGGAAAGGTAAGATATGTGTGTTTATTACAATTATTTCTGTTGCACCATTTACAGGTGTGAAACTGCATGTAAACGGAAATTTTGCTATCAATCGAATGAATATCGCGAAGACGGAGGCATGGCGCAATCTCTGTTTTAGCAATATAAAGTGGCCGCTTTCCAGCTCTTCAAAACAAGCCTTAATTCATAGTTTTTCCTCAACAAATAAGTTATAATTTTTCAAACTATGTGTTCTCTTATTGGGAACTAAATCAAAACTTCAAAGAAAATTATACTAAACTTTTCCTAAACAATCAATATCCATAGATATTATCCATCGTCTGAGCTGCGCTATTGGTTCTCTCAAGACCTCATCAATCTGGCTGGGTGTTTTGTGATTATGATGGCCAACGCAACGTCGACCAGATAATCAGCAACCATGGTGAAGCTTCCATCTGACAATCAACCTCAACCGATATTATTGATTGGTCAATGTCATTGTCTGGAAGTTCAAGAGCACATATACCTCGCGCGCTGGGTTACTAAGCTATTTCTACCTGCCCAGGTCTTCCGATTTTCAGCGGTGGACCAGAGCAGGTCAGCGAAGAAAGTTGGAAGGACTTACGCTCGGTTCGGTTACGCTTTCAACCAAGTCATGCTCCCTGGTCCTCAATTTTCGGCAGTGCTTTGACCAGTTTCCACACTACAATATGCAGAGGAGGATAGTATTTTTTGTCCTAAGTCACCCTTTCTGAAATGCATCACCTTTCGTGGCTTCAAGCAAGACGACTGGACAGAAACGTCAGTAACTCGATTAGGCTTGACGAGCTGCAATTGGGTGTGAACACAACCCTGGACGAAGCAAGAGTGTTGCGGACATTTTCTGAGTGCTGAACTGGGATGTGACTGATACTCAGCAAGGCATCAATCGATCTGTAGTAACCGTTCGTTTCAACGTGTTCGACTTTGACGCTACGCACGCTGGCTGAGGAAGCATCCCAGATCTATCTTAGTCCGGGGGGAGCCACATAACTAAAAAGTATTTTATATAACAAATTCACTTGAGACCTACCGAGCGGCTCCTACAGAACAACATAGGACCCTAAACAAGAAAAAGTCACAAACAAAAAAAACACGAAAAAATGCATTTGTTGCGGTTGTAAGCCGGCAAAGTTGTGTGCCCTCCTCACCATGTTGGGTCCTGATTATAACATGTCAACGTCGAAGAGAAAAGACATTCTTCTTCTAGAAAATGTTCAGAATAGTTTCACTCGTAAGCTGATGATGAGGTGCTTCGGGAATAATAACTATTATCAGATGTCAAATGGTGCCGAAAGAGCGGAGATGTTGGGATTACAAAGCCTTTTCATAAGAAGGAAAAGAGCTGACCTCCTCATGATGTTTAAGATACTCACTGGTAGGGTTTCTATAAACACACTCAACTTTTTTGGCACGAGGCTGACAAGAAACATAAGAGGGAAGCTCAGACTTTATGTTTCGGTGGCAAAATCGCGAGCCCGAGCAAGCTTTTTCACCTACAGAAATTTAAAGGAGTTTAACCACATTTTGAGCACAAATGAGGAAGTCTTAGGTCTATCCTTGCACGGTTTCAAGAAGCTGCTTTTGCGTATGCAATGAGTTCCTTCGGTTGCATTTGTTTGTTTTTGATTGAGTTTATGCGTTTTTATTCTAACATTGTATTTTCACGTGTGGCCTTAGCTCACGTCATGAATAAATAAATAAATAAATGTCAGCCGGCGGTCAGCACGCGGAGTGCCTCCATTCCGTCGCTCTTTGCCCGCCGAAACGGTTGAAAACTGCGGCGATTTTTTTGTTTGTTCGTTCGTTTTTGGTCTCTTTTAGGTTGCAACTCGTTCTCTAGGAGCCGCTCGGTAAGTCTATTCATTTTGTTACCTACTTTTTAGTTATGTACCCCCCCCCCCCCCCCGGACTAGGATAGATCCAGCATCCCTAGCTAGGTTTGAGCTACGTTCCTAGTGTGGTCCGCCATACCCGAAGCCGGCAAGCCTAGCGTGGCCCACAGGTGCAGCGTACGGCGCTGGCGAAGCCGGCGACGGTCTCTGCTCTCAAAATACGTGACATACTAAAATACACCATGGCATTGGTCTTCGTAGGCCAGCCTGTCACAAGGGCCTGTCGCCTGCAATCGAGTGTAGGTGTTCAGCTTAGCTCGCAGAGGAGCTGTTTCCAATGGCACCACATGGAGAGACGGACATCGCCACCAACTTCGAAGAGCTATTTTAAGGGCACAAGTACAGTATGAGGGACAGGATTTAGTGAACAATACTGACAACAACGTTACTCGGGAGTTAATTCGGAATAGGCTCTACGTTCAGCAGTGTCTTTCGGAAAACTGCGTTATTTGCCCAAGTGGAAGATTAGGCGATTGCTCAAAGGTTGGAACCATTTATCAGATCGAATGCTTGGTATGCGTGTAACACCAAATACATCGGAAAAACGTGAAGAGCTCTCACAGTACGTGTAAGGAAACATCTATCAAGAAAAAGACGTGAATTGGTAAGCAGTCTACTGGAAAGCATAGGATTGATTCGCATAACGGAAATTATTATTATTATTATTATTATTATTATTATTATTATTTATTGAGGTGTAGCACAAACACACGTAAAAAACAACAAAAGGGATATGTCAGAGATGAACATCAGATAAACAATAACACTTAGAAGAAACAGTAAGAGGAGACGGAGAGAAGAAAATAAAGTTTAGTTAGCCTTTTTGGAATAAATTAAGCAGCTGCAACTGACTGACAAACAAATCTAAACAGAGTAGCAACAAACAAATTTAACCAAACATTTTGCGAATACTAAGATTTTGAAAGGCTTGAAGAGACAGTCCTAGGACATCTTCCTCTTCACAAAGTAATTTGTTGAACTCTCGTAGGTTTCTATACGTAAAAAATGTAACCTAATCTGGGATTTTGCCAGAGGAACATAAAGTCTGAGCCTTCGCTTCTTTGAGCTAAAATGTACCATTTTGCCCGTTGTAGGAGACATTTCGGCGAGGAGAGCGTTCGAAGCGTTCTAGATTTTCATAAGAATTCTGGTATTGAACAACCGAAGTGAGTGTCTTTTTGTTGTCAGTGACTTTCTGCCGTTTGTGTCTCACTGTGAACTGTAGAAGGACGGATCGGCGACCATGGTGTGCAGTATGTCCCATTTGTTCCTACTGATTAACTGACATAGGCGAACTCAGCCCTTGCGGTGGATCCAATAGGCGAGGTTGTTTCCCCAATTGCTCCCCCTTTGTGCTCGTAGGGTAGGCCCAAATGCTAGGGTAGTTAAAGTGCATGGCGGAGTAGAGCGCAAAAAACTGATGCGCCACGTTTAGGTCTCTGAAAACGTCAAGACTTCGAACGTCACGACCTGTTAAATAAAATTCAGGAAACAGTCACAGAACGACTATCAGCTCGAATTAACAAAACGATGCTTTTTGGCGACACAATTCACGAAGGAGAGAAGAGACCTCCGGGCCGACAAACACTGAACGAGTGCCGTAACCGACTGGATTGCGTGGGTTGTCAACCGTCAGCTAAGTCCATATCCGTCTAAATGATCCACGACCTGTTTCATACCAATCACTAGTTTACGAAACAGACTTTGGGATGATCGCTAGCTCACCATGATGACCCAGGTCTCCGTTTCGACATCATACCAACAAAGAAAACCTCGCTCACGTTTAGTTGGTTGCTCGGCCTCCAATCCACTCGACATTCGGGCCATATGACGAACTTCGCTGTGTCTCTATAGCGGATTTTCACGTGGTCCAATTTTTCGCGAAATTCTCTGTCGACTGATTCGACCGACTCCGATATGAACTGAAACCATCGAACATCTGGAAAACGTGGCTACTTTCTGAACGTTTACCTATTGAAACGGCTACAGAATCCAGAATTCGGACGTTTTCATGGACTACATCACATCGGAAATTGGAAAATGGTTGCAATGCGATCCAGTTTGACGTGCAAACGTGACATTAACTCCTATTTTGCCATAATTTTACATTTTCATGCGTTACGAAATTCGTCTAGGATCTGAAGGATTTGCTGAAACAACATCAATATTATGCAGTTTAGAGACTATCATGCCTCGTTTGCCCTGTCAGCTAGCCCAAGCTATAAAAAACTATAGGTCATTCTGAGCTTTGACCTACACTTGCGCTACCTTACCACTTCTCAAACCGCTTACTTTCGGAAAGAGCGTTTATCGCCGCCGACGACCATGGCAAGGGCGACGCCTATTCCCAACCCACGCTATGGCACTCTCTTTCTGGATACCAAGGAATAAACATGTTCCTCTTCTCTCTGCTTCTGTACGTTATTATATAAATCCACTAAACCGCCCATTTTGGTGCATCGGTGCTAATAAGCCATATTGAAAGTCTCTCGCGTACAACGCCTAGAGCCGCAAGGCGATCTATCGCAGATCGCATTCATTATGATAGCACTCTCTATTTAAGAGAACTACTCTCGGCTCACACCTTGAGTTGGTCTAATTACGACCACAGCCTCTAATTAAGAGACCGCAAGACTTCCGTATACATTACGAGGAGCAACGAGAGAAAATTCTCACTTCGTTTCTTGAAAAAGCAAGAACGAAACCCTTTTTTGAAAACAAAATGGCGCTTTATTGTTATAAGACGCCTATTGTATTGAGTGCGACGACACCCAAAAACCTGTTTGATCGGTACAGCGATTATACCGCTGTCGTATATTACGGTACCATAGATGAAGAGACCAACGAAAAATGCAGGTCAACCATAGCCCTCCTACAAAGCGGGGTCAAGCAGATCAGAGAGGGGCACGAAAAGCTCCAAAAATTGTACAAAGAAGTCAGAGAAGAGTACAACAGCTGTAAAAGCAGAACAGAAAGAAAGGGCATCATGCACGAAATTGAGCAGATTGAAAATGAATCGAAACTGCACACAACAATAGCAGAGTCTGATGAGCTTATGTTTAAGCTCATTACGCGTGTTGACGAAGCCAAGTGCATGCGCGAGAGAATGGACGTCAAATTGGGCTATATTACGCAGAGAGCCCAGCTAATCGACGCGAACAGTCTGGAAAATTTTGAAGCAAACGATCGCGAGAACAGCTGCAGTCAGAGCAACTCTGACAATGGTGCAGCGGGCATACCCGCATATGCAGCTATTCCTGATGCTAATGGAAGCCTAAACCACACATCAGTTCGATTCTGTAGATCTACCAAACCACCTCAGGCGTCTCTACCGTCGTTCTACGGTAACGCGGAGAAATTTCCTGAGTATTGGGCAGTTTTTGAATCTCTTGTCCACAAAAGCACTGAGCTGGACGTAACGGAAGAAATACTGCTGCTCAAGGAAAGCCTAAAAGGCAGGGCGCAAAATTTCATTAAAGGAATTCGACTTGGGCCAGAAAACTACAACTCGGTAGTCAAAACGTTGTGCGACAACTACAACGACAGCGCTGCAAACCGTCCTCAAATTGTTCAAAAGCTCGTGAACATGAAACCAGCGAATAGTTCAGCTGAAAGTTGCCTCTTCATATATGATGAAATTCAGGTTCTAGTGAACCAAATGGTATCTATCGGATATGATGTCCATAATACGTTCGATCCTATGTGGTCCGAGACTATTTTAAAGAAGTTTCCTCGGGACATTGTCAAAACAGTCCTAATCCGTACGTAATTTAACCAAAGTATTGAGGAGCACATGAGTGCTCTCAAAAATGAGATAGCGGCAAAACGATGCGTCGAAAGCCGCATAGGTCACTAGACACAAGACATAGTCAACATAGTTGCAACAGATGTGGGCACTTACTCGCGACCTCGCGACTATAATACCTACGGCTGTGTCTTTTGCCATAGGAACAATCACTTGTCGGCGGCATGTCGCACAGTATCGGATCTAAACAGCCGCCGAAAAATCATAAAGGACGACAACTGTTGCTGGAATTGTTTCTCGACAAGCCACAACAGCTTCGACTGTATCAAACCAGACTGCTCTCAATGTGGCCAGAAACACCACATAAGCCTGTGCTTTAAAAATGACACAGCAAATCCGAGAAATCAAAACGGCACGTGAAACCCAGGTCAGAGAAATGCCAAGGCGAACGGTCACTTTCCCAGACGTAATGGAAATCAAAACAGAGCTCAACGAAACCGCAACGACTTCAGCGATCGTAATAGAAACGTCGCCAACAACAACACGCACATGGAAAGTGAATCTCTCCAATCTAACGCTTGTGCACAAAGTCAAACAGCTCCTCAGCTTGTACTAATGACAGCGGAAGGTATCTTTGGAGCTATAATAAAAACGAGTTCAGAAAGGTTTTGTTTTTCTTCGACTCAGGTGCTCAGAAAACAGTCATTGAAGAGAACCTTGCATGTCGTTTTGGCGCACCCAAAGAGTCAACAGAAATATGCACCATGTCAGGAATTGGTGAGCATATAGAAAACTTTAAGGTTCACATAGTAGTGACAAGAATAAGCATGGTGTTCGGGGAAGAACTCGAGCAAAAAATTCAAACGAAGTCCCGTCCAAACGAACGGATTCCCTAGTGTCAAGCTCAGTAAAGCTGACATTACTTTCCTTAAGGAAAATGGAATTTGACTACCAAATTCAAAATTGCGTGGAAAACACCAAACTCCGCACATTTTGGTCGGAATTGATTACTACCACGACCTACTCTGCAGTCCAAGTCACGGTATGGCAACATCAACAGGACTTCATATCGCTAAAACAGTATTTGGCCCCACCATATAAAGGCCTCACTTCAGTACAAGACCTTAGAAGCAGCGTGAACTACGCAACTACGCAAACTACGCAATTTTTGTGGGAGAAAAACATCAATTTGTCTCCAACGAAGGACAACCTAATCCGCTACAAATTTAAGCGGTTGCCGTTTGGAGTCACAGCTTCCCCTAGCATATCAAACATGGCACTACTGCCTTACCTTAATAATGAAGGATCCTCAATTGCAACTGAAATAGCTAGCAATCTATATGTGGATAACATTATGATGGTTGCCGACACTGCAGAAGAGGCGATCATGAAATACCGAGAGTAGAAACAACTTTTCGCCAACATCGGCATGAACCTTCTAGAGTATATATTCAACTCCAAGGAAGTCAACTCTCAAATACCCTTAGAGGGTCGACTAGACTCACACTCTCAAAAATTCTAGGTGTCGCATATAACACCGAAGACGACTCATTTAAGTTCACAACTCATTTCGCTCACGCGGAGAAGCTGGCGAAAAGAACTATTGTCAGTCAGATCAATTCAGTGCACGACCCTATCGGTGACACCAGTCCACTCATAGGAAAACTAAAATCTATGATTAGATATGTGTTCAATACTGGAACAGCATGGAAAACCGTCTTATCTAAAAAACTGTGCCATCGATGAAATCGTCTATGCAAAGAGGTCGATAACGCTCGCGTATCGTCTCCGCGTCGTATAATTCAACAATCCACGAACAGTCACTGTGGATATTCGCTGACGCTAGTTGCCTGGCAATTGCAACCTGTGCCTACTTGCAGTGCCAATCCTCAGGGAAGATCTCAACGCTAATTAGTGGAAAAGCTAAGCTAACACCGAAGAAATGTCACCAAACAATCCCAAGACTTCAACTTGTTGGAATCGTAATGGCTACACGCTTGTGCAAGACAATCATGGAGACGTACAAAACCGTTCAAAACGGGTCCATTGTATCAGATAGCGAAATAGCGCTGTATTGGTTGAACAGCTGCAAAAAGGTCCCGGTTTTCGTCGCCAACCAGCGGGAGCGGATCCTCGCTATTAAGGCCAATCTAGAATCGCACGACGTATTGGTTAAATTTCTTCACGTTAGCACAACCCACAACCCAGCTGATGCAGGGACCGGAGGTTTAAAGTCCGGAGAAATCGCTAATAGCGATGGCCCACGCTGGCTAGAAAACAGCCCTGACACCTAAGGTGACGGAAGAGATATATACTGCTGATATCGTATCGCTCCCTAACATAACAAAAGCCAGCACCAATCCGTCTGTAGAGCAGAGCTTATCGACTTATCTCGGTTCTCAAAGCATAACAAAGCCGTACGAGTGGTCGCACTCGTAGGCAAAACTTTGAAGCACTGGGTCATTGCGGTGAGCAGGAGCCAAACGTCGCACATCAGTACAATACCGCCCGCCTCGCGCAGTCAAAAAGACGGTTTGCGACGGAAAAAATCCGGCGCAAGCCGTCGCATGCTCATAACTGCTTTAATTTTGAGTTGTTTGAGAAACTGTTGGCACCGTTCGATTCGCCTCCTCGAGATCTACAGAAACATATATAAGACGTTACTAGTTCACCAGCGTTTTCGCCGTGGAACGCCTAAAAATGACTGCAGCAGGCTTTTGCCATTAGAGCACCTTATTTTCCAGGACGTGCATGTGACGTGCAGTGTTTTCGGAGTATCTCATGCATGGCGTGTGTTGTCCGTGCTCTGTCGTGCCTGGAATGCTCAGAGAGTGCGGTGCACAATGTATATAGGATCGAACCTATCAATCGAATGGGCGGAAGCACGTCCACTGGGTTAATATCTTCGCTTAATGGAAAATGTAAAGCCTTCAAGGACATCTTGCACGTTTGGAGAATTTTGAAAGAAATTTCCGGCCGTCCTACTTAGGATTTGCTGCAGTCAGTCCGACGAGCCTTTGAAGTGCGCCGTATACAATGCATATAGGACCGAACCTATCAATCGAATGGGCGGAAGCATGCTTCCGCCCACTGGGTTTCTATCTTCCCTTACTGGAAAATGCAAAACCTTCAAGGCTATTTCGGACCGTTTGGAGAATTTTATTAGAAATTTCCAGCCGCCCTACTCGGGAATAGCTCCAATCTGTCCCAGCGAGACTTAAGCGTGCGCCGTATACAATGCGTATAGAGATGAACCTACCAATCGAGTGGGTTCGACAGCTGGTAGAGTGAGCGTTTGGGGATCTCTATCATAAATTTCCAATGAAAGCACCAAGAAATTGCTCTGAAGCTGTACAGCTAACCTTTGGACTGCGCCGTGAATAATTCATATAGAACCGAACCTTTCAATCGAGGTGCGACCGCTTGCAAATTGCACGCACGGGCGTGTTCGGAGTGCAATAACTCCTTCAAATTCAACTCCTTTCGGCTGCAACTCGTGGATCTTGTGGGCAGTAAAACGTCCTAGTAATACACTAAAGTATGGCGGTGTTGCATAGGAAAAGGCAATGCTACAGGGGTGCGAAAATGCAGGTAGGGTTTGTGTGACGCATTCTTTTCGATGTCGGTAGACCACTACGGGAAAAGCCGGCGAGCAAGCGGCCTTGAAATGCGTACGCAAACAGAGCGCTTAACTTACTTCACGATGACCTGCTCAGAACTCCTCAGCTTCCTAAACTGCCTTAGCCTCCGCTGCCAGTTTAAAGCGGCGGAAGATAGCGGTTAGAATTTCTTGCTCGCCCAGACTTGAGTTTTGGACACTAGCAATGCTACCGTTCTATTTAGCATAAAAAGCGCTATCGAACGGTACTAATTTCGGCCGATTTTGGAAACATCGATTTTTTGAGAGATTCGCATCGAGGACGAGCCCATCGAGGCCGCCGCAGACGGACGTTCACGTCGTTGAAAATCGATGTTTTCGAATTGGGCCATGCTTGATACCATTCGATAGAACTCTTCATGCTGAATTGAATGTTGTTATGGGGAGTAGAGAAAACTGTAATGTGGGGAGTAAGAGCGAGGAGAACATCGACCGTTGTTGTGCTAAATTGCACGCGCGGGCGTGTTCTGAACGCGATAACTCTGCCATTTGTAGGCCTTTCTGGTTGCAGCTGGTGTGTTTTGTAGGCAGCAAAATGTTCTAATGGCGTGCTGAAGTATAGCAATGTAGCTTATGAATGGACAAAGTTACTGCAGTGCGAAAATGCAGGTTAGCCTTGTGTGACACGATTTTTTCCAAATTCAGTCGACCCATGCGGGGAAACGCAAAGAGAAAATGCCCTACAAATGCACAGGCAAGCAAAACACCTAAGGTTCTTCACGATGACGTGCCCACAACTTCCTAGGTTATTAAACTGCCTTAGCACCAGGTGCCATTTTAAGGCGGCGGAGTTTCAGCGTTTGAGGTTTCCTGCGCCATTATTCGCCCACGTTTGAGTTTTCGACACTCGCAGTAACACCGTAGGCTTCACCACGAAAAGCTCTATCGAATGATGTCAATCTCGACCAATTTCAGAAAACTCGGTTTTCTGACAATTTCTCATCGAGGTCCAAGCCGGTCTGATTGATTCGCACTTAGGCGGACGCTCTGAGTCATCGCCCCGACCAATGGCGCGCGGCCGATGACTCATACTGTCTGTCTTCTAGTGATGTACAGCAGGTACAGCAGAAATCGTGGTGAGAAAGCGTTCTTTCAGTTGTTTTATGTTCCGAAGAGGAGTACGCATGGCCTCTAAGCACTTGTAAACAGTACCCTTTCACCCGTGTTGTATTCTGTTCTCGACTCTAGACTATAGCTATCAGGATTTTGTAGGAGTAGAATCATGATCCATCTGTCATGATTTAGGAAACAAAAATGCACAGTATAATGAAGAACGAGGAGCTCTCCTATTTGTACACATGCAGTAGTTAGGCAGTCCTGAAAACTACACAAAAGGTATTGTAGGAACTAGTGTCTTGCAGATCAATAAAAAGTTTCATAATCCAAGGACAACAAGTGGTGCTCCCTCGTTTTAAGAACTTTAACTACACATTTGCTCACGAATTCACTGATTTCTTGGCCTTCCATATGGGACCAGCCGTAGTTAAAACTTTATCCACTCATTTTCTGGTTGGCAACACATGGAGATTGGATCTTCCCAAAGTGAAAGGAAACAATAGGAAAGCAAGAATCTGTTTTGGCACTTCAGGAAACAAATGCAATGTGGACTAGATAAGGCTAATAGTAGCCTGGGTGCTTGTGCTATTGCACTCGAGAATGAACGCCTTTTCTGCCCAATATATCAAGAGTGCTCTCACTATCACCCGCTTCTTGACGAAAACTGTGGTGACGAATAGGTGGAGAATGGACTGAAGGTTAGCAGGGCTACTACTTTTCAAGTCTGCACTTCAAAACTAGACGAGAAGGTCGACATTAAGAGCGGTGTAATATTAAAAATTGAAGCAATTTATTTATAATGACGTTTTTGCGCAGTTTTCGCCACTGCCATCGGAAAACAACTGCGTTTACTTCACGCTGTTCTCCTCAGTGCAGCTTATCCGGACTCCCATACCTTCCCTGTGGATGCGGACGTATGAGTCATCCGGCTGCCGGCCGGCCGCGCGCCATTGGTCGGCGCGATTACTCAGAGCGTCCGCCTAAGGCCTATGTTATACTTCGGCGACGCGTCGGCCGACGTCGGCAACGCTGTGCTT
The DNA here is from genome assembly GCA_947359475.1 of Heligmosomoides polygyrus bakeri. Taxonomy (NCBI): domain Eukaryota; kingdom Metazoa; phylum Nematoda; class Chromadorea; order Rhabditida; family Heligmosomidae; genus Heligmosomoides; species Heligmosomoides polygyrus. The sequence continues at coordinate 42,629,359 of OX375870.1, read as the reverse complement.
TGCGGGCAGCTACGCACTGCGTGGCAGCCCGCCCAACACAGCGTCGCCGACGACGTCGCCGAGAGCTCCGCAGGGGGTGTTATACTTCCGCCGCCGACGTCGCCACAGACGTCGCCACCGACGTCGCCACCGACGTCGCCACAGACGTCGCCACCGACGTCGTCCGTGGGTCGGTCGCCGCGCTGTGCACGGCGACGGGCCGTCGCCGGCCTCATTCAAGGCTGGGAGAAAATGCGCTCAGAGGGAGTATTTTGTTTGTGGGTGGGTTCTTCGTTCCCGGCACTGTCAACATCCTCGGCGGACCTCGAATTACGAAATCGAAAGTGCAAAAACGCCCATCTTGCGGCATCCAGCCAATAGTGTGAAAAAACCAACGGTCGCGTCAGACTCCTAAGTGGTCCAGTACCATTTGGATTGGGTTAGTCTAGAAGAAATAGAGTTCGCTTCAAAATATAGTTCATGCCTACTTTGAATCGACATGAGTTTCATAACCGCACATCAAGAAGGCGCCTCGTTTGCTTACTTTCTCTCAATGTCGGCCATCATTTTGACGATGTTTAGCACCTATCGCGCCGTAATCATCTTGGCTCTTCATCACTTGATACTTAAATAGGTTACATATTCGCGCCCACAATCTTCTTTTCCTCGCACACTACAAGATTTCCAATTATGCTCTACTTTAGACAAATCACATTTTATTCTATTCAGATATTCTATCGCCCAATTATGCAATCGCGTCTGCTAAATTTGCATTTCTTAAAGAGTACATACAGAACAACAAATCATCATCAAGTCTTGAAACATTAAGAAGAATTAAGAATAAAAAATCCTTTTGAAGATTAAGAAAAGCACAAAATGTATGCAATCGGCAGACTGGTGGCCAAATGATGACATTGAAAGCGCGCTCCGATGCTAAAAATGCGCTCCGATGCTCTCCTGTCAACGACGTCCCCGACGCCGCCACAGAATCTGTTGACGACGTCGCCGACGTCGACCACGCGTCTGTGGCGACGTCGGCGGCGTCTGTGGCGACGTCGGCGACGTCGCTGGTGACGTCAGCGTCGGCCGACGTCGGTGACGGGCCGTCGCTGACGTGTCGCAGCGTCGGCGACGCGTCGCCGAAGTATAACATAGGCCTAAGTGCGAATCAATCGCACCGTCCAAGCCGAGCCTGCGCTGATGATGACGTCATTAAAAATCGATATTTCGAAATTGGCCAAATTTTCTCGTCCAAAATCGTCTAGGGGTAATTTTGGGCGCTGATTACGAATCCGACGGCCGTTTTTGAAAATTCCGCCGATTTCGGTAGGTTTTGTATTTTCTTCTGGATAATTGAGGGTGATCGGGTCAAGATAATCCAATTTTGCTCAAAATTCGTATAGGGGCGTGGAATTATTCGGGGTGCCGGACACGATGCCGAAGTACATTTGGACGATTACGGCAGGAGACGGCTCATACCGATAACTGAGGATGATCGGTGATCCCGACCCGACCACCCTCAAACCGGAAGTAACCTACTGAAATCGGCGGAATTTTCAAAAACGGACATCGGGTTCGTAATCAGTGCCCCAAATAACCGTATAGATGATTTTGGACGAAGTTTGCCAAGGAAATTTGGCGAATTTCGAAAACATCGGTTTTTAAGACGTCATCGTCCGTGCAGGCTCGGCCTAGGGCGCCCACGTCCTCGATGGGAAATTTTCAACAAATCGATTTTCTTTGTAATTGGTCGAAAGTGACACCATTCGATACAGCTTTTCGTGATGAACAAAATGGTAACCCAGAAATGGGCGAGTAAGAGGGCAGGAATCTTCAAACGCCAAGTCCGCCGCCCTAAAATGGCAGATGGGGTTAAGGCAGTTTAGGCAGCTGAAGAGTTGCGAGTATATCGTCTTAAAGCACCTTCAATGTTCTGCTCGCCTACGCTTCTGCAACCGTTGGCTCGCCGTGTCTTCGCGCAGTGGTCGACCGAAATCGGAAAAAATTGGGTCGCACAATCCTCACCTGCATTTTCGCACCGCTGTAATTCAATCCATTCATGAGCTACACTGTTGTGCTTCAGAGCGCGTCAAGACGCTTGCGCTGCCTACAAAGTCCTCGAGCTGCAGCCGGAAAGATTCGAACTTTAAAGAGTTATTGGGCTACGAACTTGCCCGCACGTGCATTTGCGAGCGCTCGCCCCACTCGATTTATAGGTTCTACTCTATATGCATTGTTCACAGCGAACTCTAAGGCCTCCCCGGAACAGAGTACAGCCATCCTAAATTGGCCGGCTGGAAATTTCTGATAAAAGTTCCCAAACGCTCACTCTACAAACAGTCGCATACACTCGGTTGATTGGTTCGATTCTAAATATATGCATTGTTCTCGGCGTACTCTGAAGTCTCGCCGGGTCAGAGTATAGCAATTCTTGAGTAGAGCGGGCGGAAATGTCTAATCTAATCTAATTTCAAACGGTTCTATCGTATATGCATTGTGCACGGCGTACTCTCCTTTCTCGCTTCATGAAACCTCTTCATTTGTATAAGCTGCTGTCAGTGTGTGCACTAAAGCACCTAAAGAGGGTAAGCTTTGCTGTTTAACACGACATTTGAACCGCCTCCGCTCACTCGATTGATAGGTTTGGTCCTATATGCATTGTATACGGCGCACTTCAAAGGCTGACTGCAGCAAATCCTAAGTAGGACGGCCGGAAATTTCTTACAAAATTCTCCAAACGTGCAAGATATCCTTGAAGGCTTTACATTTTCCATTAAGCGAAGATATTAACCCAGTGGACATGCTTCCACCCGTTCGATTGATAGGTTCGATCCTATATACATTGTGCACCGCACTCTCGGAGCATTCCAGACATGACAGAGCACTGACAACGTACGCCATACATGAGATACTCCAAAAACACTGCACGTCACATGCACGTCCTGGAAAATAAGGTGCTCTAATCGCAAAAGCCTGCTGCAGTTATCTTTTAGGCCACCCGCGGCGAAAACGCGGTGATTGGTAAAGTTTTGTATTGTAGATCTCGAGGAGGCGAATCGAACGGTGCCAACAGTTTCTCAAACAACTCAAAATTAAAGCAGTTAGGAGCATGCGACGGTTTGCTACGGATTTTTCTGTCGCAAACCGTCTTTTTGACTGCGCGAGGCGGGCGGTATTGTACCGTCATGATATCAAAATTTGATACCTTTCAAGACATCACTTCTCATGACAGCGAACTTTCCGAGAATGTTCTTATAAGACAAAAGCAGAAGTGAATGATTTCGTATGATCTCCAAAGGCAGTTCCATAACAAAACGGTTGTCGCCGACGAAAATAATATTATTCGTCACGAGTCGAGCCTCCAGAACGCTGAGATTCCTCGCGACCCAAAATCACCCATATACATACCACAGAATTCGGAACTAGTCCTTCTCATACTTCAACACGTTCACTTAAATAATGCCCACCGCGGCAAAGACCGTGCAGCTTTCGTGCAACAGAGATTTTGGATCCCTCGTCTGGCTGTTGTTATCATCCGGTACTTGAAGCACTGTCCTACGTAGCACTATCGCGGAGATGGTGCACGAAGCGGTCGCATTCCTCATCGACGTTGACGGCAAAAGGCCGGCAAGAGATGTGTAGAGATTCCAGTTGATGGTCGTTCTGGGATTCCTGTTCTTGAACTTCGCGGCCTTCTCTCCTTGACGCGAAAAGCGAAACCTCGCGCGAAGGAGGCGGTGGTCCGATCCCGTGTAGAACTTGGGGACAACGGAGACGTTGGTCAGGCAATACTTGCGATTGAAGATGATGTGGTCGATCTCGTTGTGGAACTTGCCACCAGGGGATTACCAGGTCCATCGTAGGGAGGGAGGCTTCTGGAACTGTGAGTTTCCATGGATGGTCTTGGTCGACATGATAAACTCAGACAGCCCTTCACCTTGCTCGGTCCACTCCAAACCATGGGTTCCGATGTGAAGTTCTTCCGGCGACCTTCGTGGCCCGATCTTGGCGTTGAAGTCGCCGACGATCACCTTGTAGAAAGTTCATCTTCTTTATAGAACTTTTCCAGCTCCACGTAGAAGGCTTCGACCTGTTCGATGTCGTAGTCAGATGTTAGGGCATACGCGACGAACACAGTCAAAGCTGGCACGGAGCCACATCGTTTCAGTCGCAGACATCCGATTCGGGTTGTCAGAGACTCGTACGAATCGATGTTCATGGCCAAGTGTGTGTTGACGAGGACACCAACGCCGCCTACTCCCCTGCTGTCGTATGTTCCGAGGAACAGTTCTTCTGCGGAGTCGTAGGCGGAGTGTAGGGGGTGGTGTCTTCTCGTCTCGGTCAGTCCGATGACGTCGTACTTGATCTTCCTGGCTTTCATCAGCAGGTCCTCGACGATGCTTCCGATGCAAGCGTGCGGGCGTTGTAAGTACAGATCGTCATCCTAGTCCTTCCCAATTTGCGCAGCCTGGTTAGGACCTGAGATTTTAGCAGCCTCTCCGTACTCGTCCTTCCCATCGCGGCAGAAATGGGGGCTCTTTCTGGGTCAGGGGAATGAGGCCCTTTAGTGCTGCTGTTTTTGACTGGAGTACACACGGGTAGCTAGTCGGGCTCTGTCGTGCGGGCGAAGAACTCCGGGCAGCCAGCCAGACTGCCGGAAAGAACGGGGCGAGACTAAGGCGGCCACGAATCGCCTTACATGTACTCCCAGTCTACCGAGTGCAAGCTTTTGGCCGGACCGACACAGTTACAATCCGCACAGTCACGGACACATCCATGCACAATGTGCATGAACATGCCGCTCCCACGCACAAGGAACGCGTCGACCCGACACAGCAGGAGCAATGAGTAAATCCCCTGTATTCCATCCCACCTGCGTCTCTGCGCAGTACACGGTCGCATTTGGTTCGCGTTTAATTCCCCTATCCACCACCCGGGACGCACCACGTGGCCCTGCGACAAGCGACCCGAGATCCCTCTTAACAAGAGAGCCCGAAGACTCTCTATTGAGGGAGATCCGGGGCCGCTATTGAGTAAGCATTCACAATCATGGACAGAGCTCTTTTAAAGAGAACGCTTCCGACAAAGTATTGGGGCGGTCATTGTGACTGGCGGAGTATATATTGAGTAATTTTACTCTTGGGATACCCCTCTATTTGTGTGTAATTTTTTTTTACTTTATTTGCATGTGCTAAAAATTTGTTTGAAAGGAGAAAGTTTAGTGACCTTGTATGTTGTGCTTTGAAGTGAGTTTGTTTGGTCGGAAATCGTAGTCATTCGTCTCCAGGTTCGACTGTCGTGAAACCTAGGCATGTCTGAATTCTTCCAATACTTCTGTGCCACGCATGTTTGATATGATGGATGGTTTTACTTCGGCCTATCGTTTCGACTTTTTTTCGTTTTCAAAGGCCCGAAAGCACGCTTCAGCGAAATTGTGTGATTAAATTATTTGACGTCACTGCGTTATATACCAACATAGGTAATAACCTCTGCTGGCACCTTCAGAGATGCTAAATGAGCATGATGCACGAGTTACTACGTTTGGTTTGAGCAAATTAAAAGTGCAATGTGTGTCGAGTGCTCCGGGAAATATTCGTCACAGCGTAGAGGACTCGAGACAGCGTTAATCTCCAAACCTGGCGGTCTGCTTCATGAGCAGAACTGAACAACCAGTGCTGGAACGTCATCCCATAATGTACTGTCGATATGTTGATGATTGTTGTATTATAACGACAACTCCGGCCGAAATGGATGAGTTATTTATTATCCTCAATGCACAATCTCAGTACATAAAGTTCACCCGAGAAACTCTGTGTGAAGGCTGGCTACCTGACCACTCAAGTGAGGGTATCAAACGACGTTTTCAATGTGAAGTGGTATCGTAAAGGTAGGTCCAAGAACATCATAGTCCACGCAAAATCTGCTCACCCTCTGACAGTCAAGCATGCTATGCTCCGAAACATGTACAGAACGGCAGTGGATGTGTGCACGGAACATGAACGAGAGGAGTCACGCATGCTTGCCTTTAATATTGCGCGTCTCAATGGGTACGAACCAAGACAGCGAAATAGCCGGATGGGACACAGACATGGTGAAAATGCGCGGGAAAACAGAGTATGTCTCCAAATCCCCATCATTTCTGACGAAATCACGACAGCTATACGTCTCTGCCTGCAGTACCGGACGCGTTTTTTGAATAGACGCCGCAAAAACCGCGATTTTACAGTTTTTGCGTGTTTTTGCTATAACTCGCCTAAAATTCATGCACTTTCAAAACAAAGGATATATTTGAGCTCGTGACCTCGAGCTCTATCGTTTGGTATAAATTGTTCATATGGAACCATGCCACGGATCTCCCTCGATAGAGAGCTTTCGGGCTCTCTTGTTGAGAGGGATCTCGGGCCTCTTGTCGCAGGGCCACGAGGCGCGTCCCCGGGTGGTGGATAGGGGAATTAAACGCGAACCAAATGCGACCGTGTACTGCCCAGAGACGCAGGTGGGATGCAGGGGATGGACTCCTTGCTCCTGCTGTGTCGGGTCGACGCGTTCCTTGTGCGCGGGAGCGGCATGTTCGTGCACAGTGTGCGTGGATGTGTCCGTGACTGTGCGGATTGTAACTGTGTCGGCCCGGCCAAAAGCTTGCACTCGGTAGACTGGGAGTACATCGTAAGGCGATTCGAGGCCTCCTCAAAAGTCTCGCCCCGTTCCTTCGGGCAGTCTGGCTGGCTGCCCAGAGTTCTTCGCCCGCACGATGCCTGGCTAACTACCCGTGTTGTATGGAAGTCAAACTCAGCAGCACCAAAGGGCCTCATTCCCCTGACCCCGAAAGAGCCCCCATTTCTGCAGCGATGGGAAGGACGAGTACGGAGAGGCTGCTAAAATCTCAGGGCCTAACCAGGCTGCGCAAACTGAGAAGGACTAGGATGACGATCTGTACTTACAACGCCCGCACACTTGCATCGGAAGCATCCGTCGAGGACCTGCTGATGCAAGCCAGGAAGATCAAGTACGACGTCATCGGACTGACCGAGACGAGAAGACACCACCCCCTACACTCCGCCTACGACTCCGGAGAAGAACTGTTCCTCGGAACATGCGACAGCAGGGGAGTAGGCGGCGTTGGTGTCCTCGTCAACACACACTTGGCCATGAACATCGATTCGTACGAGTCCCTGACAAGCCGAATCGGACGTCTGCGACTGGAGCGAGGTGGTTCCGTGCCAGCTTTGACTGTATTCGTCGCGTATGCCCCAACTTCCGACTATGACGACGAAGAGGTCGAAGCCTTCTACGTGGAGCTGGAGAAGTTCTATAAGGAAGAACACACTTCTAGAAGGTGATTGTCGGCGACTTCAACGCCAAGATCGGACCGCGAAGGTCGCCGGAAGAACTTCACATCGGAACCCACGGTTTGGAGTGGAACGAGCAAGGTGAAAGGCTGTCTGAGTTTATCAAGTCGACCAAGACCATCCATGGAAACTCGCAGTTCCAGAAGCCTCCCTCCCTACGATGGACCTGGGAATCTCCCGGTGGCCAGTTCCACAACGAGATGGACCACATCATCTTCAATCGCAAGTATTGCCTGACCGACCTCTCCGTTGTCCCCAAGTTCTACACGGGATCGGACCACCGCCTCCTTCGCGCAAGGTTTCGCTTTTCGCGTCAAGGAGAGAAGGCCGCAAAGTTCAAGAAGAGGAGTCCCAGAACGACCATCAACTGGGACCTCTACACCTCTCTTGCCGGCCTTTGGGAAGATGCCGTCATGGACAACGTCGACGAGGAATACGACCGCTTCGTGCACCATCTCCACGATAGTGCTAAGGAAGCTGAGAGCTTGAAGACCACCAAGAGACGCCTGTCTCCGGAAACTCTCGAGCTTATACGCCAGCGTGGAGCAGCACGAGCGTCAGGCAACTACCAACTGACGTGCGAGCTTGCGAAGCTATGCAGAGAGGCGATAAAGGAGGATCTTAAGGAGAGAAGGGCGGAAGTGTTGGCTGAAGCTGCAGAGGCAGAGCATACGCAATGCCCGCTGAGACTTCGCTAACTTCAAGACCAAGATGACCGCTCTCCGACGTCCCGACGGAACCGTCACCTCTTCCAGAAGGACCATGGAGAAGGTCATCCACGACTTCTACTCCGATCTCTTCGACAGCCACGTCCACCTGCCCCCATGCCATCTTCCGCAGGATGGATACGTCGTCCCCTCTGTTCTCCCTTCCGAGATCCGACACGCCATCTCGTCGGTGAAGAAACGTACAGCACCCAGTCCCGCCAGGATCAGACCCGAACACCTGAAGAACCTCCCGCCAGCGCTCATCAACACCCTGGCGCGGCTCTTCACACGTTACCTGTCGGAGTGCAAGGTTCCGTATCAGTGGAAGACCAACGGGACCGTCTTGCTGTACAAGAAGGGAGACGTACACGACATTGACAACTATCGCCCGATCTGCCTGCTGTCCGTAGTCTACAAGCTGTTCACTCGAGTTATCCTGAATAGGATCGGCCGAACGTTGGACGAAGGGCAGCCATGCGAACAAGCAGGATTTCGGAGAGGATTCAGCACGATCGACCACATACACACCATTACGAAGCTCATCGAAGTGTCGCGAGAGTACAAGCTGCCGCTTTGCCTTACGTTCATCGACCTGAAGAAGGCATTCGACTCTGTCGAAACTGAAGCGGTCATCGAAGCCCTGCTCACTCAGGGCGTTCTTACTCAGTACATCAGAGTCCTTCGAGAGCTGTACAGTGGATTCACGACCAAGATCTCACCATTCTACAACGACGTCGTCGTCGACGTGAAGAGAGGGGTTCGGCAAGGGGATACCATATCCCCGAAGCTCTTCAGCGCCACTCTCGAAAACGTCATGCGCGAACTAGAATGGGACGACATGGGAGTGAAGGTCGACGGCCGGCAACTACATCATCTTCGCTTCTCTGACGACATCGTGCTCATAACACCGAGCATCAGTCAGGCGGAACGAATGCTGGCCGACTTCGATCGTGTATGTGGAAGCGTTGGACTGCAGCTGAATCTTACGAAGACAATGTTCATGAAGAACGGATGGGTTTCTGATGCCCCATTCTCGCTCAACAGAACGAACATCTCCGAATGCTCCAGCTATGTGTATCTGGGTCGCGAAGTCAACTGGGCCAACGACCTAGCACCAGAGCTGAGCAGGAGGAAAAGAGCGGCTTGGGGAGCTTTCAAGAGCGTCGAAGAAGTCGCGAAGAAGACGAAGAACGTCCGACTCCGTGCCCATCTATTCGACTCCACTGTTCTTCCTGCCCTAACATACGCCTCAGAGACCTGGGCTATGCGAAAGCAGGATGAACCCGCGATCAGCGTCGCGCAGCGTGGAATCGAGAGGACGATGCTCGGAGTGACAGGACTCACGCAAGTGAGAGAAGGCCTCCGGAGTTCCGAGCTTCGCCGACGTTCGAAGATCAGAGACGCTGTCGCGTGGGCCAAGTTGTCGAAAATTAGGTGGGCCGGCCACGTAATGCGCTTCGCAGACACCCGCTGGACGAGAGCCATCACCGACTGGATTCCGCGGGATGTCAAAAGAACACCAGGACGCCCACCAACGCGTTGATCGGACTTCTTCGTTAAAGCCCTGAACGACCGATATGACGCTCTTCGTGTCCCTCGAGCGAGGAGGATCCATTGGACCACTCTGGCACGCGACAGGGACGAATGGAGACGCTGCTGGCGCCGGCTCGAGCAATTCGATGATCAACGGGACGACAGGTGATACAGGTGATGGAGCCATGAAAATTTTCGAAATTTAAAACTTGCGCTCCACTGCGAAGGGCGGTCGCGGACGAGTTGTCGGTCGCAAGCCGTCGAAAACCGCTGCGTGCTCACCCCTCCTCTAATCTGACGTTTTTTGAGAGACGGTTAGTATACGTCGATCCGTCTCTTTGAGATCTACACAAACATGTATACAACTTTGCCAGACCGGAGTGGTTGGTCAAAAATGACTGGAGCAGACTTTTAGCGATTGGAGAGGCTTATATTCCAGGACTTGCATGTTCTCGGAATACCTCAAGCGCCATGCTAAGTGTTCTGTCATGCCAGGAGTCCTCTCAGACTGTGCCGTGCACAGTGCATATAGAATAGCACCTATCAATCGAGGGAGGAGATAGCTTGTAGAGTGAGCATCTAGGAAGTTTTATGAGGAATTCTCAGCCACCCTACTCAGGAATTGCTGTACTCTGTCCAAGCGAGACTTTGGAGTGCGCTGTGCACAACATATATAGGATCGAACCTATAAATCGAGTGGGCGCGATCGCTCGCAAATTGCACCGCGGGCGTCTTCTGAGCGCAATAACTCTGTTACGTCTAAATCTGCAACTTGTGGATTTTGTAAGCAGTAGAAAGTTCAATAGGTGCGCTGAAACAGTGCAACGTAGCTTATAACTGGAAAGTTACAGCGGTGCGAAAATGCAGGTAAACCTTGTGTGACACGATTTTTTCCGATTTCAGTCTACCACTGCAGGAACACGCGATCAGCTAGCGGCCTACGAGTGCGTAGGCTAGCAAACCAGTTAAGGTACTCTACGATGAAGTGCCCATAGCTCTTCAGCTGCCTAACCTGCCTTAGTCCCAGCTGCCATTTTAGAGCTTCGGAGGGCAACGGTGAAGTTTCTTCCTCCCTTACTCACCCAAATTTGAGTTTTGGACACAAAAGATGGTACCTTTCTGCTCAACTCGAAGAGCTCTACCGAAAGGTGACAATCTCGGTCAATTCTGGGAATATCGATTTCTCACAATTTCCCTCGAGGACGGGGAGACTCTTCGCCGAGTCTGCCCAGACGATTACGTCATCGAAAGTAGGTGATTTCGAAATTCGCCAAATTTTCTTGTCCAAACTTCGTCCAAAATCAGCTAGGGGGCTATTTGAAGCGCCGATTACGAATCCGACGTCCGTTTTGAAAATTCCACCGATTTTGGCATGTTACAGCCATTTGAGGTTGGTAGGGTTAGGATCACTGACCACCCTCAGTTATCGGTATTGGATGTCTCCTGCTATAATCGGCCAAATGGACTTCGACATCATATTCGGCACCCTGAATAACCCCTGACCTTAGGCGAAGTTTGAGCAAAATTGGACCACCCTCAGCTATCGAGAAGAAAATCCAAAACCTATCGAAATCGGCGGAATTTTCAAAAACGGATTCGTAATAAGCACCCCAAATAACCCCTAGACGATTTTGGATGAGGACATTTGGCAAATCTCGAAGTCGTCGACTTTCGATGACGTCATCATCTGGGCAGACTCGACGAAGAGCGTCCCCGCCCTCGAGGGAAATTGTCAAAAATCGATGTTCCCAGAATTGGCCGAGATTAACACCTTTCGGTAGAGCTCTTCGAGTTGAGCAGAAAGGTACCATCTTTTGTGTCCAAAACTCAAATTTGGGTGAGTAAGGGAGGAAGAAACTTCACCGTTGCCCTCCGGAGCTCTAAAATGGCAGCTGGGACTAAGGCAGAATAGGCAGCTGAAGAGCTATGGGCACTTCATCGTAAAGTACCTTAACTGATTTGCTAGCCTATGCACTCGTAGGCCGCTAGCTGATCGCGTGTTCCTACAGTGGTCGACTGAAATCGGAAAAAAATCGTGTCACACAAGGTTTACCTGCATTTTCGCACCGCTGTAACTTTTCCAGTTATAAGCTACGTTGCACTGTTTCAGCGCACCTATTGAACTTTCTACTGCCACAAGTTGCAGCTCTAAAGATTCAAACTTGACAGAGTTATTGCGCTCAGAACACGCCCGCGGTGCAATTTGCGAGCGATCGCGCTCACTCGATTAATAGGTTCGATCCTATATACGTTGTTCACAGCGCGCTCCAAAGTCTCGCCTGGACAGAGTACAGCAATTCCTGAGTAGGGTGGCCGAGAATTCTTCATAAAACTTCCTAAATGCTCACTCTACAAGCTGTCCCCCTCCCTCGATTGATAGGTGCGATTCTATATGCACTGTGAACGGCGCTGTCTAACCAGGATACTATCTCAACGGTAGGTCGGAACGGCGCAAATGTTGTATATGGGCAGAACCGCCTCTCCATGGGAAGTAACAAATTGCAGGTATCTCGACCCCAATACAACTCTGCGCAAAGTTGGGTGCGACGGAAGTCGCCTGTTGGCTCCCTGTTGATACACGTGCTCCACAGCTGACGGGCGCGCGCGGGATGAGGGCTGGTATCGCGGGTTAGCGCAGTGCACAGGTGGCGTAGTAGGGAAGAGCTCGGGCTCGTAAACGCGGGGTCGGGGGTTTGGATCCTGCAGACTGCGTTTGTCTTGCACTTTTGCAAAACCCATGTTTATCATATAGGTAATCCACCTAGGGTATTATAGTGTGTTATAGAGGATGTTTACATATAACATATGCTTCAAACTACAGATTAGCTAAAATGTTCACTTCTGTGGGTCACTTATTTAAACCTATTTTGTGTAAAGCTGTAGTTATGTAACGATAGATATTTTGTGGCACTAGTTAAAAGTTCCGACTCCACCAACAAGACTTCAGTCAAAAAAAAATTTTTCGCTGAAACTTTGTCTGGGTGGGTTATTTGGGGTGCTGATCACGAATCTGACATCCGTTTTTCACGATTCGGTCGGAGGCCACCCATACCGTTAACAAGGGTGGTCCAGGCGAGGGTCACCGATTTCGCTGAAACTTTTTCTGGGGGGGTTATTTGGGGTGCTGATCACGAATCTGACATCCGTTTTCACGATTCTTTCTCTGCCTGCCGTCACCGGCAGAAACTTTAGGAATGTAATCCTGTGCCTCTATCCAGCCGAATCGTGAAGAATGGATATCAGATTCGTGATCAGCACCCCAAATAAACCCCTAGACGAAGTTTCAGCGAAATCGGTAACCCCGCCTGGACCACCCTTGTTAACGGTATGGGTGGCGTCCGACGGAATCGTGAAGAACGGATATCAGATTCGTGATCACCACCCCAAATAACCCCCTAGACGAAGTTTCAGCGAAATCGGTGACCCTGCCTGGACCACCATTGTTAACGGTATGCGTGATATATGTATATGTAAACATGCTCTATAACACACTATAATACCCTAGGTGGATTACCTATATGATAAACATGGATTTTGCAAAAGTGCAAAACAAACGCAGTCTGCGGGATCCAAACCCCCGACCCCCGTTCATGAGCCCGAACTCTTCCCTACTACGCCACCCGTGCACTGCGCTAACCCGCGATACCAGCCCTCATCCCGCGCGCGCCCGTCAGCTGTGGAGCACGTGTATCAACAGGGCGCCAACAGGCGACTTCTGTCACCCCTAACTTTGCGCAGAGTTGTATTGGGGTCGAGATACCTGCAGTTTGTTACTTCCCAGGGAGAGGCGGTTCTGCCCATATACAACATTTGCGCCGTTCCGACCTACCGTTGAGATAGTATCCTGGTAAGAGGATTCCTGGCATGACAGAACACTTTACGAAATGCTTGAGATACTCCGAGAACATGAAAGTCTTGGAATATAAGCCTCTCCAATCGCTAAAAGTTTGCTCTGGTCAATTTTGACCACACACTGCGAAAACGCTGTGGTCTGGCGAAGTTGTATACATGTTTGTACAGATCTCGAAGAGACGAATCGAACGGTACCAACCGTTTCTCAAAAAACCTCAGGTTAGAGGAATTGTGAGCACGCAACGGTTTTCGACAGCTTGCGGCCGACAACTCGTCCACGACCGCTCTTCGCAATGGAGCGCAAGTTTTCAATTTAGAACATTGAATGAATTTTAGGTGAGTTATATAAAAAAACGCAAAAACCGCGATTTTGCGGTTCTTCTAGTCCGCAATAGGCTTTACGATCGCTCATGCATAATGAGAGACTGCGTGGTTTGCCCGTATGAAAGAAGTGGGGATTGTGCGCAGAAGGGCTTTGTTTACCAATTTCAGTATTTAACCTGTGACGAGCTATACAGAGCTAAAACAGGAGGGCACTAAATGTTCACATCAGGGAACATCTAGCTGGTAAGCAGAGGCGGAGCTCACTCACCCCACTCGGTAAACATCGAGAGGAAGACCATGGTGGAGACGATTTTGGTACAAAGCGCACTGTGTTGCAATGTGAAAGTGAGATTGGAGCAGAAAGACTCTAGAGGCTTTTTGGATTCGAGAACGTAACCCAACGGTGAACAACCGAAACGAGTGCACTTCGATCACCAGTGACGTTTTGCCGTTCATTCCGTTGTGTGGGATATGAGACCAAGACCAAGTACTTCTATAGCTTAATATCACTATAGATTTGTACTCGGTACGTCTGATTTGCTCTTGGTAGTTGTACAACTGAGCGTTCCCTTAGTGCTGGTGGAACAAAGACGAAGTTCGGTTTGGTTCAGTGGGATTCACCTTGGCACTGTTGGGAATTCGTTGGAACTGGTTGTTGGATATCTAAGTCTTTTTCCCAGATGAGTGCCTGATCTTAGGCTTCGCACTTCTTTCAAGCCTTTGCAAACGACGAAATTGTCGAAACGTCAGGTCGAAGTAGAACGCTCCATCGCATCAAACCTGCGTGGCACAAAGTATTGAAACGTAGTCCTGAGTTTAGATTTGTGTCGTTAGCATAATATACACATTTTAACATCTTAACTTGTAAACTTTAGTTGTTAATATTTATATGGGTGAGAATACGATAACACATTGTCCTATCCTGTACTAACAAATTAATTAATTAGTCAGCTTCTTCACTGAAGAGACTCGGTGTAACTAATTCTAAATGTTTTGCATGAAGATAGAGGTGAAATAAGACATGCTTACTACCGTTATTAGTTGTCAGTGCTATTGTCATAATTAGCTTTTTGTTGCGATCATTATTAAGTTGTGTTTTATGCTACCATATAAGAACTTGAAAATTCCTAGTTTGTAGATCTGCACTTAATTCTATTGTCAAAAACGCAACATACCTTGTCACTATTTGAAAGGCGGAGTTTACCGTTAAACGGCTCGCCTCCATGTTCCAAACATGTGCTTCATGCCACACCTCTGTATGAAGAAGTAAAAGCGCACCTGTAAGCTAGCAAAGCTTGCAGCTCTCCTCAGCAATCTGCGCCCATGTCCCAGATCCAACGACAAGAAGCTCAGTGCTCTCGAAAACTTCAGTGTACCTGTGTCGGGATTTTTGCGCATCTGAAAAATCCCTATGTCTAAAAAAGTAAAGACGTAATGGTAATCCTCTCCAGTGAAGATAAAACTGAAGCGAAAGTACGATCGAATACAGCATATAGATATAGATCCCTCGTACAGAAGGCACTCATGCAGGAAAGTACTAAGCGGGTTGGTGCCCGCTGTACACCGGCAAGGTATCTTAAAGCGATTAAGTTATTAGGTTGTAACGAAATAAATGGCACTGAACCAGTGTAAACAGTTAATATCTCGGCTTTTAGGCTTTTAGGTTAATCGAAATAAAAACCTTCTGATTCTACACGTCTTTGCCAACGTGACACAAGCTTTTTTATCCCAGTAGCATAAAAATCAGAAGTTCTGGAATTGACGAAATCTTCGAAGGCACTTTCGGCATCCTGTTGGTATTCGAATATTTTCCCTACCAAGAAGTCGCCAAGATGCTTGAAGAAATGGTAGTCTGTTGGGGAGAGGTCGGGAGAAAACGGAGGATGTGGTAGAGTTTCAATGCTCAGCTCATTCAATTTCTGCAACGTCATTCGTGCTACATGGGGCGAGCATTGTGGTGCAGAAGGAGAACTCGCCTTCGGTTTACCAAGGCCGGCCGGATATCCTTCAACTTTTTCATCATTTCTTCAATTTCAATGCAGTACTTCTCTGCCGTGATAGATTCACCGGGAGGGAGGAAGCTGTGGTGAATAATTCCCAGCGAACACCACCATACTGTCACCATTACTTTCCTTTGGTGCAATTCCGGCTTCGCAAAAACCTTGGGGCTCTCATCGCTGTCCACCCACTGTGCCGATCGTCGCCTGTTGTCGTACATCATCCATTTCTCGTCACAGGTTACGATGCGATCAAGGAATGGGTCCGTTTCGTTCCGTAGAAGCAGTGCGGACGAGATCTGATATCGTCGGTTTCTTTGCTCCTCAGACACCTCGTGCCACATGTTACGATTTGTTCTTGATCAAACGCGCAAAGACGCGCCAAAAAATGGCGCGAGCCAGTGCCATTTAATTCGTTACAACCTAATAGATCAGCCACACCCCGGAGTTCCTTCCCTTGCCCAGTTCTGTGCTCTCCTCCACTGACGCGGAGGAGAGCACAAAAACCGTGTTTATTTGAGTGTTCCACGACAATGGTGTCATAATGACGCGGGCACCAGCCCGCTTAGTACCGTTTTAACTTTTACATAGGCTTCTGGCAAAACACCCGTGGTGGTTCAATCCGGTGATATTTACGTGCGCCCTTTCCAGCTGCAGAACATGTCAGTTCATTCAAAGTGATGCGAGTCAACAGCTGGTGATATTTACCTGTTCCTAACCATTAGATAAAATAATACCCATTTGCTGAATACCGTCTGCGTGATTCACATATCAACAAATGATACGTCTTCTGTATATGGATGCTCGCCGCACGACGGCTGCAAATTGTCTTCTGAATGCGGATCCTCTTTGCTCGACATGGAAAAGAACCACGCAGCACTCTTCCAACACTATGGCAAAGACCGATTGGAAAACGGATGTCACATACAAAATAGAGCGTCTCATAAAATTGAAGACAACTATCAAAGGTGAACATGATAAATTCCATGAGTACGACGACTTCCGAGTAGCGCAGAAATTCTTCTAAGAACAACAACCAACTTCGCCCACGCCGACAGAGGAAATTTGAAAATTAGAGAACATTATCAGTTAAAAGAAATTTTGAAAAAGGTACAAAATATAGGCCAGTAATGGGCTGCAACAGAGATACAATACACGCTACATACAGTTCCGCTGTTGAAAAAGTTGTTGGTCACACAAGTAGATACTACCGAATTTCACAAGATCACGTGCACCAGTTAAGGAATCTTTTTAATGCGGAATACAGAAACAAAATAAAACCATTACTTTGCCATGAAAATATTCGTAACAAAGTTCACAAGTTTTACCGTACAAAATAATTCAAAGTCTGATTTTATATTTTCCCACTAGATAAAGCAAACAACAAATATGGTATTATTTGCAAAAATTTTTACCTACTTAACCTTATGAAAGAAATAGGAATTAATTATGAAAATGAAAACGAGACCTTTAATTAATAAGTAGAGGTCAGTTCTTAAAGCCGTTTAGATATATGGACGACATACTTATTGTTCACAACTATACAGAAGCTTTCGTTGATTACAATCTTAGGTTGGTTTCAAAACGCACTCTGGAAATAAAAAAGACACACGACAGTGAACACAAATGCAACTATTTAGACATAAGTCTAGAAGTCGTGAATAATAAAATTGAAAGCAACTTATATAACAAAACAGATTCTTTCAACTTTAAAGTAAATAGGCTTCCACACGCAGACTCACAAGTTTCAGTCAGAATTGAAAGTAATGTCATTCACACAGAAACACTTAGAGTGGCTAATATCTGCTCAATATTCCAACATTTTTGTAGTAAAATACGAGAACTTCACAGAATACTTACCCATAATGGATTTAACACAGAATTCATCGCCACAAACATATGAAAATGCTTAAACAAAAACAGTTAAATTAATTAATTTATTTATTTACATACCTTTCAATATTTTACAATATGCGGCATCTCATTAGATCGATCCATTCGCGTTTCATTTTCGTTCTTGCTTCTTCTTGCAAATTTCATGTTCCAAAGGCTTTCTGGAATATATCTCGCCATCTAGATTTAGGTCGTCCCACTGTTCGTTTGGAAGGCGGACACCACTCCATAATCTGACGAGACCACTTATTATCAACAGTATTAGAGATCTTCCAGCAATATGTCTATTTTCTTACCATGGCACAGTCAACCACATCTATGACTTTAGTAATTCCTCGCAGCAGCACGTTTCGCTTTCTATCCCGAAGACTCACTCCAACCTTTTGACGTTCCATGCGCCTTTGTGCTGCTGCAAGTTTATCTTTGGCTGACTTCGATAGAATCCAGGTCTCAGCTCCATACAGCATTGACGACAATATACATATATTAAAAAGGCGTCTCTTCCACTTCATCTCGACCGTCCTCGATGTTTGCATATCGACAGAAATTGCTCCAGCCTGCACGAATCCTACGAGTGATTTCTTTGGAGGGATCTCGAGTGAGGGAGATATCTTGTCCCAGGTATATGATAGACTTTACACTGTCGACGTCTTTTCCCCTGAGGGTGATGGATGTGTGAGAGGTAGCCAATATCTTAGTTTTTGAGGGACTTATTTTCAAACCACAACTAAGCGAGTTTTGAACTAGTTCGTTAGTCATGGTTTGCAGTTCTTCCTCGGTTTTTGCAATTAGAACAACGTC
This sequence comes from Heligmosomoides polygyrus bakeri, assembly GCA_947359475.1. Classification (NCBI taxonomy): domain Eukaryota; kingdom Metazoa; phylum Nematoda; class Chromadorea; order Rhabditida; family Heligmosomidae; genus Heligmosomoides; species Heligmosomoides polygyrus. The sequence continues at coordinate 42,610,924 of OX375870.1, read as the reverse complement.
GTCAGCAAAACGAAGGTTAGTGAGCCAAGTTCCGTTAATTGATATTCCATAACCATTCCAAGCAAGTTTTCGAAAATTATGCTCCAACGTAGAGGTGAATAGTTTTGGTGAAATTGTATCATCTTGGCGGACTCCTCGACAGACTCTTATTGAAACGTCTATTCCTCCGAGACGAATTGTAGACTTCGCTTTTGAGTAGATTTCACGAAGCAGTTCTATAAGCTGATGATTCGCTCCTTGTTCTTGAAGGGCCATCCATAACGCATTCACTTCCACTGTATCAAAGGCCTTCTCATAGTCAATTAAAGCTACGAAAAGAGGTATTTGGTATTCGGTGCATCGTTCAATCAGCTGATTTACAGCATGTAGATGATCGATAATGGAGTAGTTTTTTCGAAAACCAGCTTGTTCACGAGGTTTTTCTGCGTCCAATACCTGTTCGAGTCGCTTCAGAATTATTCTCGTGAGAAGTTTGTATCAAACAAACAGGAGAGATTGGACGGTAGTTTTTCAGCTCAAGTGGGTCGCCTTTCTTATGAAAAAGTACTGTAACAGAATCTGTCAGCTTCTCGGGCACGGATAAAGTGCACAAACAGTGGCCGAAGAATTCATTTAATAGTGGAACAAGAATATTTGTGCCTAGCTGCAGCATCTCCGTAGGCAATACGATCATGTCCTGGGGTTGTCCCTGGTTTCATGGATCTGATGGCTGCTTCTATTTCAGCTTGCAGAAATAATGGGCATTGAATATCCGTGTCGATTGGAGTATATGTGACAGTAACCGTAGATGCGTATAGTTGCTCGCAGAAGTGTTTTGTCGCAGAGCTAATCTCGTCTTTGGTTTTACACAAGAACCCTTCCTCGTTCCTCAACTGGAACAATTGTTTCCTTCCAATCGATGCTTCATGTTTAATCCCCTTGAGAGTGCGGTTTGATCGAATGGCCTTCTCAACAAGTTGACAATGGTATTTGCGGATGATCTTTTATCATTCGCCTCAGCAATTTACATGTTTCTATGTAGTTGACTCGGTCGACCGCTGTTGCAATGTTTTTCTTCAGAGTTTGTCGATGTTTCATCAGTGATACCATGTTCACTGACAGGTAGTTGCGGCGCTCTTGTTGGCGTGCTTCGGCCTTGGCCGCACTGCTGATGTAGTGGCAAATTTCACCATATCTATTGGAAGGTGAATGCAACTGAGAAGGGGAAATGGTCGAGATTGCACTTTGGTAGAGACTAGAATCAAAACAACTACGAGAGTGTGGTTTTCTTTTCTTCTTCACTGTAAATTTTGGACACCGAAGCACACCCCTTAGTAAACGATGGTCGGTCTCGAATTCTATAGTTTCTGTTCTTACGCTCTTGAATTGAAGATGTCGGCATGCAAAAATGTGGTCGATACAATTCCATGTTTTTCCATCCGGGGCTCGCCACGTCCATTTCCTTCTTTTGCGTATTTTGAAGAAGGAGGCCACTGCTCGTATTCGGAATTCCTCGAACATCTCTATGAGAAGCTGTTCCCTTTCATTTCTGTCACCAAACTCATTAGGTCCGACAGAGTTCTCAATAAAGCTTTCCTTCGATCCGATTTTTGCATTAAAGTCGCCTAGAAGTATTGGATGTATTTCAACTACGTTTGAACTTTGAGAATTCCCAAGTTTCTCTCTGCGCACAAAATACACTTCCGGATTGACTGAGACAGCACCGTATCGAGTTTTTCTAAGAAAAAGGAATAATCGTCACCATACTCGGAATTGCTATTCGTAGACGGAGGTGCATATGCAGAAAATATACGTACTATGTGGTTGTCGAATCGCAAGTCAGGCGAGATAATCTGCCGCTTTCTCAAGAAAATGCATCTACGAATGGTATAAGGCGGCTACTCACTAGAAATCCGGTGCCAGACGGTTCTTGAGCATTTTCTGGGCCTGCATAGAAAAATCTGTGGCTGGAACCGTTTAGGTCCATGCATCCGGTTCCTCTCCATCTCAGTTCGGTAAGCGCCAGGATGTCCACATAGGCTGTCTTCGACGATTCTTTCAGTTCCAGCGGCCGTTCCCTGGTGGCTAGTCTTCTGAAGTTTAGCGTCGCTACCTGGATTGACTCTAAATCAGCTTGGAACTCACTCGATCCTGCTGTTCCACGGCTTCCTGGATCGACGGGCATCTCCATTGAGGTTGCTGAAGAGCGGTGAGATAGACCGACCGCTCGGCAGGCACGACGAGGGAGAAGTCCAACAGTCAAATATTATATAAATATGGCATGTTGGACAACTATAATAAAGCAATAAACTTAGTGGGAACACTCGTATAGTTGGAAATTTTTGCTTAAATTTACTTTGCTAATACACGCGCCCATATATAAGAGTAGATCTTATTGATATGCCGGTGAAGGGAATGTGGAAGCAGTGACATTAGTTGATATAATTGTGAAATGATGGGTAATGCTGATCTAATAAAATTACTACATAGTGTGCCAATGTACCAAGAATTGAAGAATGGAATGAATACCGTAACGATAACACATATCATTATATATATATATATATATATATATGTACATATATCCATGCAGATACCGTATAAAAGATCACGGTATGGCTACTTTATATAGCAAAACCTCTAAAACCGGTTGGCACAAGGAGTAGGTAAGTTAAGTAAGTTGAGTGATTTCTAAATATTGACAATAAATAAATATAAAAAAGTAAAGAATGTGTATAAAAATAAAACTAAAAATAAAACAAAAATAAAGCAAAAATAAAATGAAAATAGAAGGAAAACAAAATAAAACAAAACAATCACATATTTGAAAGTTATTAATAAAATAAAATAAGATAAAATAAAAATATTAAAAATTTAAAAAAATAATAATTAAAATTAAAATTAAAATTAAAATATAATAATAAAAATGGAAAATTATAACACCTCCTTCTTCACTGATGAGCCACCAAGAAGGTATTATAATAAAAATGGTTTGTCTAAAGGGAGGTGGCGAAACAAACCATTGAGGTTTGATATTGTTTCTCCATGAATCTCAAGTATATTTGAAACTCCAGGTGAATTAAGCGTGTTATCGTGCATGTAAAAATACACCCATATGTCTTCAAGACTTTGTCGTCCTCTTTGATGAGTAGTAGAGGTTGAAGAAGTCCACACTGATGTGTTGGAATGTTCGCGTTCGCAAGACTCGCGGATGTAGGAAGTCCGTTGTTTCAGGAATTCGTAAGGTAAGCCGTTGAATCGACGAAGTTTCACGCAGATTGTAATCGTATGTCGTATTTGCTGCCTCAGTCGGAGTATCCAATACTTCATGCGAATCGCCGACATCGTGTGTTCCATGCCCTGATGATATTCTCCGTGCGCTTCGTTGACGATTAGCGTACCTAAGGGCGTTTTAGGAGGGATAAATATAGGGATTTGTGCGTCCGAATTCAAGGAGGAGTTCCAATTCTTCCTTTTGAACGCCAAATGCCGTCACTGTCTTTGAATAAACGGAGGCTGTTTTCCACGGATTTGCGGTAATGCGGGGTAATATGCGCGGTTTGATGATTTCGGATGATTGCGGATCGTGACGCCATTATGGTTTTACCTCCAATGCTGTTGGCTTCTTCCGAAAAGTACTTCTGCTCTGGAATGCGTTCAAACACTTGGTGTTGTCGTTTTCCGGTTAGCCTACGGAGCATTTAATTTAGGAAGGGCAGCACTAGTGCCACCACCATTTTGACCTTTATGAATGCGCTGGATCTCTTGAAATCTAGAAGTTGAAGGGAAGGACTGGCTTCTGGACTTGCATTCGTTGCGTCGACCACTTGAGTCCAAAGCTTTGTACTTTGTGTCTCGCCATGGCTAAGGTAATAAGGAGCAGTAGGACATGTTTCAATCGGTCGGCGTAGAAATTCAGGCCCACTCCACCAGGCATGAGTGTTCAAGTGAGTTTTCGTCAGGCCTCTATTTCCTGCGTTGGTTGGATTTTCATCAGTCGGAACAAACATGAAGTGAACTGTCGCGCCATTTTCATCAAGCGTTTTGGCAATACTTCGAATTTCTTTAAGCCGATTATTTACCAATAGTCCAGGACAAGTGTCGCGGACTGAAGCCCCCAACCAGGATAGAACTATTTGCAGAGAATGTATATGCCTTTTATGTCGCTTGGCATTCTCCCATGCAATGCGTTAGACAATGCGGGACCTAATGTGATGGTCATAGCGTTCATTTCATCATTGGGATAGTTGGTGTTCCGTTTACTGATGGCCGTTTGCACATTGCCATTACTAAAGTAGATTCTTCAGCGTCATACAGGTAGCACATGCCGAAATTGCAATAGTGCTGGCGTCCGCGAAGACTGCAAGACTTTGCTTCTGGTCAGTGTTGTGCACGGATCTTTTTTGGAAGGACTTTCTGAATCCGTCTGCGGTAGCAATAAGATCATTCCACTATGCTTGCACCTCTGGCCAAGGGATGTCATCCCATGCAATTTTGCGTTTCCACAACTGTTGTTGGAACCGTGTCGCTCGAGTAAGCAGTTGTACCATCCAGCCGAAGGGTTGATAGACGGATGCTGTTTGTCGAACAACCGTCCCCTTTGTAAGATCTCTGATGCATGGGAGATCACAGCGATTAGTAAGCATATCTGACGTACCTTTCCAATCAATCCGCAGAACTTTCTGAATTCTTGAATTTGCGAGTGCATTTGCGAAAGCACATTCAGACAATGATGTGGTTATGCGTGAATCTATGAACAGAAATTCGCGTAAGCTCATACCCATATCGACGAAAATCTGCCTTTGATTTTCTCAATGCGTCCTCCATTGTTTGCGAGGATGAGATGCTCCACAAATAGATTGTCGAGTATCTCGTTGTTTAACTTTTTATCTGCCACTACATTGCGTAAATGTCGCTGAGCTGTTGCCCCAAGAAGGAATGAGGCCAAATGTAACTCTTGTAAGCAGTACTTAACAATGTTGGACTCGTCTGAGTCCTTCTGGTGATTACGTACCCAAAAGAATCGTGTTGCGTCTCGGTCCCTCTCGTGCAATCGAACTTGAAGAAATGCCTGTTCGACGTCAGCTATGACAGCTACCTTGGATATGCGGAAGCGTAGTAGTAGTAGCAGTAGCAGGAAGTGTGAGCGGTCCTTGGCGGAGGACGTCGTTTAGCGATGGACTGCCTTTAAAATGGAATGATGCGTCGAAAACTATGCGCAGTTTTGTGGTCTCCTTTTGTGGAGTAAGGACTTGTTGGTGAGGAATATAACGAATCCACCAAGACGGTAGGCTGAAACTTCTTCTGTAATGTCCTTTTCCAACTACGTTTTGAAGGTCTTGTCGTACTCTTCGATAAGTTCTGGATTAGAACGCAGCATCGTTAGAACACTGTTCAGGCGTTTTAATGTGATTGCCTTATTGGTTGGAAGCGGTGGATGGTTATCCTTGAAAGGCAACCGTACATAGTAACCATCGTGTTGCTTCTTAATAGTCTCACCGAAAAACTGTTGGACTTTTGCGTTACTATAGGATTTTTCTGCGTGTTTGTTTCCTTGAATTCGCATAGCGGAGGCGCCAGCGGAATCCATGGTCATGTGCTTGTCCCTGTGCTGAATATCTTCCTCATCACCTGTCATGGCTTAAACCACTGCAACCATGCTAGGTTGGGCATCGTGAATATGCAATACGCTTCTCAAGGTTTGTTGCTTCCCTGTGAGAAGGTATCCTAATTTTTTGATTTTGGATAAGGTGCAAGCCAGATGGGAGTGTAAAGTGTAGAATAGGAACATCGGGAAACTCCCAAAGTTGGTCACATTCAAGTAGTATCTGCGATTTAGCCCTTGGCTTCCTCCCGGCTTGGAAAGCGGTATGTTTTTTGAACGATGAACTCTAGATCTGCCTGACTAAGTTCTGTGGTCTGTCTATTTTCAGTTAACACGGGCGCAGTGAACAGGCGTACGTTATGCTTTCTCCGATGATTTCCCCAAAGATCTAGGATCGTTACTCCACGTGTCGAAGACTTAAGCTCTCCGCACACTTTTGCGGCAGCCGCGTACGCGGCAGAGGCCAGAACAGCCGCGTACGCGGCTTCCACTGCCGCGTGCTAGAGTTCGCGCCGCACTCCTCCCTCTCGCTCAATCACCAACGCGGCAATGCGGCAACAATGCCTTCAAGGATTACTGCCGCTGCCACCGCGTCTGCCGCGTAGCGGCACCGCGTCTGCCGCATCTGCCGCGTAGGCGGCACATCAGCGGCAGGCCGCGCGAGGCTAGTTTTGCCTCGCGCGGCGACTCTGCGTCTCTGCCCCATGCTTAAAGATAGGGCTGCCGCGTTGCCGCAAAAGTGTGCGGAGGGCTTTAGGGCTATTTGCTCCAAATGGGTACATGCTGAGGTCCCGTACCTGCGTACACTCATGTCCTGCGCCCTTCGCCAAAACTTGGCTGATGAATAACTGATTGGCGCCGGTATCAAAAAGGACTTCTACATGATGCCATTTGTTCTGTTTGTGACCCCATATGCATGCTATCCCAGTGAGAAGTAACACTTTGTCCGTATTCTCTTCTAATTCATCCAGTTTGTTATGTGGAACGGTGGGATGAGCGTCGACATCTGAGTTCACCATCTCACAATTGTTTTCCGGCATGCTCCTTTCCGTAGTGCACACTTGCACTGGGGTCGCCGGTATAACTTTATGCTGCCTTTGCGTTTTGCTTGATCTGGGGTCTGTACCAGCAGTTAGTTGAGCAACAGCTGCCGTTGATTGTTTTCGCAATGACGATGGAGTGTGGGAACTTTGCCTTTTACTGTCCACTTTTTGGGAACATAGAGTATGGTAGTGTTTTCTACCTTGACAATTCCCGAATTCTTATCTTGTGCAGTCCTTCACAAAGTGTCCATCGCGTCCAGGCAAATCTTGTCAGGCAAATCTTGTATTCTTGTAGGAAACTGCGTCTTTCTGCGATTGTGCCACGCTTGAGACAAATTGCTGACTTGTGTTCGGCAGAGCTGCAGAACAAACATGGTGAACTTATGCGATATGTATCTTTGGTAGATGCCCCTCTCCAGCGGCTTTCGGGGCGTGCATGTTTACCGTCGTGGCTACCCAAACCGTCGGTGCGCTCCTCCGCTGGAGATGAATGCATCCAAGGTATAAAATATTTCCATCATTTTCCAGTAACTTTCTTCCATATCAGACCATTATTTTTCCAAAAGCCTTGCCTTCAGTTCATGGTGCAAACTTTGATAGCACCTTCTGCGTGTTGTATGAACCATCCAACCGGACCCCCAGTTTTTGAAGCTGCGTTACTAGCGGGATAATAAACTCCAGCAACCTTTTTTGTCCCAAGGTTGAAAGGTTTTCCACCTTTGCGCCCTCTAAGCGTGATTGTAGGGCGCTTATGAGATGGGTGTTGTTGCCGTACCTCTTGCGGAGTGAGTCTATAGCGAGTTCGTAGTTGTCATACGTGACTGGACATTGCATCATGTGCTTCCACTTGAAGTGCGTTCAGTAAATATTTGAACTTTTGAAGCATTGTCAGAGAATTTTGGCTGCTGACATTGACGTCGAATAGATTCCAGAGTTGACGAAATCCCATATTTTCAAGCCAAAGGTGGGTTTGGGTATGGGTGGTAAGTTTAGCGCCATTATCTCAAGTTGTCCAGAAGATCGCTCTGATGCCCACAGCGCAGTTTGCGCGTTGTTGCGTGATGACTCTCTTGCGTTTAGGTGTCTTAATTCGAGTTGCACTGCAAGATTTTCTGCGCGATTCACTGACGTATGGACTATTTCGATGTATTCAAACAATTTCGCCTCTTGCTTTTCAGCGAGATGATCTACCTTGAAATCAACCACGGTCACAAATTTTGTCAGTTGGTCGCCGATTAGCTTCGCTGCCGCCCTTAGTTGGTAAATTGCCGATGAGCCGGACTCGCTGGATGTGCTTCACCATTCTTGCGGTGGTTTCTCTTTTCCATATTGCGTAACAACCTCGTTGAAATTATTGCAATACCTAGTCAACAGTGCTTTGAAATAAAAACGAAAGGACCTGAAATTTTCGAGATAATGCGTATCAAACCAATTTAACCGTATGAGAGGGGGCCAAAGGCCGTACGATGTCAATTTTACAGTATGCGACTTCACGAACTGGGTTATGCTAACTATAAGAGGTTATGCGAACGAAACCTGATCCAAACGATGAACAAGCAACAATGATGTATAAATAAGCAACAAAATCAGGAAACAGAAAACAGAAAAACAGAAAAGTTCAAAATATTAGGCTGGCCGAAACGTCTTGAAGCAAATTTTTGAAAACATCAGAGTTTTCTGGAAAAATCAGAAATCCTGGGTCAGTGAGGGTGTAGAAAGTTCCAGAAGCTTTCGCTGTATGAGTATATGAGGGCACGCGCGTCATTTTGGTGACATGTCGAACATAATTAGCCAACAACAGCTTCAAGTGGTCATCTTTTATGAATGGTGCCGAGGCTCCAACGCAAGCACAACAGTTCCTGATATCAACGATGCATTTGGAGATGGGACTGTAAGCCGCTCCACAGTGCATCGTTGGTTCACTCCATTCAGGAGATATGAACCTTGAAGATGGAGAGCGCAGTGGACGACCTTCTGCATTCGACTATGATGGATTGCAGCTTGCTATCAAATCAAATCCAGTAGCGACTACGCGGGCGCTGGCAACAACTTTCGGCTGCATCCACTCCACCATCGAGCTGCATCTCCACGACTTCGCTATCGAAAAGTTTTGACATGATAGATCCCTCATTGGTTGACCGAGGCATATAAGCAAATGCGAATGAACATATGCCAGCCACTCCTCGCGCAGCCGCTTCGAAAGTAATTTCATGAGGATCTAGTGACTGGTGCTGAGAGCTGGATAGTCCTCGATAACAGAGCACGTCGTACCGTCTCGCTTCCACGCGATGCAGAACCACCATTCCAGCCAAAGGCAGACCCACACCAACGCAAACATTGGCTTTGGGTTTGGTGGGATGCGAAAGGGCCAATCAACCATAAGCTGTTGGCTGCTGGCAAGACGGTTACCTCTTCCATAGACTTTAATCAGCTTCAGAAATTGGCCGATGAAATGCGAGAAAAAGGCGAAAAGTTCAAGTGTCCACCCGTTGCACGGCAAGCGCGCCCAGACGTTGCATCGATAACCTGTGAGAAGATAGCCGAACTTGGCTGGCATCCTGTAGCCCATCCACCGTATTCGCCTGATCTTGCACCATCGGTCTACCATCTGAGTGGTACGCTGAAGCATCATTTGAGAGGGAAAAAACTTCATAGGTATGATTACCTCAAATTGGCAGTCGACTTCTTCAAGTCGCAATTCGCTGACTTCTGGACGAAAGGAATCACCGATTTGCCAAACAGATGGGATAAGGTTATATCGCTCTGTGGTGAATATATTGTTGATTCCTAGTTTGTATCAAGAAAGCTCTGGTTGAATAAAAAAAAGATTTTTTGTTGCAAGACTTTTCGGCCAACCTAGTATATAGTTACCTAAGCTATGTAGGCTACTTGAATCCAACTGAAACAGGAAGGGTTAATACAATAAAGGTTTAGATTAGGCAGAAATCCCTCTAAAGATATATAAGTTTTTAAGTAGAGGATCAATGTCTTAGATCACCTCATAATGAAAATTACCTCTAGCTAGTGGTCATGTTTGACAGTTCTATGTTCACTACAATTTCAATTTTGTTTGAGCTTTTTACAAGCAACAACGTTCAACAGTCTTTGGGTAAACAGTATCGTACTAGGTTGCTACGAAAAAAAAATCGTGTAAGCTCAGGAAGGCCGTAGCAGCAAGAAGCTCACCTAAAAGGGTATCAGGGTCTCTCCGACCGATCAATAAGCAACAAAAACAGCCAGATTAGCACAATGTCTGGCACCTTATAAACGGGGGTTGATCACCTATAATCACATACAGACCACCGCAAGGGACGATGAACTGGTCAAATAGCGGCCTCCTCTGCTGGATCACCTGGTCGAATCGCGGATCATTCCGCGATACAGGGCATTTATCGCCTTCTATAAAATGTTCCAGATCCATCTGATGTAAATGATGTTCTTTCCATCACAGGCGTCATCGAGGACTCATAACTCGGAAACGAAAAAATAAACGCCCAAATGTTTTGAAAGTAGATGATTGAATGACTGAATGTATTTAGAAAATACGAGGTATTGCGTAAGTAAATGTGTCCTAATAGATGGTCCTCGTGAGTTATACAAACAGGAAGACGGAAAGTAAAGAGGTCGTGGCAGCTAATACCCTACGACACTAATGGAATTGAAGCAGTGGCGGTCAGCCATGTAGAAGCAACTGAGCCCAACGCCCTGCCACGAGAGTCACGACTGCGTCGCCCAAGCCGGCCGTCTGCCGCCAACTGTCTGGAGAGGGCACATCTGCCCTCTCCTCTCATCCCCTTACTTTATGTCCCATAGAGTATGATATCTAATAAAAATCCATACTGAGTCTATACTAAATAGAATATAGGAACGGATGCTCCGTAGGATTCACCAGGTAAGGCGTAATTAGCCTTAACCTGATACTAATACTAATGCTTTATCGGCAACGAGAATATAACAATCATGAGGAAGAAGCCAAACAGAGCAGAATCAAAACCGACACAAGAAGAGGCGAAGAGGCAAAATTCAAACAAAAAACGGAACTAAGATCAAAATGAACGCTAAGAACACAACTTAAATACAAGTGCCAGCACCGATCCAGGTTATACTAAGCCCTAAATGATAATCTCATATAGAAAGATGGGGTGTATAGAGAGAAACAGAATTTGGGGGAGAAGCAGAAGAAGAAGAACCATAAGAAGAGCCTAGCTGTTCCGAAGAGATATGCAGAGAAAGGCAACAAAAAATGTGAATAATAGCTATTCACTGTAAAAAGAAGGGGACATGTAAGCGCATACAATAGCTAGACAGCCAGACGACTACAGTAAACGAGCGACAAACGAGACAAGAGAGGGAGTATGCAAAAGATGGAAGAATGAAAAACAGGTGAACCACTAGGCTAGAAGGGCAGTGCCCGCCAAAACTGCGAGTTTCAGCAGCTGAAACTCCGGATCAAATAGAGATCCACCTACATCACCAATGTGTCCAGCAGTTCCTCTGAGCCATGCGAGCAAGGCAAGGAAGATGTAAAATAATTGCAATTCGTTATAAGAAGCGGAGGTGAAACCGCATGCAATAGCTAGAAGACCAGACAGTTAAAGAAGCAAGCGACAAAACGAGTCGGGAGAGGGAATATGCAAACGACCGAGGTATGAAAAACAGGTGAACCACTGAGCTAGAAGGGCAGTGCCCGCCAACACTGCGAGTTTCAGCAGCTGAAACTCCGGGTCAAATAGAGATCTACCTACATAACCAAGGTGTCCAGCTGTTATTGAGTCATGCGAACAAGGCAAGGAAGATGTAAAATAATTGCAATTCGTTACAAGAATCGCACGTGAACCGCATGCTATAGGTAGACGGCCAGACAGTTAAGGAACCAAGCGACAAAACGAATGATATGGAGGTCCCGGAGAGTTTCTTACTAGGGAAGCGTGTCGATCTCCCATGGAACTTCAAGTGGAGACCAGGGTCATTAGAAATAGAACGGAATGCCGATTACGAATATGGGTGTCAAAATTGCAAAATGAAACTCCTGAGTAAGTTGTGACCCGGAGAAGTTTAGGGCTTGACTAAGAGCTGGCCGCACGAAAGAGCTGGCGCGAGAGCAGTGAGGGATGGGGCTCCGTAAGACCGGTCCGCCAGCTGCGGCGGAGGCACAGAGGTAGTGCTTCGGCTCGCCAGGTGTGAGATCGCCGGTTCGGCTCCCATGACTGCCGAACTTTTTGCATATAATGATTTATCTTCGAAGTGCCCTTTTATTCTGAATTATGGCACTATATTTTTTCCTTCAAAAAAAAAAAGAAAACAAAAGTTATTTCCACAGCGGGTTCACTTTCACTTTGAAGCTTCGAAACTTATGCTCAAAGCATGAGAGCAAGCAAAGACCCAGAGGGACAACTGGTACTGCATAACACTTTCAAAGCGCCGGCAAAGGTCGAGGAGTGTTTTTTTTAATTTCTTCAATTTTTTCACCCGAACTTCGCCCAAGGAGGCTACATATTTGGGATGCTGATCACGAATCTGACAGCCGCTTTTGGTATTACGATGGAGTACGGTAGGATGCGATTCGGTTGAGTAGGGCTGTTGCTGTTGTAACCTACCGTAATCGGTGAAAATTTTAAAAACGGATGTTAGTTTCGTCATCAGCACCTAAATTGCCCCTTCCGCGAAGTTTGGGTTAATAAATTTTTTCCACCACTCCTCCAACTCGACGGATCACAACATGAAGTTGGTGTTTATGGGAAAGTGAGAATTTCTTTGGAGATGCAGTAGGCGCACCTGCAGCGGAAAACGTTTGTCGATTAGAAGCGGAACGTGGTTTTCCAACTCGACTATTCCGCTAGTGCAAGCGCTGCGATTCTTCTACTGCTGGACGCTGAATTTGACATCTGTGACCTGGTGCAAAGACCAGCTGGGAATGCACCGCACCACGTCGATTGCGTGGAACAGCAGTGTGAGAGAGGCAATTGCACAGGAACTAATCCGACGTCCGTCTCGAAAGATTGGAGGGCATGATCGAATTGTGGAGGTCGATGAAACACTCTTCTCTAAGAGGAAGAACAACGCCGGTAGAGTGCTGCCTCCACAGTGGATTGTCGGAGGAGTTTGTCGTGAAACAAAGCAGTGTTTCTTAAAAGCTGTTCCGGACCGAAGCGCTATCACTTTTCTGGCAGTCATTAGAGAGAACATTGCCGAAGGATCGACCATATATTCGGATTGTTGGAAAGGATACAAAACGTCAGAATTGGAGGCAGCCGGATTCCAGCACTTAACAGTTAATCATCGCTACCACTTTGTCGATCCACTCACGGGAGCGCACACTCAAACTATAGGGAGGACTTGGGGCTCCCTTAAATGGCGAAGCAGACAACGCAGAGGAACATTGCGGCACTTAATAGACTCCTATCTAACGGAATTCATATGGCGACAAACGGTAGTCTATGACTGCGAAATGAGTACCGAAAGTTCAGAACATTCTTCATAGATTGGCGACAACGACCCATTCGATGCCCTTCTACAAAAAAAAAAATTACACGAACGAGGAGGTAAGATGCTACTATATAATTATACAGAGCATAAGATAAAGGAGTTTTGCAGAGCGCCGACCGAGCCTTAGACGAAGATGGAGACAGTCACAGATGTCAAACTCAGCGTCCAGCGGTAGAGGAATCCCAGCGCATTCACTAGCGGAACAGTCGACTTCGAAAACCACGTTCCGGACGGAGACATCGCTAGGCTATTAACTTATTGTTGCTTGTTTCGTGTTAATGTTAATGACCACTGTTCTACTAACGTTGTGTTTTCAACTTACTTAGTGATGTTATTGTAACATGTTCGTTTTGACCCTTCCATTAAATTTTCAAAAATCAGCCAACCAGCCATTTCACGCCATGGTAACTACTTTCCACATGGACACCAGCTCCTAAAGCACGGCTTTGGCAAAGGAGGGAACTCCGGGTTGTAGGCCATTTCAAGACGTGTAGCTTAGGCGGTCCCCGTGGCGGAGCTTGCTGCGCTTCCAGGTGAACTTAGACGTGCCCTTAGGGCACGGCTTTGGCAAGGGAAGGAACCACGGGTTGTAGGCCATTTCAAGACGTGTAGCTTAGGTGGTCCCCGTGGCGGAGTTCCTCCGCATGCCTCTTCTCAACCCCCTCCCCAACCTAACATCTGAGCGTCCGCGTTGATCGATACCTCACGGACTCTACTTGTGCGGCTGAGCCGTGCCTCTGCCACAGAAAGCGGGCGTGTTCGTTCTGGGCCTGATTGGCTGGAGTGATTACGGTACTGTGCGTGAGTACGGTCGGTGCTCTGCCGTTACCGCACCCCACTCCGCTGCTCACCTACGCGACTTGTACTTCCCATTCTCATACAAAACCTGTCACCCTTCACGTCTTTCGGCCAAATACCAAGCAGTACGCCTCCACGGCTTCATAGTGCAAGATCATCACCCAATCAGCCTCTTACGCGGTCAACTTTTTCGGCGCACGCACCTTGGATAGCACGAAATCCATACAAACAGTTTCTTTCGAACACTGCAGGATGATGCCTTCGCATCATCGCTGCGAGCATGGCACCATGCATCAGTCAGGAAACCCGTGGCATACAGTTAATGAGTTAATCATCAGTTGGCCTAACGCCCCCTTTGGGTGTTGTCGGAACTATTCTGTCTAGATCATTAATTGCGTTCTTTACGCCACTACAGTATATGGGCAACATGAAGATGATCATCCGGAATCCGTTGCTGGTGACCTACGCGCATGTAAGTACCGCGATGGTTTTGGTTTTTGTACCCTTCTTGACGGCTCGGCTCTCATTTGGTAACCCGCTCCAGAAGAAACGTGTCGGTATGCCTCTGTTGGCAAGATGCGTAGACAGCGATTCGAAGGAATTCGCCCTATCGTTGACTTCGGCTACCGATTCGATATTTGAAGTCCTTGCAAGTCACGGATCAGGGCTATGCCACTATGCGCTTTCGTCGTTCCGTTCGCTCAGCAACCTCTGGTGCCGGCATTGTTACATCCAACAAACTCTCAACTCAACTTCTTCTGTCAAAGGATCTGTTAATAGCGCACTCACTTCGTTTCTACGGCATGCTATTTCTTCCCTTTGTGAACGACTAACACGCTGGCACTAGCGCTCCAGCAGTCTTTGCGCGACAACCCTACTGCAGTAATACGCCATTCACTAGGACGTTCAGATCTTCAGGCAACATAACTTAGTAGCGGTTTAGTACGAGTTCAGCCGTACCTTCCCCTACCATCTTCTGCATGGCATTTTATCGGTGTTGACGGTAGCTGCTTCTGCCATCCACGCGTCCAGCTTTCGCTCCCACCCGGTCTTCAACATGATGCCTCCTTGGATCCTGACACAAGGATAATTTTGGAAAACTTTGCTCCGCTAGCGTGTTTTTCTTGCCCACCAGTCATTTTCCGAGATGGCGCAAATTCCTTTTCCATCGATTCTCTCTTTTCCACACTAGTTTCCAAAAAGACGATATCATTTCTACACGCTGGGACGCTACCTATCTCACCGAACAACTCTATCTTCCCCACTATCTTCCATCACCTCGTTCTCACCAACATCAGTTAGGTTGTGGGCTCCTCTCACTTGGATTCATGGTAGCTTTTGGAACAACGTGTCGAAGATCACCTTCGCGCTGTTCAACAGCACCCATCCTCGACCAGTTCTCCTCCATCTACATTCTCGATAACTGCTTTTTTGCTATTCAGGGTTGAGTCTGGACAATGTTAGGTGTGTGGACAGCATTTTATTGCTCCGTCGTTACGATCCGCCTGCTGAAGACACTCATCCTTCTTTATGTTCAGCTCGGGATCCCTACCAACATCCTACAGTAACTACACCTTCGTAACAGACTCAACTCTGAATTGCCAGCACTATCGGAGATCTCCCCCCAACCACCACTACAGACGTTTAGCTCAGCACCGCAACCATCACTGGAACCTACGTCTGCATTCAAGCTTCACAGGGTAGCAATAGATGCACAATCTGGATGGCCTCCACGTACCTCCTTCGCACAATCCCAGGTCTTAGTGCAATCTCATCATCGCCATTTTTTGTGGCTCAGATCACCATCAAGGTCAACAGCATCGCCACGCTGCCCTCATAGACACTGGTGCAGCTATAACTGTCACGAGTCGCTCGCTCTCATCCCTCCTCAGCGCCTTCTCTGTTCAGAAAAGTGGTGTCACACCTGCAATTGATATGGCAGGAATACCGGTACCTCTTGTAGGTTGCGCACCTCTGACGCTACAGGTAGGACAAATACCGCTTGTCCACCCTGTTCACTTTACGGAAGGCTCTTGCGTTGCTCGTCAGATAGATAAATAAGATATCATTCTCAGCAATGACTTCCTTTCTCGTCTTCCACCTTAGCAGATCAGTTACAAAGCGTCTCTTTACTGTTGGGAACACTCCGGCCCACATCCTCTCCACGTCCATCCCGTCTTCTGATACTCGTGTGCAACCAGAAGAAAGCATAGTCAGAGTAGCTTCGAAAACGGTCATTCGGGCAGCCACTGAAGCCTTCGTCCTGTTTTTTCTCGATCATCCACGCTCCGGACAAATGATGCTAGTTAGTCAATCGTCCCAAATACTAGAAAAAAAATCTAATAGTATCTCCCGCAGTTTTTCAAGCCCCAACTACCCTCCTACTCGTCACGAATTCCTCTTGTAGACCGGAAGGTTTCTATACGAAACAACGCCTCGGTACAGCGGGGCGGTTGGTTCAAGACGACGAAGGTATGCTGTCTGAGGGACAGATGATTCCGTTCCAGAGATCTTTCAATATCGATCCTGCAATCACAAATCGCGACTATTCTGCCCAAGCTTACCCGCTTGATGTAGTCCTATCTAAATGCGACGTAACTGAAGAACAAAAAAGATCGCTACTTCAGTTATTCACCGAATTTCAGGACCGAGTTTCCCATTCCAGCTATGACCTCGGGTCCTACCGCCATACTTTGGTCGATATCAAAACTACTACAAACATACCACCCATGAAGTTTCGTCCGCCTCGTACTCAAGTCTGGAAGAATTATTGAGAGTGACACCCCTTGGGTCCACAACACCGTTTTGATCAAAAAGCTTGACGGCTCTCTTCGCGTATGTCTTGATTTTCATCCCCTCAATACTGTCACCATCCCAAATCACCACCCGCTTCCCCGCATTGAAGACCTCCTCGCAAAAGTAGCTACGGGGTTCATGCAACTGCTCATGACCCCTAAAAGCCAAGAAAAGTGCGGACGAGCAACTAATACTGCCGCGCTATGTCCCGCATTCTAGCTGGGTTGGAAGACAATTGCCTCCCTTTCGGAGAGGTTTCAAGTGAGAATCGAGACCTGTATTGAAGACAATAATGTCGTCAACATAGACATTATTGTCTTCAATACAGATTTCGATTCCCACTTGCAAACTCTCCGTAATGTTTCTAATCGATTCCGAATATTCAATATAAAAACATTTCCAGGAATTTCCCGTTCTAAAATCACCTCTTTAAGTCATGAAATTTCTCGCGACTCATACAGCCCCGCCAACCGCAACATCAAGGCAGTTCAGAACTCCCCAACTCCAACGACCTCCAAGGGAGTAAAACGATTTATCGGTATGTCCAAATTTTTCAGTCGTTTTATCCGTAATTTCGCAACTATCGCCGCACCATTACGCGAAATTATAAAAGATAACGTCAAGTTTTCCTGGGGTCTTCGACAGGAGGAGGCTTTCAATACTCTTCGCACTTACTGGTGGCCAAACCGTGCCTAGCCTACCCTCGCGAACACGAATTCGACCTCCATACTGACGGAATCACCATCGCCGTAGGAGCTGGACTCTTCCAACAAGCTCCGGATGATAACAAAAGGTTAGTGGCAGCGGGATGTTTTAGAAAGGCTCTCACCGAATCCAAATAGCGCTGGAGCCCAACCCAGATCGAACACTTCTCCATGATCAGCGCCCTGCGATTCTTTCGCGCAACAATCTACGGCAATCTGACACGAGTGTTTTCCTACCATAAACCGCTAACCTTCCTACCGATGCATAACAGAGCACACGATACACCTGCGCGTTGGATCGTTGAACTGCAAAGTTATAACATCACCATTGAGTACCTTAAGGGCACCATTAACACCGTGGCAGACTGTCTCTCTCGCATTGCCAGCTCTACATCTCGTTTTATTGACGGCACTCCAGAAAGCGAGGACATCATCGAGTTTCCTCGATGCTTACCCATCAATAACTCCTCCGAAAATTGTGAACACTCGGCGATTCTAACAAGCTCGGCTTGCAGCATCCGACTAACTCATCATCGAACAGAATGGCTGCTTATACTGTCCATGTTCATCACCCGTCCGGCAAGGTAACCAACCTAACCAACTTGTGGTCCTTGAAAAGCTAAAGGAACCTCTGTTTCGCACATTCCACAGCATCTCCTCAGCTGGCGGACACTTTCACTGGCGCAAAACGTTGGCCAAGATCGCTAGGCGTTATTTTTGGATGCTCATGGACGAGGGTATATTTACTTTATGCCGCTCGTGCGATACTTGTCAAAGGAAACGCGCTGCCGCAATGAATCGCAAAGCTCTGATTCCGATTGTGCCGTCAGCAATTTTCGATAAAGTTATGGTCGATCTTACTTGTTCGTTCCATATTCGGAAGCAGGTAACAATTACATCCTCGTGTTAATCGACCACTTTTCGAAGTACGTTATCGCAGTACCACTTCCCGAGTGCTCTTCTAAAACCGTAACAAATGCCATCATAAACGAATAAATACTGAAGTATGGAGTGATGACGGAATCAATTTCAGATAATGCTTCATACCTCCGATCAGAGATCAGGCTCACCGAACTTGGATGACTCCTACGCGTCAATCGCTACTTTTGCACCGCCTGCCACCATGAAGGTAACGAAGCATGTGAGAGGGTCTTCGCAACATTCCATATGATGCTGCAACCATAAACCAGCCCGGAACAAGACGATTGGGACACGTTCGTAGCCCCCCTGTACTTTCACCTATAATACGTCTACCAATACTAGCACCAATAAGACTCCGTTCTTTTCAATGTTCGGGCGCGACCTTTCCTTCAACGTGGATATAATCATACGACACCACGAGGAACGTCATGATCCCGCTGATGGCGACGCTAGTGAATACCTACACCACCTTTTACGCAATCCACACAGCACTTGCTCAGCCGCATACGCGTTTAATAGCAAAGCCCGGTCAAGGTTCAAGGCAGAATACGACCATACCCATCCGAAGGCTTTAGACATTCACCTAGGCGACAGGGTTTACTTGCGAAACCTTGCACCCTCTCCGGGATTGTCACAGAAGCTTTGCATGCCATGGCTTGGACAATTTCGGGTTATCGCCCTCAATCCCGCATCTCACTATCGTCAGTATATCGTCACCGTCTTCACCCCCCAAAACAGGTCCATATAAATCAGGTTAAGAAGTTCTTCACTCCTTCCGGTCCAGTGTTCACTTCGCCGTGGCTTCCCGAAGTGGAGGAACAGGCTCTATCCGCTTGTAATGCCATTACCAACATTATCCCATTCTACTCTGATACAAACACCACCCCTACCAACATTGTTCCACCACCTTCATCTCATCCTTACAACAACACTCGATACAGAAAACGACTCAATTCTCGCTAAACAATACATGTCTCGGCACTTCCTTTTTACCCAACATGTATCCATCCTCCTTGTCTCGTTCGCTTTCACACCACTTCACGTAATCCTCTTTTGCGAAATGATTTGATCAGTTCGAGCATTCCTCCTCCTTCGAGTCTGGATTCGCATCCGTCGTACAACCTCCCCCCCCCACCCGGTTGCCCTTCTCTATCCTCCTTTTTCAGATAGTGGTGCCATGGGCCCACCTAGTTCTAGAGTATAGACGAAACACCTACCGCCATGCCTGAACTTAGTGCCCCGGACCCATCTTTAAGCTACACCAACACTTGGGTCAATCCAGATACTCCAGATTCCGGCTTCTTATCATATCAGACTACAGTCCACTCATCCGTTATCTCTTCAGAATATCATTTCTCATCTTCCTCTAGCCATAAGATGGCTGATGTCTCAAATTCACCACCGAACACTGAAGCAATGCACATCGACGAGCTTCTGAAGATCCCAGAACGATGTGACTCCCTCGGTACAGGCGAAGAATTTGAGCGCGGATCATCTATACTTTCAGAATCATCAAACACCGACTCTGGCGACCTTGAAGATGGAGAGATTGTGGACGAACCATCTTGTTCCACACATCCCCTACACGTCCCACAAGCATACAGCAGCCACATCAAGCCAGTAGGTCAGTTCCTTTACGAGCTAGTTCCGGACCCAGTGCGGTACGCTCAGCCACGTCTCGCAGGATAGGTACGCGCATGTTAGACGTAAGAGCAGCCACTAGGTCGCTTTTTCGAGCACGTAGGGCAAGGAAGGCTGCAAACTGCCACTAGGTCTCCTCCAGCAGCCACCACAACGGAGTCAGTGGCGTTTTCCCTCTTCCAGGGTTACGGGTTACGTCGTGGCCCTTCAACCTTCACACCGAAGGGTCGCAGCGCAGGCGTTCACCACCCTCCCGTCGTTCCCAAGGATCATCAGGACACTGGCGTAATTGGAATCAAGATCTCTCCGAACACACTCCGGACGGTTTTCGTCACTATCTGCACGACAGACATCCTCTGGCGTAATTCGTACGCACGCGTTCTCGTCGGTACGCAGGTATCGCGGACGAATGTGTGACCAGCGAGCTACCGTTGGATACGTACCCTCACATCACAACCTCTGGATATCAATCGTTCCGCTTCTTCAAATTCCTCTTTCCGGTTTACATCAAGGATATGCCAAGCCCCTCCAACAAAATCCCGGTCATGAAGTTGCAATGTCTGGAATCCACTGTTGCTTTCAGGAATGCTTCGCAGGCACTATTCAACAGTGCGTTAAATGGCTCATATGTAGAAGAAGTCGTCAGTAATCCCAGGACTGCTTTCAACTCGTACTCGTTTACCTTCGCACCGCCAGAATTCCCTGAAATTACACCAGTTCTTTACCAGATCGTGGCGACGAGTTACCCGACAGGAGTCGCGTTGAATGCTAAGGACTTCTTTGCAATGTGTTCGGACAGACGCGATCTTCACTGCATAGTGCTTGACCATCATTCCCTATACATCGTCAGTTAGTGTCGCGATTTCGACAAGACCTTGCTTTCGGTCAAGGACCTAGTGTTGGTATACCATGTCGGTCAGCATTAAAGCATCCGGCTCACATCCTTGAATGCTCACGCATCCCGCTGGCAGTTGCGATTGACCATGCCATTCCGCTCTTCTGGCGAGTAAGCTACTTCGCTCTAGTCACGCCACACGCTTGTCACGACTACGGACTGGGCATCGTCGTAGAGACCAGAGAGGCACGGCCGCATTCAGAAGTTTCAAGCAGTTTTTGAAGGAGCGCCAGAAACAGTCATGATCCCTCCCTTTGTATTTGCTTCGGATCTTGAACCAGTGACGGAGTTCTCGTTCTTGCGAGCCTGTTCACGTACGAATATGTCGTCAGCCATACGCTTTTCAGAACTGGTGGTATCTAAGGATGCGCGTCTGCAACTGTATGAGTTCGCTCAACAGTTCATACCCGTATACGCGAACGAAGGAATTATGCCGCTCAAGGTTCTCAATCTCCGCACCAAAGACAGAGAATGGCTCCGAGATCGCGCCATGGACTTCACCAATTGTGCCAAGGATCCTTTATCCGCGAAGAGGAAAATGGGTAAGCTTTTCAACCTGCTGCTCTGCGCTTGCTGCTATTTCCACCCTACATGACGACAAGACGGTGCACTGGGTCAGAGCCACGATGTCTAGTCGGACAGCATGCCCTCTTCGATTAGACGTTACATTCCAGGATATGGCTACCGAGGGCGGCTGGACACTAGAACGCAAAGCGAACTTTTGGGGCTTCGGGCGCTCCTCACATAGTTAGGCTTCGTGAACTCGATGGTCATGACGGATAAGGAGAGGGACGAACACCTTATGGGGGAGACAGATGTCCCTCGAACGGTAAAGAGTGCGAGCGATGTTGCGCGTTCGACTTTCGCACATCCTACTCATCCCTACCGTCTCCTTGACCAACACCACTTCGGCCACCGGAATTTCAAAAACAGTCTGAAGAACCGCAAAACTCATCGTGGATGAGGCCTCTCAGGTGCCGGAGCCCGTGCTCGCAACATTGGGGTCGTTGTTTCCAAACTCCTGCCAACTGTATCTGGGGGACATCTACCAAATGTTCCCTCACGTTAAGTGCCACGTGAGGCGAACCCGGCAATGTTTGGACACAAAGCACAATGACTTTTTGCAGGAATCTTCATCTGTTCCGGCAGCAGCGCTCATTACCAGCTTTGAGGCACATCCGGCGCTAAACGATCTACCAAAAACGGTATTTTACCGCAACAGACTGGTAAGTGGTGCGCGTCCACAGAACCGCAGTCTGCTCCTTCGTATGCTGCGCTTCCCGAATGCAGACCTACCTTTGGCTGCTGTCGACCTGGCCGCAGCTCGGTTAGGGCCGCCAGCAGGTCGCATCATAACGAAGCCGATGCAGAGGTCTGCATCCGGTTGGTGCAAGCTTTACGACAAAAAGGTCTACTTCCAGATCAGATGGTGATTATAACTTTTTACAAGAAGCAACTTCGTCGTTTGGAGGCCTTTGCCCTCGAGCAGAACGTGGAACTCGCCACAGTCGATTCCGTCCAAGGCAGTGAAATGGAGGCAACTACCATATTGACTACGCGTACCGACCTGGTGGTCGGCTCGACCGACTTCCTTGACGATAAGTTGCGTATTAACGTTGCACTCACTCGTTGTCGCCAGGGCCAATTTATCCTAGGTAATGTCGACAGCCTGCGTCACCTACTTACATAGAGTGCAATCATTTCTTGGGCGATGGTCCAGTCAACACGCCTTGGAGAGTTGTGTAATGAGCACGAATAGAACATATATCTGTTTCAATAGCCTTACCATATCCACGTCGCTTTCAACATGCCCACATTGCCATAACCGTAACACTCGTCACGACGTACTTTGCAGCACTTTCGGCAACCACTTATAAATCTCCTCTCAATTTTCTTTCCCATGGTTATCTCACGATCTGTTTATTGTTGGGTCGATTTTCTCAGTGCAGCTAGTACTAGCCAATCCTGGTGCTATAGATGTCTTATCATTCAGCACTGCACGGTATTAGTTTCTTAGATTCTTGGGCTCAGATTTATTTAGGCAAGCCTTGCCTTCCTACGTTCCGCTCCCTCCGATGACATTCTTCATCAACTCGACACCGCTCCACTCTGGTCGCCCAGCATCAAACGACAACGGGTCATGAACACGGTTACCAGCTCATGGACACCTTCTGCAACGACGCAACATGGGACGTCACCTCTGGGGGTCTGTCCTCGAGCAACCCACTCCATTAGTGGCGGCTACATTACATGTAACAAATTCTAGCCACCGTCTTCTCAACCCAGGTAAGTGTCTTACCTCCTTTTGATCCCATTAAAGTCCGGGACGTACTTTTCCTGTGGGGGAGGTGTAAGGGATGCTACTGGATGCTACTATAATAAACATAATGAATTTAATGAGTCATCAGTTCAGGTCGTGAATTTCATCCAGATTTTTATTCCTCAATTTTGTAATGATATACCTTATTTTCCCCATTTTTCGCTCGTACGTTCGTGCAGGACATTGCATGCCTCCTAAACGTCCATGATTTTATAGCATTCTTGCCCTTTGTTTTGTGTACACTCATACAGAATGCTTTCAGGTAAAGTAAATTTTGTCAACGTAATAGTATAAGCTATTGAATCGAATGCTGCACCGAATAAGATGCTGAATTAATAACATTTTCCTTGATCAGCCTCATTTTTGAATGACGGAAGACATAAACCTCTTCATCTTCACGTAATCTTCATCACCTACCCATCCCATGTGCCTATTTCTTGAAGACGAAATACTTGAATCCCTCTTGTACCATCTACTCGAATGTCGTCGAGTAAATTAACCGCTAATCATATCTTCACATTTTTCTCCTACAGTCGATAACTCAGGAGCTTACTGGAGGAATGGAAATGTCGGGTTGTCCGCACCCAATTCGCACCCTCGACGGCGACGCCCTGCTACTGATAGCGACGATCTGCCACGGGAGTTACGTCTACGTCGCCCAGTCCGGAAGGTCGTCTGCCGCCAGCTGCCTGAAGAGGGCACGTCTGCCCTCTTCTCTCATCCCTTTACTTTATGTCCCATACAGTATGACATGTAATAAAGATGCATCCTGAGTCTATACTAGAACACAGGAACGGATATTCAGTAGGATTCATCAGGTAAGGAATAACTTATCTTTAACTTGATACATCAAACGGCTTATTCGAGCTCAGCGGAATGCCGGTTTAATGTATTCCCCTGAAAGGATTCACCGCCGGTCTGCTGAACGGAGTGTCATAAAGGTTTTTGCTCACTAGTTCATGATCTCAGAACATTACCGCCATTCCATTGTCCGCCACTACCGATCAGAAATAAAGATGACACATGGCTGCTTATCTCACCTTGTGTTACGCCAGGGTCTTTCACCCGGGGCGGATGTCTAGGGATGTGCGGGACCCGACAGGAAAATCGATTTATTTGACTACTATGGCACCAGCAGGTGTTGGTCTGTCCGCCTCTGCTGTGCCCGCGCTCCTCCAAAGCCGGCCGCTCGCCAGCTCGACCAAAACCAAGACCAGAATGCGAGACCGGCCGCTCGCCACTTCGCACCAGGTAAAGACTCCAAAACTAGCCGCTTGCGACCTCGACACCAGTGAAGACTGAGCCCGGCGCGCCCGGACCCGCTTTTTTGCGCGGGAGGAACGCCGGCCCTCTAAGTGAACACGCGCCGCCCCGCCGCCTCCGAATGGCCGGCGTTGGGCACAGGCGAGCCGGACGTCCATCGATCGACCCCGCTGGAATACACAAATGCACCAGATAGATCACTTCTACGAGGCCTTGCGCATCGCCCATCCTTCACATGCCGCCCCTTAAGGCTGGATCGTCCCGATTCAGCGCTATCGACGATCCCTCTCGCGACGGCATCTGTGGGCTCGAGGCCCATCCTGTGCTCGCGCGTGGTCGTCGCGGTGATCCTCGCGTCCGTTGGTAGTGGATTCCCGTGGGCGCCATGGCCGATATCGCTTCCTCACGGCTGCACGGTTCGACCAATGTGACACTCCTCATCTGCCAACGACGTTCTGGAATCGGCATCACAGAGAAGTTCGGACGGCGCTCATTCTTCCTCCGCCCAGCACTTGCGGCTTTGTCCTGCCGCTGCTGCTTCAACTCTGTCGAGGTGGCCTCGAATGAACCAGATATTCTCGCCGTCACCACTGACGCTCGCATCCTATGTTCATTACTTCTGGGCCGTCCTCTTTTTCTACGCGAGATTGTGGACTCGCACGTGCCCACCACCTCCCTCTCACGAAAAGTCTTTGCTCCCGCAAAGGAATTCAACACAGGGATCTGGATTTGGTGTGGGGCACTCTGACCTTCCCTATCCGGAAGGATCTTGCCAGAGGACTGCAGCGCTAAATCTTGCTTCATTTCGTCACAACGTACCGAGACAACCTTTGTCTTCGCCGGCTTTAGGTGTAGCACTCGACCCACTGTGAACACCTTAGAAGCGTTTGCCCTTTACTGCTGCACCGCAGCTTTCTTAGCTTTCGCTTCTCTGCGC
This sequence comes from Heligmosomoides polygyrus bakeri, assembly GCA_947359475.1. NCBI lineage: Eukaryota > Metazoa > Nematoda > Chromadorea > Rhabditida > Heligmosomidae > Heligmosomoides > Heligmosomoides polygyrus. The sequence goes on along the minus strand of OX375870.1, from coordinate 42,585,536 downwards.
TGGTGCCTCCTTCCTCTGGACACTTCTGCCCGACCTTCCGACGACTGTGCGTTTGGTGTCAGGCTCCAGTCTAACTTCTTCAGAGCATTCGTGCCCAACACGATCACGTCGTCACATCCGGCCGTTACAAATAAGCCGATCCTATGCCCTGAGTCCTTGCTAACCTGTGTTGTTAGTTAGTAGCACCTTTAAACGACATAGGGTTGCCTCAAGCATCGTAGACCTGCTTTCTCCGGTCGAAATCTATTTCCTCGACGTTAGAGTTTAGGTCGTACCCGTTCTGCAGTGCATCCTCAATCATCTGCAGCGGTATGGTGCTTTCCTGCAAGTCTGTGTCTAAAAGGGCGGTACGCGTCATGCCCAACAACTGGACCTGCACCGTAGTTTGCACTCCCACCAATCTTCGTGGAGACCATCCACTTTGGTGACTCCACATCTTCACTTACTAAGTGAGGCCGTAAAGATCTTCGGTTTCCTTTGAGGTTCAGCCCACTCTGTGGGTTTCTCCTTGGCTCGCACTGCTTTCTGGTGTGCGCAGTCTTTCCTAAAGTACCCAACCTTGCTACAGTTGAAGCACTTCCTTTACCCAGGTTGTCGTCTTTGGACTCGCTGGGTATCTGTGCTACCTCCCGGCGTATCTCCTGGATCACTTCCTGCTCGGTCCACCACCGAAGCATGATATCCTCCACGTCCTTCCTCCGAGCGCTTGACCTCGGGACCTCCGACCTGTTCGCGCTTTGCTTCTGCCATGCACTTGCTCCTCTCACACCGCTGCGCCATGGCCTTCACCATTTTCGTAGGCCAACTCCTTCGACGCGTTCTCCATCGCCGTGTAGAGCTGGAGGTATTCCGGCCAGTTGGTCAACTGGCTTACCAGCTCTCCGGCTCTGGTCGTGAGAGCTGTTCTTCCTGGTCTGGGCTACATTTCGCGTTAGCCTCTCAAGCTCGACGAAGTACGTTGTGACGTCCCCGGTTTCCTTAGGCGTTTCAACTCCAGGTAGGATTTTAGCCGTAGTCCTCTCACAACTTGCCCTCGAACGCCTTTACCAGATCCTCAAATCTGCCCTCACGTACGTGCATGGGTAGGGCTTGGGCTACCGCCTTAGGGTAACCATCCATCATTGGACAACAGCAAATGCGACAGCATGTCGTCCCGCAACCCTATGCCGCCGTACTTCATGCGGAACTTCAACAAAAAGTCACTAAAGTCCTTTCCCTGAGGATCCTTGTACGTCTCTACGTCGGATAGGGTCATTGCCGCGACTCCGCGCGGCAATGACCCTATCACTGCGCGCCTAAGGCCGTGGGCATACTTTCATCGCCGCGATGCCATCGATGTGCTCAGTTCATGGCCATTCCGCCGCACACGCTCGAATAGTCAAAGGAAACTTCACCGCGGCCGCCGCAACAGTGGCGCTCGGCATGCGCGATGGCTACCCGCGCCCATCGCAGGTATGGCATACTTCTTCGCGTCGCGCGCGGTGTTTAGAGTTGGTCCTGGACGGATCGCCGTCGCGCTATCTTGCAGAGCGACGGGCGATGCGACGAGCACTGAGAAGTTCAAATTCTTTCGCGTCGCTCTGCAAAACTCATCGCCGCGATTCGATCGCGCGACGGGAAGTATGCACGAGGCCTAACGTGCATTACAAGACCGACTTGAGGATCTGCACGATCTAGTCGTCGACTGGCTCACGGCCCTCGTCGGCTGAGGCGATGTGCTCATCTTTCCTTGCAGACACCGACTCTGATCGAATCTTTCATTGCTCATGCACGTCTCCTCCAGACGTTTACTTTGAGCAGCTACTACCGGATGAGAAACCACATAGTAGACCACATCGTCGAAATCGGGTGCGTTCGGGCGATCGTGAACCGGCGTTCTACCAGTGTGCTCACTCTGCTCCGCCTTTACCACGGAGCGTGACATCTTCACTGGCATACTGGTCTCCTCGACCATCCCTCTACGCGTGCTGCAAAGCGCTGGTGATGGACTACCTCGCTGCACAACGAGAAAATCTCGAGCAGCGAACTGCTGCTCCAGTCCATCCCGCGCTTCCTTAGCCAGCACCTTCAATGAGAGGAGTTCAACATCCAGCTTAGCACTAAGGCGAGCTGCTTATGAAGAGCCTCACATTGGGCCTCGATCATCTCGCTCGTGCCTTTCTGTAGCTGACTTAGCCCCCCCCCCCCCTTAGACGTCGCCTTAGTGCTCTGCGCCACCTCGGCTGGTATCTCCCGCAACAGGGCTAGGGAGATCGACACCTTTTCGATCACTCTCCTCACCTGTGCAGGGCCTTTATTGCCGATCTCATCCACCTTCGCCATGACGCCTTCAACCCTTGCCTACATGGAGAGCGTCTCGGCTTGTAACGAACCTTCGAGCATCATCCTCACAATGTCGCCGATCCTTATGTCAGTAGCGTCTGACATCTGCACTACACCGTCTTACTTCATTGGTGTATGGGTGAATCTCGCCACACGCAACAATCCGCACCAAGAATACCCTCGCGAATCCTGCAGCAAATACTCAGGCGCAGCTGTAGCACGGTCTATCCACCGAGACCACTACACGCGCGCCGACACCAGAGATCGGAGGCAGGGACGCTTCACCGCTACGTTGCGACACGCAACCGCAGGACGGGACTCTGCCCGACATCCAGCGAAGACGCCGCGTAGCATGCTGGTCAACGGTCCACACGACCTGCTTCACTGCCCAATCTTGGCATAACTCGCGCCGTATTCGCTCCTCGCGGCGTTCAGGCGGTATGGGTATCGACTTCCTGCCGTTTGATTCGGCCCCATGTTACGCCGGGGTCTTTCACCCGAGAGGCGGATGTCTAGGGATGTGCCTGATCCGGACAGAAGAATCGATTTATTTGACTATTATGGCACCAGCAAGGGTCGGTCTGTCCGCCTCTACTGTGTCCGCGCTCCTTCAAAGCTGGCCGCTCGCCAGCTAGCACCAGGACCAGAATGCGAGACCGGCCGCTCGTCACCTCGCACCAGGTGAAGACTCCAAGACCAGCCGCTCGTGACCTCGACACCAGTGAAGACTGAGCCCGGCTCGCCCGGACCGCTTTACATAGGGTTCCGAGGGAGGAAGGCCGGCCCTCTAAGTGGACACGCGCTGCCCCGCCGCCTCCGAATGGCCGGCGTTGGGCACAGGCGAGGCGGACGTCCATCGATCGATCCCGCTGAAATACACAAATACACCAGATAGATCACTTCTACGAGGCCTTGCGCCTCGCCCATTCTTTACACTTGTGGTTGTTTAGTACTGCAAAATTTGGCGGTCATCCTCCAATCATCCTTCATTGCACAACGACTATATTAAGCTGCAGATGGTGGCAAGATGGGAAATATTATTAACTGCTTCAAATTTGATTAACGTGATGGAGTTACAAAACAAATGAATCTCTCATGTTCAGTACATCTCATCGGAGATCCTTCTCTGAATTTGCCCTGCTTTATTTGGAGCCAAAGTTGCCGAAATATAAACCGATCGCATTTTGTGGTTGTTCATCAACACATGTTAAGGTTTATCAATAATCTTGAAAGACTCTTTAGTACTGAATAGAGCCTCCAAAGCGCAAGCATAAAGTCCAATGTAAGATCGTGCTTGCTTATGAGAAACCTTGGCGGTTTGAAAACACACTCGATAACGAGAAAATATTGAACTATCGTGTGTTTCCGTTACCTATGTCCCTAAGGACAACAGCGCTTCTCATTAATATATTTCTGCTCGCTACTTGTGAATGCAATGGCAGACAGATTGGATTTGTTCCCACACTCTAGGCACCTTCACGGAAACTTAATTTAATAGTTCATATCAGTTCCAGTTTATTTAGACGGAAATAGAAAATTTCATTCGGTTACTCGTTTTTCTTCTGTGCCAACCAGGTTTGTTATAAAATTATTTATTACAGCCGACGTTTCGAGTAGCTTGTCTTCTTCAGGCCTGAAAGAAGCTCGAAACTTCATCTTTCATTTCTTTCACCTCCGGCGCACTGTGCACCATATTTGACCGCCTCAGTGCTTCTCACTTGCTGTATGGTGGCCAGTTGAACCGGTCTTCCTGCGCTGGCGGAATATCGGTGAGTTAGCTAAGCAGAGTTGGGTTCTCCGCCTGACTTTCCTGGGACTGGTTGATACTGAGCAAGGGTGGGGAGTGGGGACACTGTGTTTCTGACACCAATGGCTTCGCGGATAAAGAAGTTTCGAGGAAGCCAAACCTGGTTGGCACAGAATAAAATCAAATGATTAGAAAATGCCCAGGTTTCAAGAACGTCGAACTTGGAGTCTTCCTTCGGTTTTTTTCTTTACAGGCAACCGTTTTCACGACTAGGAGTTCTAATCAATCTTAGTAGAGGCATGGCTAGGGATATTCACAGGATGTGAGAAAAAATGGCTATAACAAGGGAAAGGTCTGAAGCGTATATCTGAACGGGGAGAGCGATTCATATAGGAAGAATCCCCATCCTGAGCTAGTACTAAAATGTATTTACTTTTTGCCAACTCGTTAAACTCGAGGAGTAGGGGGTCACAATAGGATACGGCGCATCACGAATTTGGGGGTCTTGTACGCCCGCGATGCTTCTGTCTGCCGATGCTTGAGTGGTGATCCACCTGCTCACGTTGAAGTGTGGCTCACCCTTAGACAAGGAACCTCGAGGACGAAATCAAGCTGACCGAACTGATGGCCAGCATACTAGAGGACTTCGAAGCACATCAACATGAAGTTGATGAAGAGTTGTGGTTAAAAAACCGGATAGTGCCAAACAAGTCGCAAAAAAGGTCCTCTCCACAGCGTACAGCTGGCGAATGCACGGGAAACGTCCGAATATGGTATAGACCTCAGAATCCCCCAAAACCAGTCAGTTGAAATGCAAGAATGCAGCAGTGCGGAAGAACCGAACCCCCGACCGTCCTCGCATGAAGCAACGTCACGTCCATTGCACTCCGAGCCGCTTCCTAGCAGAGGTATCGTGGACGTACAAGACCTCCAAACTCATGATGCGCCGTATTCTATTGTAACTTCAAGGTCCCCCTACTCCTTGGGTTTAACGACTTGACAAAAAATAAACACATTTTTATACTAGCTGATGGGTGGGGATTCTCCCTATATGACTCGCTCTTTCCGTTCAGAGATACGCTCCAGACCCTTCCCTTGTAAGAAGGAAACCAATGCATAGAGACTTCGGCGACAGCTACCTTTACGTAACTGATCCTCTTTATTGGAGTGTGCTGAAGGTTTACGCCGATAACATTATGAATGCAATGCGAAGCAACGGCGCTCGACGGTCGCTGCGATAATTCCTTATAAGAAAGCAAATCGAGTGCTCTGTAAATTGAAACCTCAATTTCAACACTGTCTTTATTACATGGTGCAACATAAGTTGTGGTATGCGCGAGAAATACTAAACATTGGCTGGTTAGCATTATCCATTACCATCTATCCTTCATTCCGCAACTAACTCTATTAGAGCCGCTTAGAGTTAAATAAATACTCATACAGACCAGGAGGATATCGCGTATGTTACGTGCGGTCAAACATCGCCGGGGGTGCAAGGCGAACATTGCTGCCCGGAAAGCCAAAGATGCAGGTTCGAGCCCCGCCTGGTGCAAGAGTTTTGATAGCGGCAAAACATCCTGTAACACCATATAGCCTCTCTACCAGCCGCTCCAGGCTTAAGCAAATGTGTTAAAGCATTGTTACTAGTAAGGTCTTCAGCTTAACCGGTTCCGTGCTGACATCAGCAGCCGGCCCATCCCCGTATCACGGGTGGGTGCTGACAGAACTGGAGGATATCGCGGATGTTACGTGCGGTCAAACAGCGCCGGTGGTGTAAGGCGAACACCGCTGCCCGGAAAGAAGAAAAAGCGGGTTCGATCCCCGCCTGGCGCAAGAGTTTTGATCGCAACAAAACATCATGTTTTTGTTGTATTGTTTACAGGCATGAAACTCACTGAAAACAGCTACTTTGCTATAAATCAAATAAAAATCGCGACGTCTTGGACGGTGCAATTCCTTTTTTAGCCTTAAAAAACGGCCACCTTCCCACTATTTCAATCAAACAAGCTATAAGCCATTATTTTTCGTCTTTTATTTTTTTCTTTTCCTTTTTTTCAAAAAATGAGAATTTTATAAAATTTCAAACAAAGTGGTCACTTTTCGGATAAGTGAACTAAATGTAAGAGATAGTCATACTAAATTTTCCTTGAACAAAGTTATTTAAATCTTTTGAAGAATAAGGATAAGGGATAAAGGATAAAGGACGGCGTTACTCAATCCCTTCTGGGATGCGCCAGCGCATTCTACTTCTACGGCATGTCGTGGAGGCGACATGAATGCGTATTTGGCCATACAATGACTTTACAATGACTCTTTTGAAGAATTTTAGTTCAATGTTAATACAATGTAGAAGAAGCGCATTTCATTTTGGAACTACTTGCTTTGATTTCAAAAGTCTTAAGCTGGCTCAGAAGAGTGTCCAGTTTGATATGAGAAACTTCCATTTCCAATTCGACGAGAAAATGGTATATAAAGGTCAGCTTCTATGCTAGTTAACTTCACCACTTGTAGTAAGGCTGTTTCACCACAAACAATTTTTTAATTAGAGAAATAAAATAGAGATGATTGGGCTCAACAACAGTTGCTGAATTTTTTTTTTTGTGTGTGAAGCTTAAACACTAACCAATATATTCAAGCAATGATCTACGCAGACCGGAAAACCCAAAACTCATCGAGATTTGGCAGCATGGATCGACAATGGTGGGCTGCCTAATGTCGAACAGGCCCGTAACTACGAGAAATGAGGGATTAGTTGGTCAAGCAGCCGAGTGCAACGTCTCTGTAGGCATGTCAGGTCAGCGCAATTATGATGGAAGAAGGCTTCTATATCAGCGCTCGACCTGATGCGGCAAAATATTGGCGCCCTGAAAAATTTGAGCGGAAAGTCATACAATTACAATATTGGGATTTCCAGCTTTCATTCCTCGATGATTGAGCATAAAACGCTGTTGAAGTGCAGTCACACTTTTGAAGGAATTCGTCACTTTAACCAGTCGAAATTCTGCCACCTGATCACCTGTCTTTTCGATATTTGGTACTTGGAGCCTCTACATTGTGCCTGGTTAACTAGCACATTTTTAGACTAACTGATTCGCTTAGGACATAGATATTCGCAGCCAAAATCGGCAACAGAGAGTGCTGTTTATCAAGGTCCACTTGCAGTTTTGGCGAATTGCAACCAGCACGCAAATGCCCAAAATGAACTCGAAACGTAAAGTTTCTATGCCGTTCTCCCTCCTTAATCATGAATGGACGACAAGCTACAATCACAGGTTTTAGTTTGAGAATTCTTCCGTTGAAATAAACGAAATCTGCCAACGCTCAAAGGATTATCTTCTTGCCAATTTTGGTACCAAATGAATCGTCACAGCCAGGGGAAGGTCATGAATGGCAGGAAAATAAAATTTAATTACGTTTAGGAATTTCAAAATTTAACTGGGCAGCACTACTTGTGCCTGGTGACATAATTAAACGAGACTCTACGATTGTATTGGGTCAGGTCACAGTAATTAAGACCCTTCTTAATTGCGGCACCGGATTTCAGGCTTCCATCCACTTTCTAATGGCGGTCGCATGCCCATTGGTAAATAGGATGATGTTAAGAGCCTCTGTAAATTTTGGTGAGAAAGTCTTTACTTTGGACAAAGTTATCATGATACGCCAATTCGTTGAATGTTTAGCGGCGGTATTGTACACCCCGAAATATGGGTGTGGACTGATCTAGTGCCGACAGTACCGTCTGTTTTTTTTTCTTGGAATTTTGTCCATGAATACATATCGCCGTTGCTAAAGGTGCAGAAGGTCGAAAGTTTGTCTGGAAATTTCTGAAAACTACCACTGTCGACTGAAAAAACGCAAAGCGACACCATAAAGCTCAGTGATAGTTATTACCCTACTATATAATAAGCGGTTAAGGTGTCTGTCTACTGTCTACCCCACGCTGGGCGTCTGTTCGTCCGGACCAATGGGGGAGGAGTTGTGGCTATGTAGGGGGGGGGGGGGGTGGGGAGCCTCACCTCTTCTTGAGACCAAGTAGAAAAACACCCGTATGTATTGCACATATTGCTGATGTAAACTGCTCCATTATCTCATCTACGCTTAAGGGGTTCCTCCTGCCACAACCTACTCTTTGCATTCCATCGACAGTCGCATAGTATTTTTCCATCCAAACGCATCGAGAGTAGTAAAGCGTCGCCTACGGGAGGAAGATTGAAAAATGGACATATAATATTTGCTTTATCACACGAGGTGGATAGAACTGTTGCGCTACTGTCATTTGCACTTTATAGTGTTTTATTTCCCTACTCCACGGATCTCCCTCGATAGAGAGCCTTCGGCCTCTCTTATTAAGAGGGATCTCGGGCCACTTGTCGCAGGGCCACGTGGCGCGACCCCGGGTGGTGGATAGGGGAACGCAACGCGAACCAAATGCGACCGTGTACTGCCCAGAGACGCAGGTGGGATGCAGGGGATGGACTCCTTGCTCCTGCTGTGTCGGGTCGATGCGTTCCTTGTGCGTGGGAGCGGCATGTTCGTGCACTGTGTGCGTGGATGTGTCCGTGACTGTGCGGATTGTAACTGTGTCGGCTCGGCCAAAAGCTTGCACTCGGTAGACTGGGAGTACATGTAAGGCGATTCGAGGCCGCCTTAAGTCTCGCCCCGTCCCTTCGGGCAGTCTGGCTGGCTGCCCGGAGTTCTTCGCCCGCACGACAGAGCCTGACTAGCTACCCGTGTTGTATTCCAGTCAAACACAGCAGCACTAAAGGGCCTCATTCCCCTGACCCCGAAAGAGCCCCCATTTCTGCAGCGATGGGAAGGACGAGTACGGAGAGGCTGCTAAAATCTCAGAGCCTAGCCAGGCTGCGCAAATAGAGAAGGACTAGGATGACGATCTGTACTTACAACGCCCGCACGCTCGCATCGGAAGCATCCGTCGAAGATCTGATGATGCAAGCCAGGAAGATCAAGTACGACGTCATCGGACTGACTGAGATGAGAAGACACCACCCCTACACGTCGCCTACGGCACCGGAGAAGAACATGAACATCGATTCGTCTCTTACCGACCACCTCTCTTGCCGACCTTTGGAAAGATACCGTCATGGACAACACGACGAGGAATACGACCGTTTCGTGCACCATCTCCGCGATAGTGCTAAGGGAGCCGAGAGCTTGAAGATCACCAAGAGGCGCCTGTCTCCGGAAACTCTCGAGCTTATACGCCAGCGTGGAGCAGCACGAGCATCAGACAACTACCAACTGACGTCCGAGCTTGCCAAGCTAGGCAGAGCGGCGATAAATGAGGATCTTAAGGAGAGAAGGTCGAAAGTGTTGGCTGAAGCAGCAGAAGCAGGGTTGAGCATCCGCAATGCCCGCCGGAACTTCGCCAACTTCAAGACCAAGATGACCGCTCTCCGACATCCAGACGGAGAGCGGTCATCCTGGTCTCTTACCTCTTCCAGAAGGACCATGGAGAAAGTCATCCACGACTTCTGCTCCGATCCCTTCGATAGCCACGTCCACCTGCCCCCATGCCACCTTCCGCAGGATGGATGCGTCGTTCCCTCTGTTCCTCCTTCCGAGATCCGACACGCCATCTCGTCGGTGAAGAAGCGCACAGCACCCGGTCCCGACAGAATCAGACCCAAACACCTGAAGAATCTCTCGCTATTTCCCTTTGGCGCGGCTCTTCACGCGCTACCTGTCGGAGTGCAAAGTTCCATCTCAGTGAAAGAGCAGCAGGACCGTCTTGCTGTGCAAGAAGGAGACGTGCACGACTTTGGCAACTATCGCCCGATCTGCCTGCTGTCCATAGTCTGCAAACTGTTCACTCGTGTGATCCTGAATAGGATTAACAAAACGCTGGACGAAGGACAGCAATGCGAACAAGCAGGATTTCGGAGAGGAATCAGCACGATCGACACATACACACCATTACGAAGCTCATCGAAGTGTGGCGAGAGTACAAGCTGCCGCTGTGCCTTACGTTCATCGACCTGATAAAGGCATTCGACTCCATCAGAGTCCTTCGAGAGCTACACAGTGGATTCACGACCAAGATTTCACCATTCTAGAAGGACGTCGTCATCGATGTGAAGAGAGGGGTTCGGCAGGAGGATACTATTATATACCCCAAGCTCTTCAGCGCCACTCCCGAAAACGTCATGCGCGAACTAGAACGGAAGACATGGGAATGAAGGTCGACGGCCAACAGCTGCACCATCTTTGCTTCTCTGACGATATCGTGCTCATAACACCGAGCATCAGCCAAGCGGAGCGAATGCTGGACGACTTCGATCGTGTATGTGGGAACGTTGGACTGCAGCTGAATCTTACGAAGACGATGTTCATGAGGAACGGACAAGTTGTATTTTTTATTTGCGTGCACTTCCACGTGGCCAACGGCCTAGTGCCGGAGCTGACCAGGAGGAAGAGAGCGGCTTGGGGAGCTTTCAAGAGCGTCGAGCAGTCGTAAAGAAGACGAAGAACGTCTAAATCCGTGCCCACCTATTCGACTCCACTGTTCTTCCTGCCCTAACATACGCCTCAGAGACCTGGGCTATACGAAAGCAGAATGAACATGCGATCAGCGTCGCTCAGCGTGGAATCGAGAAGACGATGCTTGGAGTGGCACCACTCACGCAAGTGAGAGAAGGTCTCCGGAGTTCCGAGCTTCGCCGACGTTCGAAGATCAGAGACGCTGTCGTATGGACCAAGTCGTCGAAAATTAGGTGGGCCGGCCACGTAATGCGCTTCGCAGACACCCGCTGGACGAGAGCCGTCACAGACTGGATTCCGTGGGATGTCAAGAGAACACCGCGACGCCCACCAACGCGTTGGTCGGACTTCTTCGTGAAAGTCCTGAACGACCGATATGACGCTCTTCGTGTCCCTCGAGCGAGCAGGATCCATTGGAGCACTCTGGCACGCGACAGGGACGAATGGAGACGCTGATGACACCCGCTCGAGCAAGTCCATGATAGCGGGACGACAGATGATACAGGTGATTTCCTTACTACTTGCACATGTCTTGCAATTTTTGGATAACATGGTTGGTGTGAATCTCGGCAAAAACTACGATAACGTGATTGGTTTGTCTCTCGGCAACTAACTGTGCTGTTCCGGCGTGTCGCCAGAACTGTCGTCTCTTTCTCACCATCCTGTCTCGTGGCATTCCGCCATAAATCTCTTGTCTCTTTATCTTGATCCTATGCCAGGGGGGAGGAGAGGGGGAGGGCGTTACCTGCCAGTTTGTCATGGGAAATCTGTTGTGAATGTTTGTGTGGGAATGACCTTGGCTGATACAGTACCGGCCGTGCCGCTTCGTCCAACCAGCACAAGCGGCGCGAAAGATGAAGAACGGCGCAAAAGGGCGCCGGAGAACGCCGTTTTCCGCTCGCAACGCGTCGCGTCTGAGGCAAGTCGCGTTAGGCGCCTCTTATACTCTCGGATCAGGTTTTGTTCAAACTTCATATAGTGGCTCGGGTTACTCGAGGGTCTGAACACGAAGCCAAAATCCATTTGGACGCTTACGGCAGGAGACCACCCACACCGATAACTGAGGGTGACCGGTGACCCTGACCCGACCACCCTCAACGGGAAGTAACCTATTGAAATCGACGGAATTTTCACAAATGGACGTCGGATTTGTAATCAGCGCCCCAAATGACCCCTAGACGATTTTGGACAAGAAAATTGGGCCAATTTTGAAAACGTCGATTTTCGATGACGTCATCGTCCTCGAATGCTCGGCCTAAAGCGCCCTCGTTCTCGGTGCGAAATTGTCAAAAATCGATATTTCCAAAATTGGTCGAGATTGAAACTGTTCGATAGAGCTTTTCGAGCTGAACTGAATGGTACCATCACTCGTGTCGAAAACTCAAATGTGGGCGAGTAAGGGTGGAAGAAACTTCACCGCTGCCGTCCGCCGTTCTAAAATGGCAGATGGGCTAAGGTAGTTTAGAAAGCTGGGGAGTTGTAAACAGCCTTTAGTGTTCTGGAGTTGTAAAGAGCCTTTAGTGTTCTGCTCGCACACTGATTTGCATGCCTTTAGCTAGCCGAGTCTTACCGCAGTGGTCAACCGAAATCGGAAAAAATGGGTTGCAGAACTCTCACCTGCATAATCGCACCGCTGTAACTTAGCCCTTTACGAGCTACACCGTTGTGTTTCAGCTAGTTTCAAGAATATTACGCTGCCTACAAAATAGTCAAGCTGCAGCCGGAAAGATTTGAAAATGATAGAGTTATTATGCTCCAAACACGCCCGCGCGTCCAATTTGGTAGTCTGCTGGAGCCTCAGTGGAAGAGTGGAAATCGCTCTCAGGCAATGCCAGGCCCTCGAAAGATTTGGAACGCATTGAAAAAGCATTCCTATACTCGAATACTAGGCTCTAGCGCACTTGAGGCGAATGATGACGTCATCGAATGAGGAGCCGCGCAGGCTCGGCCTCGATGCGAGCTCGACGCAAACTCGATTGATTCTGCCGGGCCTATATGCATTGCTCACAGCGCGCGCCATGCCGGCAGTTAGCTCCAAACAGTAAGCCCTGCTCGTTCAATACGCATGGATAGGCTCCTTCCATCAGCTCATCAGTCTAACGTCACTCTGCGAGCGCTCGCGCCGGCTCGATTGATTCTGCCGGGCCTATATGCACTGCTCACAGCGCGCGCCATGCCGGCAGTTAGTTCCAAACAGTAGGCTCTGCTCGTCCAAACGCATTGATAGGCTCTTTCCAACAGCCTAAAGTCAAGAAGTTGAGGGTGCGGCGCCCCAACGAGACTTGCCTCAGACGCGACGCGTGGCGAGTGGAAACCCTCCTCTCGGCGCCCTTTTGCTCCGCTCTTCATCTCTCGCGCCGCTTGTGCTGGTTGGACGAAGCGGCACGGCCGGTACTGTAGAAAGGGGTCACGCCTGCGTGTAGCCATATCGTTGACACATTCCTATCCTATTATATAAAGCGGAGAGGCATGAATCACTGACGGTCAACGGGTGCTAACGCTGTCAACGAGTGCAAACGCTGTCAACGGGTGCAAACGCTGTCAACGAGTGCAAACGCTGTGAACGGGTGCAAAGAGGTAAACAGTGAGGCAGCCACTGCTGCCGGTGGTGTTTACTACCACGAGGTGTTTACGACCATGACGCTTCCACTGCCGGGTGGTCACCAAAGGACGCCCACTTGATGAGATTTCGCAAGAGGTCACCACGACTATGACGAGCCGCCGCTACCGGGTTCAGAGAACACGTGAAGCGTTGCGGAAGAGGTCTGCGCCGCGGCATGGCTCACACCTCATGACCTGCGATGGAAGCCGTCGATGCGCTGCACCGCTTGCTTCTGCTTTGCGCGTTCTTGCCAGTGTGTTCTTCTTCATCCACCTCCCTACACATTAGCATCAGCATATGATGGCCTAAGGCGTTTCGATCGTGCACTTTCCGGGGTGGGTGTTGCCTGATTTTCACGTCGAAATGAACACCTTTTAAATCAAATTGGACAGTTTTCAAACCTAATTGGATACTCTTCCAAGCTGTCCGATGAACTCTGAAATCAAATTTAACGTCTTCCAAATCGAGACGAGCTTCTTACAGGTTACACTGCAGGGTCTTCAAGATGGTTAGAATATTTATTTAATTTTTGAGAAAAAATTGCATCGAAGGACTGGATTGCGCCATGCGCTCGAAAAGTTCAACGTGACGTTAGTTTGATGGACTCGCACGCAATCGGTCCGGGTGGGTGTTGTGTGATTACGATGGCCGACGCAAGGCCTATCAGGTAAATATTGGCTTCCCTTCAGACCCTATATCGATCGATATTATTGATCGTTTCACCTGTGTTATTGGTTCTCTCTCAGACTTCATCGATCGGAGTGGTTGTTGCATGATTAGCTCAGAACTCAATCAAACAATCTAGCTCGTCTCGATTTGGAAGACTTTCGATTTCGTTTCAAAGCTGACAGGCCACATCAAAAGGCTGAATCGCGCCATGCACTCAAAAAGTTCAACGCAGTGGGTGTCCCGCGATTATGATAGCCGACGGAAGGCCAACCAGGTAAAAGATGTTTCGGTGGGCAGTCGATCCTACTATAGTCGCTATCCATTTTGAGCGTTGGTATCGGTTCTCTGCAGACTTGATCGATCTGGGTGGGTGTTCCGTGATTATGATGGCCGACGGATGGTCGATGGCCTATGTTATACTTCGGCAACGAGTCGCCGACGTCGCAGGCGGCGTCGCCGGGAGCTCCTCTGATGGAGTCTTTTGATTATTGGTTGGTTCTTCATTCCCAGCACTGCCATCATCTCCACCGTACCTTGAGTTACGAAATGGAGAAGTGCAAAAACACCCGTCCGGCGGACACCACTAGTGTCATTTTTAATCTCAACGGTCTTTTATGGTTAGTCTCATAACCATTACCTAATGCTGTACGAAATTCCGTTCAGCTTGCTGGAACGCTGAGTGTTTGAAGAGGGAGTGGAGCCTAATCCTTACGTTCCCTTTCCCTTTGTCACCTTTCTTGCTTCTCTGTCGTTCTCACCCGTTTTATTCGCGTTTTCTAGGCATTTTGGCGTTCTTGCCGAGCAAATAATGCAAAACAAAACTGAGAAGAAAACTGAAAACTTGAAGAGAACAGTGAAGAATTGCGAATAACTGATACTGAGCAGCCAAAATATGAAAGACGGCCTTGAAACAGAAATATACAAAACGGCTGTAGAGAAACTGATTCAAATAAGTAGTGTTTCCTCGCTTTCTCAATAGATACAGCAAACATCGCTTTTTCGAAATGCAACTTACACTAATTAAGAGTTAAATTTTCATGCGAATTCAGAAAATTCCGCGCAAATTTAATTTCAATGCGATTGAACGGAAAAGGCCTTTGCTAAACTTCAATAAAGAAATTTAAGGAAAATGCCGGTAAATTCGTTAGATCGCTAAATCATAGTCGTTAAATGCTCAATACTGGTCCGTACTTCTATTAGTACACTGCGCTGCAATGCTCCCCCGACGACGTCGCCGACGGTACCGACGACGTCTGTGGCAACATTGGCGTCGGCGAGTCGGTGACGAGTCGCAGAGTCGGCGACGCGTCGCCGAAGTATAACACAGACCTATCAGGAAATCAGCCACCATGGTAAAGCTTCCACCAGACAATCAATATTAACCGATATTATTGATTGGTCAATCATTGTCTGGAAGACGCTTTTGATTTGGAAATTGTTCACTTTGTTCTCAAGAACATACCTACTTCGCGCGCTGGATTACTAAGCTACTTCTACCTGCCCAGATCCTCCGATTTTCAGCGAGGGCCAGAGCAGGTCAGCGAAGAATGTTGGGAGGACCTACACTTGATTCGACTACGCCTTCAATCAAGTCTTGCTCCATGGTCCTCCATTTTCGGCAATGCTTTGACCAGTTTCCATAAGCCGGCGACGGACGCTGGATGAGGAAGCATCCCTAGCTAAGTTTGGGCTGCGTTCCTAGCGTGGCCCGCCATACACGAAGCCGGCAAGCCTGGCGTGGCCCGCACGTCCAGGCTTCGCCGGCGCCGTACGCTGGACGTGCGGGACACGCCAGGCTTGCCGGCTTCGCCGGCTTCGGGTATGGCGGGCCACGCTAGGAACGCAGCCCAAACTTAGCTAGGGATGCTTCCTCATCCAGCGTCCGTCGCCGGCTTATGGAAACTGGTCAAAGCATTGCCGAAAATGGAGGACCAAGGAGCAAGACTTGATTGAAGGCGTAGTCGAATCAAGTGTAGGTCCTCCCAACATTCTTCGCTGACCTGCTCTGGCCCTCGCTGAAAATCGGAGGATCTGGGCAGGTAGAAGTAGCTTAGTAATCCAGCGCGCGAAGTAGGTATGTT